>JASTWF010000043.1:220933-490933 GCA_030390025.1 Squalus acanthias
CTCTCTCTGTAACCTCCTCCAGCCCCCTACAGCCTCCCTCTCTCTGTACCCTCCACCAGCCCGACAACCCTCCGAGAACTCTGCTTTCCTCCAACTCTGGCCTCTGGCCCCAGAGAATTCAAGGAGAAATCCCATCGGATTGTCCATTCTTCGACAGTTATGTGGCAGCTGTGATCTTCACTGCCCTCAGGGGGTCCGGAAAAGGGAAGATTGTACAGGGACTGTTGGCTTGAGCGGACTTCATCGGAAAATGACCCTTACTCATTCCGTGCTTTCCCACTATTGACAGTGTTAATCCATGGAGAATGTTCCCTGAGGGGTAGGGTTCCAATCCCGGGGGAAAACCGCCAGAGTTAGGAGTACGAAGGGAAGTCGGGAAATCTTTATCACCCAAAGAGAAATCGAGTTGTAAACAAGTAACCAGAGAAGGACATTGGAGGGGAAATGGGTAACTGGAGTCACCGGACGATTGGGTGAGTGACTGCAAAGAGAATGGATTAATGGATACAGTGAGAAGGTGGGTAGGTGGGGTTGAGGGATATGGGGAGAAGGTGGGTAGGTGGGGTTGGGGATATGGGGAGAAGGAGGGTAGGTGGGGTTGGGGATATGGGGAGAAGGAGGGTAGGTGGGGTTGAGGGATATGGGGAGAAGGAGAGTAGGTGGGGTTGGGGATATGGGGAGAAGGTGGGTAGGTGGGGTTGAGGGATATGGGGAGAAGGTGGGTAGGTGGGGTTGGGGATATGGGGAGAAGGTGGGTAGGTGGGGTTGAGGGATATGGGGAGAAGGTGGGTAGGTGGGGTTGGGGATATGGGGAGAAGGAGAGTAGGTGGGGTTGGGGATATGGGGAGAAGGTGGGTAGGTGGGGTTGAGGGATATGGGGAGAAGGTGGATCGGTGGGGTTGAGGGATATGGGGAGAAGGTGAGTAGGTGGGATTGAGGGATATGGGGAGAAGGTGGATCGGTGGGGTTGAGGGATATGGGGAGAAGGTGAGTAGGTGGGGTTGAGGGATATGGGGAGAAGGTGGGTAGATGGGGTTGAGGGATATGGGGAGAAGGTGGGTAGGTGGGATTGAGGGATATGGGGCAAAGGTGGGTAGGTGGGGTTTAGGGATATGGGGAGAATGTGGGTAGGTGGGGTTTAAGGATATGGGGAGAAGGTGGGTAGGTGGGGTTGAGGGATATGGGAAGAAGGTGGGTAGGTGGGGTTGAGGGATTGGGGAGAGGGTGGGTAGGTGGGGTTGGGGATATGGGAAGTAGGTGGGTAGGTGAGGTTTAAGGATATGGGGAGAAGGTGGGTAGGTGGGGTCGGGGGATATGGGGAGAAGGTGGGTAGGTGGGGTTGGGGATATGGGGAGAGGGTGGGTAGGTGGGGTTGGGGGATATGGGGAGGAGGTGGGTAGGTGGGGTTGGGGATATGGGGAGAGGGTGGGTAGGTGGGGTTGGGGGATATGGGGAGGAGGTGGGCAGGTGGGGTTGAGGGATATGGGGAGAAGGTGGGTTGGTGGGGTTGGGGGATATGGGGAGGAGGTGGGTAGGTGGGGTTGGGGGATATGGGGAGGAGGTGGGTAGGTGGGGTTGGGGGATATGGGGAGGAGGTGGGTAGGTGGGGTTGGGGATATGTCGGGACAGCATGAGGACAAGAGAGAGAGTCAGAGAAACTGAGAGGAGTAGAGAGAAGGACAGAAAGGGAGAGGGGGAGTGAGAGAGAGCAAAAGAGAGCAAGAACAAGCCAGAGAGAGGAATAGAGAGAGAGATTGAGGGAAGGGCACAGAGAGAGTGCCTGCTTTACTCTGTGATTAATTCCAAAATTGCAGGAAACTGTGGATTTGAAACATGCAATTTCCGGGATTGTGATTTCATTGGTGAATTATTATTTTCAGAGAAAACAGATATTCTTCCTTTTTGAAAGACAAGTTTCATCCCCTGAATGTTGGCAGGAAATTCAGCCATGGGAGTATCACAGCCATTGCCTAAACCCCTGCTCTCTCGACCCTGTTCCCACTAAACTGTTGACCACCCAACTTCCCTTCCCATGTTAGCTGATCTTGTTGACGGTTCTCTCTCCTCAGGTACTGTCCCCCTCCCCTTCAAATCTGCCATCATCACCCCTCTCCTCAAAAAAACCCTTCACCCCTCCGTCCTTGCAAACTACCGCCCCATCTCCAACCTCCCTTTCCACTCCAAGGTCCTTGAACATGTTGTAGCCTCCCAAATCCATGTGCACCTTTCCCGCAACTTCATGTTTGAATCTCTCCAATCAGGTTTCCGCCCATTCCACAGTACTGAAACGGCCCTTATCAAACATCACAAATTTTATCCCAAGTGTCCCTCACCCATTCTTTCTGCCTCCCAGTCCCTTTCTTCATCCCCCTCTCTTTCTGTCTCTCTCCCGCATTCTCTCTCTTACTTAGTTCCCAGCAGCAGTCAGTGGACAGTGACCAAGAGTGGGAATACAGTTCATTTGGTTTCTCTCTGTATATCCCAATTGACATCATTCTTTTAAATGATATTTTTGAAGAGTTCATGAGTTTGAAGCGTGTTTTTGAAGTAAGGAATGTCGCAGACTGGCTGTGCCCTCCCACAGCTCGAGATCTTCAAACAATTTCCAGTCTATGGTGCCCCAGATTCCAACAGTATTTCCCACGGGATCGGACACAGTTCCAGGAGATTGTAAATCAAATGTCGCTTCATACTGTTCCAGTATCTCCGGTCCTGACTGAGTGCCGATGCCGCACTCAACTGGCCATTCCCCATTTGTGAATAAGGACAGTGAGGATCATCGGGCCGTTCTACCATGTAAGGCATCGCAGGTCAGCCTGATCCTGTCCTCCCCGATATTCACACATGGGCTCGGGGACACTGAGACTGAGTGAAGCAGGTTCAAGATCGTCCGTCCCATTATCAGCAAATTCAGCACAGATTGGGGATCAAACCTGGGATCGTCCTGTTCTGTGCTACAGCTCGAAGTCCAAACTGTACCTACACTGGGAGTGTTTGATGGGACGGTGTAGAGGGAGCTTTACTCTGTATCTAACCCGTGCTGTACCTGCCCTGGGAGAGTTTGATGGGACAGTGTAGAGGGAGCTTTACTCTGTATCTAACCCGTGCTGTACCTGCCCTGGGAGTGTTTGATGGGAGAGTGTAGAGGGAGCTTTACTCTGTATCTAACCTGTGCTGTACCTGCCCTTTGAGTGTTTGATGGGACAGTGTAGAGGGAGCTTTACTCTGTATCTAACCCGCGCTGTACCTGCCCTGGGAGTGTTTGATGAGGCAGTGTAGAGGGAGCTTTACTCTGTATCTAACCCGCGCTGTACCTGCCCTGGGAGTGTTTGATGGGGCAGTGTAGAGGGAGCTTCCTGTAGCA
This sequence comes from Squalus acanthias, assembly GCA_030390025.1. Taxonomy (NCBI): domain Eukaryota; kingdom Metazoa; phylum Chordata; class Chondrichthyes; order Squaliformes; family Squalidae; genus Squalus; species Squalus acanthias. Next base: position 224,298 of record JASTWF010000043.1, read on the forward strand.
GTTCTTCATCCAGTGACCCTCGCTGGAGAGTGCGTGTGCTTCCTCCAATTACGCTCACACTCATTCTCACACCCAAGGGAAGGGCTTGTTTGTCACCCGTTAACTCATTTGCCCCTGAATCTATTGGGATTGAGGGATATAGGGAGAAGGTGGGTGGGTGGGGTCCACCTATTGGTAAGGGATGGCCTTTCTATGTTTTACATTTTCTAAATTCTTTTTTTTTCTTGGTTGTTGTTCAGGTGCTGAGCAACAAGAATAATGAAACTGGTCTGAGGGAGCAGCAACTGCCAGGAAAAGCCAGCGTGATTCTGGGGAATGAAATAGTCTCGAGTGTGGTGGGGAGGCAGTGATGATGAGATCAGGTGGTCTGTCCCCTCTCTCTAATCGCATTCTACTGCTCGCCGTGAGCTGGACTGCACTGGGGGCGGCCGCGGAATCCCTGGACCATGTGCACCGAGGGTGGCAGAGGTTGCTCGAGGAAGGGGATGGCTGCCCTCCCTGTGAGTCGGACCAGTGCCTCCCTCCCCAGGGGTGCCCCGCTGGGCTGGTGAGGGATCCCTGCGACTGCTGCTGGGAGTGTGGCAACATCGAGGGGCAAATCTGTGACCTGGACAACACCAACCACTTCTACGGCCAGTGCGGAGAGAACCTGGAGTGTCGGCTGGACCTGGAGGACCTGAGAGAAGGGGAGGTCCCCGAGCCCCAGTGCATGTGTCGGTCCAATCAGGCCATGTGCGGCTCCAATGGCCAGACCTACCTGCAGATCTGCAAGTTCCAAGAGGCTGCCAATGGCAATGAGACGGCCAACATCACCCTGGCTCATGAGGGACCCTGTGAAGCAGGTAAGGATGGCGGGGCGGGGCGGGGAGAAGGTGCTTACTCTGGGGGGACGGGGCGGGGTGGGGCGGGGCGGGGAGGGGCGAGGCGGGGTGGGGTGGGGCAGGGAGGGGCGGGGCAGGGTGGGGCGGGGAGGGGCGGGGTGGGGCGGTGAGGGGCGGGGCGGGGCGGGGCAGGGAGGGGCAGGGAGGGGCGGGGAGAAGGTGCTTACTCTGGGGGGACGGGGCAATCAGCGTGTACTGGATGGGGGGAGGAAAGAGTCAGCATTTTTTCTGAATGCAGGAATGGGGGGGTCACACCCAGAGTTTACGTTATCGATTCCTGTCCCACTGCACTCTCAATGTAATTATTTCATAGAATCATAGAATGGTTACAGCACAGAAGGAGGCCATTCGGCCCATCGAACTCGTGCCGGTTCTCTGCAAGAGCGCTTCAGCTAGTCTCACTCCCTCGCCGCTGTTAACCGCCCGCTGAATTTTGCAGGTGGCGTGGATGGCGCCGCGCCCGGGCGCTAGTTGGTTTGCGGGCACTACCGGGAGGCGCAAAGCAACCGAATTTTTCCCCCCAATACTTTTCCAGTTCTGAAAAAGGGTCCCAGACCTGAAACGTTAACTCTGCTTGTTGGTGAAAAATGAATTCACTCGAGTCTGTCTCAAAGCAGAAGATCACAGTTTATTTAACTGATCGCCCTGGGAGAAGAGCCATAGACCCCGCGGTCTAGTGATCAACTTCTCGTCGTTACAGTGGTATCGGGACTTCTTTTATACATTATAGGGTCGGGTACGCCATTCATTACATACAAATGTCTTCACCCAATCACATTCCCCCAGCAACAAGCTCCTTAATTATAATCTGCACTTTAAGCTAAATTTTCTTGTTACTTCCCTTCCGAAACTATAAACATAGAGTGTTGCGTCACATCTGTCCGGCCGGACTGGCTGATCATGCGGTGATTGGTTCTCAAGTGTAACCGTTGTACTATTATTGTCTTAGTGGGCCTCAAGTTGTTTTGCACGTACGCATGTTGACCACAGACATTACTCATCGCACTGTGTCAGCGAAACCATTTACAAATTTACCTTTTACAGCACATTCTTTAACTTTTTACGTTGCTGCTTTAAGCCCTATAATTTTCACCCTAACACTGCTTCTCTCTCCACGGATGCTGCCTGGCCTGCTGAGTATTTCCAGCATTTTCTGTTGTTATTTCATGATTTTGAACACCTCTATCAAATCTCCTCCTAATCTTCTCTGCTCCAAGGTGAACAACCCCAGCTTCTCCAGTCTATCCACGTAACTAAAGTCCCTCATCCATGGAACCATTCTCGTAAATCTTTCTGCACCCTCTCCATGGCCTTCACATCCTTCCTAAAGTGTGGTGCCCAGAATTGGACACAATACTCCAGTTGGGGCCGAACCAGTGTTTTATACAGTTTCATCATAATTCCCACACTTTTGTACTCTATGCCTCTATTCATGAAGCGGAGATGCCGGTGTTGGACTGGGGTGGACAAAATTGAGAGGTCGCACAACACCAGGTTATAGTCCAACAGTTTTATTTGAAATCACAAGCTTTCGGAGCTATCGATCGCCCCTTCCTCAGGTGAAGTGCACCTGAGGAAGGGGCGATCGATAGCTCCGAAAGCTTGTGATTTCAAATAAAACTGTTGGACTATAACCTGGTGTTGTGCGACCTCTCAATTCTATTCATGAAGCCCAGGATCCCATAAACCTTTTTAACCGCTTTCTCAACTTGCCCTGCCACATTCAACGATTTGTGTACATACACCCCCAGGTCTCGCTGTTCCTGCACCCCCTTTAGAATTGTACTATTTAGTTTATATTGCCTCTCCTCATTCTTTCTACCAAAATGTATCACTTCACACTTTTCTGTGTTAAATTTCATCTGTCACGTGTTCGCCCATTTCACCACCCTGTCCATGTCTTCCTGAAGCCTATCACTCTCCTCCTCACTGTTCGCTATACTTCCAAGGTTTGTGTCATCTGCAAATTTTGAAATTGTGTCCTGTACACCCACGTCCAAGTCATTAATATATATCAAGAAAAGCAGTGGTCCTAGAACCGACTCCTGGGGAACACCACACCTTCCTCCAGTCCGAAAAACAACCGTTCACAGCGTCTTTCACCACCTCACGACGTCTCAAAGCGCTTTACAATTGATGAAGTACTTTTTGAAGTGTCGTCACTGTTGTAATGTAGGAAACGCAGCAGCCAATTTGCTCACAGCAAGCTCCCACAAACAGCAATGTGATCATGACCAGATAATCTGTTTTAATGATATTGGTTCAGGGATAAATATTGGCCCAGGACACCGGGGAGAACTCCCCTGCTCTTCTTCAAAATAGTGTCATGGGATCTTTTACGTCCACCTGAGAGGGCAGACGGGGCCTCAGTTTAACGTCTCATCCGAAAGACGGCACCTCCGACAGTGCAGCTTTCCCTCAGTACTGCCCCTCCGACAGTGCAGCTCTCCCTCAGTACTGCCCCTCCGACAGTGCAGCGATCCCTCAGTACTGCCCCTCCGACAGTACGGTGCTCCCTCAGTACTGCCCCCCGACAGTACGGTGCACCCTCAGTACTGCCCCCCGACAGTGCAGCACACCCTCAGCACTGCCCCTCCGGCAGTACAGCGCTCCCTCAGTACTGACCCTCCGACAGTACAGCGCTCCCTCAGTACTGCCTCTCCGACAGTGCAGCGCTCCCTCAGTACTGCCCCTCCGACAGTGTGGCGTTCCCTCAGTACTGCCTCTCCGACAGTGCAGTGCTCCCTCAGTACTGCCCCTCCGACAGTGTGGCGCTCCCTCAGTACTGCCTCTCCGACAGTACAGCGCTCCCTCAGTACTGACCCTCCGACAGTACAGCGCTCCCTCAGTACTGCCCCTCCGACAGTGTGGCGCTCCCTCAGTACTGCCCCTCCGACAGTGCGGCACTCTCTCAGTACTGACCCTCCGACAGTGCAGCACTCCCTCAGTACTGCCCCTCCGACAGTGCAGCGCTCCCTCAGTACTGACCCTCCGACAGTGCAGCACTCTCTCAGTACTGCCTCTCCGACAGTGCAGTGCTCCCTCAGTACTGCCCCCCGACAGTGCAGCACACCCTCAGCACTGCCCCTCCGGCAGTACAGCGCTCCCTCAGTACTGACCCTCCGACAGTACAGCGCTCCCTCAGTACTGCCTCGCCGACAGTGCAGCGCTCCCTCAGTACTGCCCCTCCGACAGTGTGGCGCTCCCTCAGTACTGCCTCTCCGACAGTGCAGTGCTCCCTCAGTACTGCCCCTCCGACAGTGTGGCGCTCCCTCAGTACTGCCTCTCCGACAGTGCAGTGCTCCCTCAGTACTGCCCCTCCGACAGTGTGGCGCTCCCTCAGTACTGACCCTCCGACAGTGTGTCGCTCCCTCAGTACTGCCTCTCCGACAGTGCAGCGCTCCCTCAGTACTGCCCCTCCGACAGTGTGGCGCTCCCTCAGTACTGCCTCTCCGACAGTATGGTGCTCCCTCAGTACTGCCCCTCCGACAGTGTGGCGCTCCCTCAGTACTGCCCCTCCGACAGTGCAGCGCTCCCTCAGTACTGCCCCTCCGACAGTGCTGCGCTCCCTCAGTACTGCCCCTCCGACAGTGCAGTGCTCCCTCAGTACTGCCCCTCCGACAGTGTGGCGCTCCCTCAGTACTGCCTCTCCGACAGTACGGTGCTCCCTCAGTACTGCCCCTCCGACAGTGTGGCGCTCCCTCAGTACTGACCCTCCGACAGTGTGTCGCTCCCTCAGTACTGCCTCTCCGACAGTGCAGCGCTCCCTCAGTACTGCCCCTCCGACAGTGTGGCGCTCCCTCAGTACTGCCTCTCCGACAGTATGGTGCTCCCTCAGTACTGCCCCTCCGACAGTGTGGCGCTCCCTCAGTACTGCCCCTCCGACAGTGCAGCGCGCCCTCAGTACTGCCCCTCCGACAGTGCAGCGCTCCCTCAGTACTGCCCCTCCGACAGTGCTGCGCTCCCTCAGTACTGCCCCTCCGACAGTGCAGCGCTCCCTCAGTACTGCCCCTCCGACAGTGCTGCGCTCCCTCAGTACTGCCCCTCCGACAGTGCAGCGCTCCCTCAGTACTGACCCTCCGACAGTGCTGCGCTCCCTCAGTATTGCCACTGGGAGTGCCAGCCTGGAATTTTGTGCTCAACTCTCTGGAGTGAGACTTGAACCCACAACCTTCTGACCCACTGAGCCACAGCTGATAGCTGCTTGAATTGTGCCCAGGTCTGAGCCTGGTTCTGCGATGAGTTAATATCTTACCACACCTGACTGTCACTGCCGAAGATCTGAGTCCCGATATGAGCCATGCGAACAGAGTAAGGGTGGAGGGGGGTGGTGGGGGGAGAGGGCGGGGGCAAGACACCGTCCGGCCCATTCCCAGCGTGAAGCCTGGGAGATTTTCACCCCCAGGCCTCATCTGCATAAGTCGCTCACCTAAACCCGGAGAGAAGGCAGATTGGTAGAACATTGAGAGAATCAGTGAGGGGGCAAAACTGGGGCAGATGGAGCTCAATGTGGATAAAGTGTGAGGTCACCCACTGTGGACCCAAGAAAGATCAATCAGAGTATTTTCCAAATGGCAAGAAGCTGGGAACTGTGAAGGAGCCAAGAGATTTAGGGGTCAAGGTGAGAAATCACTAAAAGCCAGTGTGCAGGTACAAAATATAATCAAACAGGCTAATGGAACGTTAGCCTTTATCTCCAGAGGGCTGGAATACAAAGGGGTGGAAGGGAAGCTTCAGCTGTACAGAGCTCTGGTTAGTCACTGTGTTCAGTTCTGGGCCCCGCACCTGAGGAAGGATATACTGGCCTCGGAGGGGGGGCAGCGCAGATTCACCAGAATGATCCCGGGGCTAAAAGGGGTAAATTATGAGGACAGGTTGCACAGACTAGACTGTTATTCCCATGAATAATGAAGATTAAGTGGCGATCTAATCGAGGTGTTTAAGATGATTAAAGGAGTTGATAGGGTAGAGAGAGAGAAACTATTTCCTCTGGTGGGGGGAGTCCAGAACAAGGGGGCAGAACCTTAAAATTAGAGCCAGGCCGTTCAGGGGTGATGTCAGGAAGCACTTCACACAAAGGGTTGTGAAAATCTGGAACTCAGTCCCACAAAAAGCTGTTGAGGCTGGGGGTCAATTGAATATTTCTAAACTGAGATTGATGGATTTTTGTTGGGTAAGTGTGTTAAGTGTTATGGAACCAAGGCAGGTAGATGGAGTCAAGACACAGGTCAGCCATGATTGAATTGAATGGCGGAACAGGCTGGAGGGGCTGAATGGCCTCCTCCTGTTCCTATCCAACCACAAATTTCTACCTTCTCAAATACTTCAGCTCCATTTCCAAAGTGATTTCCCAGCTGTTCCTTTTCCGACTGGAATGAGTTTTTAATGATATTTTTCAAGAGTTCATTAGTTTGACGAGTGTTTTTGAAGTAAGGAATGTCGCAGACTTGCTGTGGCCTCCCACAGCTTGAGATCCTCTTAACAGATTCCAGGCCGAAGAGTTCCAGAGTCCGACTGTATTTTCCTGGAGTTCGGGCACAGTTCCAGGGATTCAATACGGGTGAGAAGAAAAGAAAGCAAATTTTACAATGTGCTCTCAAGATGGACGGTGTTGGAGAGCAAGGACTGAGAGCCAGATGCCTGCAATTTGTGTAAAAAGTACCTTTCACTGCCTCCGGACATCCCAAAGCGCTTTTCAGCAAATTAAAAACTTTTTTGAAGAGTAGTCACTGTTGTAATGTAGCCAATATGCACACAGCAAGATCCCACAAATAGCAATGTGACAATGAACAGATAATCTATTTTTTAGTGATGTTGATTGAGGGATAAATATTGACCAGGCCACCTCCAATGCTCTTCTTCAAAATAGTGCAATGGGATCTCTGAGAGAGCAGATGGGGCCTCAGTTTAACATCTCATCCAAAAGACAGCACCTCCAACTGTGCAGCACTCCCTCAGGGAGTGTCAGCCTGGATTTTTGTGCTCAAGTCTCTTGAACTTGGGACTTGAACCCATAACCTTCTGACTTAGAGAAAAGGGTGCTACCAACTGAGCCACAGCTCTGCCTGCCCTTAGTATCCTGGCTGGTGATGGACAGGCACCCTCCCATCCGTACATCAATACTTACACTTCCATTCGCAATCTCTGTGATATCATAGAATGACACAGTATTTACAGCCCAGAAACAAGCCATTCGGCCCAACTGGTCCGTGCCGGTGTTTATGCTCCACACCAGCCTCCTCCCACCCTGCTTTATCTCACCCTATCACCATATCCTCTATTCCTTTCTCCCTCGTGTTTATCTAGCTTCCCCTTAAATGCATCCATATTATTCACCTCAACCACTCCCTGTGGTAGCGAGTTCCACATTCTACCACTCTCTGGGTAAAGAAGTTTCTACTTACATAGGGAACAGGAGGAGGCCTTTCTGCCCCTCGGCCTGTTTCGCCATTCAGTTAGATCATGGCTGATCTGTATCTCTGCTCCATCTACCCGCCTTGATTCCATATCCTTTGATACACTTACTACTCGACTAAATCCCCATCCGTCAGTTTAGCAGCGATGATAGAGGAGAATGAATTCACTCTATTATTGTCAGTTCTGAACTAGCCTGGACACTTCAGTCGCCTGTATCCCGTTCTGTGACCAGTCACTCTTGACACTGTCACCCCAACGCTTCCTTGGTCTTCCTCAGCTTCTAGCTCCGTGCACAACCATGAAAGGTGTTCTAGCTGTTTCCATTCTTCGAACGTGCCCAACTCCTCGCAGTTCTTGGCTCTTCTGTAGAAGCCTTCTTCCTTGTCTAAACCATGTTTCTATATATCGTCCTTCACCCTTTCTCTCTCAGTCCCTCAGATCATATCTCCTCCCTTCAACACCTGGAACACGACCGGAGAGGATGTCATTTTTGGCTGTGAGATCTTCGCTTATCCAATGGCAGCTATCGAATGGCGGAAAGACGGGGTGGAAACCTTTCTGCCAGGTGATGACCCCCACATCTCCGTACAGGTACCTGACTTATACAGTACGAGCATTCCTAGACACTTTCAATCTTTCACAGCTATTTACTGACATTCCCTAACAATCTGACAACCTGCCAATCAGGCAATTGGTTGAATACGGACACCAAGATGGAGATTGTCAGCAAAGGTTGGGTTGCTGCACGTAAAGTTGGTTTTAAAGCTTGATAAAGTTATTCCCCTTTTTCATTCTTGAACTATAATGAAGCCTTAACACAAGTTCAGATCAAAGGCTTTACAGGAACCTTGAGGTTACAGCAGCAAGATCCCAGGACCGGGTCTCGATGAGGAGCTGGTAACGTTGCACCTCCCAGTGATTGTGGATATCAGCGCTGTACCGTCCCTGCTCCCCCTCTCTGAGCTCGGGGCAATGTCCCCCCACAACCAGTGTACCCCACTCGGGGCAATGCCCCCCCACAACCAGTGTATCCCACTCGGGGCAATGCCCCCCCACAACCAGTGTACCACACTCGGGGCAATGCCCCCCCCCCCAACCGGTGTACCCCACTCGGGGCAATGCCCCCCCCCACAACCAGTGTACCACACTCGGGGCAATGTCCCCCCACAACCAATGTACCCCACTCAGGGCAATGTCCCCCCACAACCAGTGTATCCCACTCAGGGCAATGCCCCCCCACAACCAGTGTATCCCACTCGGGGTAATGCCCCCCCCCCCAACCAGTGTACCACACTCGGGGCAATGCCCCCCCACAACCGGTGTACCCCACGCGGGGCAATGCCCCCCCCCCCACACAACCAGAGTACCCCACTCGGGGCAATGCCCCCCCACAACCAGTGTACCCCACTCGGGGCAATGCCCCCCCACAACTGGTGTACCCCACGCGGGGCAATGCCCCCCCACAACCGGTGTACCCCACTCGGGGCAATGCCCCCCAACCGGTGTACCCCACTCGGGGCAATGCCCCCCCCACAACCAGTGTACCACACTCGGGGCAATGTCCCCCCACAACCAGTGTACCCCACTCAGGGCAATGTCCCCCCACAACCAGTGTATCCCACTCAGGGCAATGCCCCCCCACAACCAGTGTATCCCACTCGGGGTAATGCCCCCCGGTGTACCCCAGTCTGGGCGAACGTGGGATGGAGAAACGAGGATGAAGACGCGGATTGGGGGAGAATCAGGTAAGCGTTTCACTCCCATATTGGTCCTCGCTGTTTTTAGGCATCCCTGGCGGCCACCTGAAATTCACGTTGGTCCAATCTAAATACCGAATGATAACGAGGTGGGAAAAGATTATTGAACAGTCTGGAATATCCGGCATGTATAATGTGTTATAAGTGGCAGCTTTGTGTAATTGACTTAAGTGGAAATGGCAAATGGTTGGCGCCATTTGCCCGATGTAATCGGCTGCTGGCGATAAGTGGAGACGATGTAAGTGGCGGGGACTGCACTACAATATAAAGAGAATATAACATTAGTAGGCTTCAGGACACTCGGCAATCCTGCCCCGAGCGGCCATTTGTCCAAGTCACCGTCCTGCGCGACTCTAAGTCACTGGGATCGTTTTCATTGGCAGTTTCGAGGAGGCCCGTTTAAATATGAAGTGACCGGCTGGCTCCAGATCCAGGGAGTTCGCAACACGGATTCGGGAGTGTACCACTGCTCCGCACGGAACAAACTCGGACAAGTGTCGGCAGCTGCCAGTCTGACTGTCGTCACGCCAGGTAAGGGAGAGGCCGAGGGACTGACAGCGAACACACAGCGGGAAATTGAGCATGCACCTTGCCCCTCCTATACTGTCCCTTCTCTTAGAATCAGAGAATGATACAGCACAGAAGGAGGCCATTCGGCCCATTGTGCCTGTACCAGATTTCTTATATCTGGAAGCAGATTCAAAAATAACTTTCCAAGGGGAATTGGATAAATACTTCAAAAGAAAAGAAATACAGGCCGGTGGGGAAAGAGCGGGGGGAGTGGGACTAATTGGAGAGCTCGTTCAAAGAGCCGGCACAGGCACGATGGGCCGAATGGCCTCCTTCTGTGCTGTGAGATTGTATGAAATCCCTTCCCATTATTTCTTGCTCTGTGGAGAGCAATGAGCTGCTATGTTGCTGCCAGTGGCCCTCTGCCTAGCCCAGGGGGACTGAAGCTAATGATAGTGTCTCGACTGCCTCACAGATCAGACTGGGATCAATCAGCCAGCTCTCTTTAATTACACTTGCTCCTCCCTCTCCTCATCTACATCAGAACAGGAGGAGGCCATTCAGCCCCTCGAGCCTGCTCCACCATTCAGTAAGACCATGGCTGATCTGTACCTCAATCCCATTTACCTGCCTTTGCTCCATGTCCCTCGATACCCTTACCCAACAAAAATCGATCGTCCCCAGCCTTGAAAGCTCCAATTGACCCCCAGCATCCACAGCCTTTTAGGGGGAGAGAGAGTTCCCGATTTCCACCACCCTTTGTGTGAAGAAGTGCTTCCATAACCAACTTGTAATATTCTCCCGGTGTTTCCCTCTTTCAGATCAGATGGGTGAGATTGAGGCTCCATGGAGACAGCCTCACCATGTCGTGGAGGATTATTCTGACACTGATGATTATTACTGAGGAAGAAGCTTTGGAAACATTGGACTGAACTCCAGCTGTGGAGACACCAGTGCAACGGGAGACAACACCACTCAGCGAGGATGTGGCAATGAATTCTAATAAAGTCTGATAGTATCCGCCAGATAATTACCGTATCTTGCTTACACTCTTTCGCTTCATCGGCCCAATGACACCCGTTTCTAATGGTTCCTGCTGGTGACCAGTTGAGTGGGTTGGTTCCCAACTAGTGACGACTGGTGACCCATTCGATGAGCTGGCTTCTAATGGTGTCCTATGGTGAGCGAGAGTGAGTGAGGTTCTAATGGTGAGCGAGAGTGAGCGAGGTTCTAATGGTGAGCGAGAGTGAGCGAGGTTCTAATGGTGAGCGAGAGTGAGCGAGGTTCTAATGGTGAGCGAGAGTGAGCGAGGTTCTAATGGTGAGCAAGAGTGAGTGAGGTTCTAATGGTGAGCGAGAGTGAGTGAGGTTCTAATGGTGAGCGAGAGTGAGTTAGGTTCTAATGGTGAGCGAGAGTGAGCGAGGTTCTAATGGTGAGCGAGAGTGAGCGAGGTTCTAATGGTGAGCGAGAGTGAGTTCAGTTCTAATGGTGAGCGAGAGTGAGTGAGGTTCTAATGGTGAGCGAGAGTGAGCGAGGTTCTAATGGTGAGTGAGAGTGAGCGGGGTTCTAATGGTGAGCGAAAGTGAGTGAGGTTCTAATGGTGAGCGAGAGTGAGTTTGGTTCTAATGGTGAGCAAGAGTGAGCGAGGTTCTAATGGTGAGCAAGAGTGAGTGAGGTTCTAATGGTGAACGAGAGTGAGCAAGGTGCTAATGGCGAGCGAGAGTGAGCGAGGTGCTAATGGTGAGCGAGAGTGAGCGAGGTGCTAATGGTGAGCGAGAGTGAGCGAGGTGCTAATGGCGAGCGAGAGTGAGCGAGGTGCTAATGGCGAGCGAGAGTGAGTTTGGTTCTAATGGTGAGCAAGAGTGAGTTTGGTTCTAATGGTGAGCGAGAGTGAGCGAGGTTCTAATGGTGAGCGAGAGTGAGCGAGGTTCTAATGGTGAGCGAGAGTGAGTTTGGTTCTAATGGTGAGCGAGAGTGAGCGAGGTTCTAATGGTGAGCGAGAGTGAGTGAGGTTCTAATGGTGAGCGAGAGTGAGTTTGGTTCTAATGGCGAGCGAGAGTGAGCGAGGTTCTAATGGTGAGCGAGAGTGAGTGAGGTTCTAATGGTGAGCGAGAGTGAGTTTGGTTCTAATGGTGAGCGAGAGTGAGTGAGGTTCTAATGGTGAGCGAGAGTGAGCGAGGTTCTAATGGTGAGCGAGAGTGAGTGAGGTTCTAATGGTGAGCGAGAGTGAGTTTGGTTCTAATGGCGAGCGAGAGTGAGCGAGGTTCTAATGGTGAGCGAGAGTGAGTTTGGTTCTAATGGCGAGCGAGAGTGAGCGAGGTTCTAATGGCGAGCGAGAGTGAGTGAGGTTCTAATGGTGAGCGAGAGTGAGTTTGGTTCTAATGGTGAGCGAGAGTGAGTGAGGTTCTAATGGTGAGCGAGAGTGAGCGAGGTTCTAATGGTGAGCGAGAGTGAGTGAGGTTCTAATGGTGAGCGAGAGTGAGTTTGGTTCTAATGGCGAGCGAGAGTGAGCGAGGTTCTAATGGTGAGCGAGAGTGAGTGAGGTTCTAATGGTGAGCGAGAGTGAGTTTGGTTCTAATGGCGAGCGAGAGTGAGCGAGGTGCTAACTACATTATAGACCATGACAGGTCACACTGGGAGACCCCCCCCCCCACCGACCCGATCCACGGGCTCTAACTCCCTCACTTATTTCTATGGAATCCTTTTGTTCTGACTGGGCAATAAGTGACACTTTAATAAAATGATTATGTTTAGGGTTCCATGAGTCCTGTTTTATACCTAGTTGAGGTGCTGCTTTAATATCTATCAGTTATCTGAATTTTAAAAAATAATTCATGGGATGTGGGCATCGCTGGCAAGATCAGCATTTATTGCCAATCCCTAGTTGCCCTTGAGAAGGTGGTGGTGAGCCGCCTTCTTGAACTGCTGCAGTCTGTGTGGTGAAGGTACATCATGTTCCCATGCGCCTGCTGCCCTTGTCCTTCTAGGTGGTAGAGGTCGCGGGTTTGGGAGGTGCTGCTGAAGAAGCCTTGGTGAGTTGCTGCAGTGCATCTTGTAGATGGTACACACTGCAGCCACGGTACGCCGGTGGTGGAGGGAGTGAATGTTTAAGGTGGTGGATTGGGTGCCAATCAAGCGGGCTGCTTTGTCCTGGATGGTGTCGAGCTTCTTGAGTGTTGTTGGAGCTGCACTCATCCAGGCAAGTGGAGAGTATTCCATCACACTCCTTGTGCCTTTTAGGGCCTGTTTTGTAACAAACCCCAACCTGATCCCAACATGTGAAAACTGTGATTCCAAATCACTGGATCCTTTCTTTAAAAGAATCACCTTCTCCGCCAGATTCTCTGGCCCTCCTGATGCCCCAGATTCTCCCGGGTACAGTCTCACACCTGACTGAGCCAGCCATGCTTTGTGTGTGAGGGTTGATGAGTTATTCGTCCAGTGGGAGCCTGACATCCACACACCTCCCAGCACTGTGCAGTGATCAGGAGCCGAGGTTATTTTACTCCGAGTGGGCAATTAGCTCGTTTTAAACAGGTTCCTGAATGACTACCTTCCTCGCTTGTATAATTCCAGGGTGTCGTGTTGCTCCTACTTTGCTTCCCAAAGTCAGGAATTTCTGCCCAAGTCATAACACTTCAATGAGGAATCCCGCTTCTAACCCTGCACTTTTACACCACCTCATATTTCCAGCAATCAGCACATTCCAAGCCCCTCATAACACTTCGAAACACGGCAGCACGGGTTAAAAGGTTAATCCTTTGCACATTAACACATAGGTAAAAGATGGATTTCTCCTCATAGTTGGGTAATGTCCATTCAATACAGTCCGGAAACACTAAGTGGGGATGTGAGAGAGAGATGAGAGGGAGGTGGAGAGAGAGAAACTGAGCTAGAGAGAGACAGACGGACAGAGAGAGAGAGCAGAGAAAGAGAGAGAGAGAGAGAGGGGGGGAGAAAGAGAGAGAGACAGAGAGAGAGAGGGTAGAAAGACAGAGACAGACAGAGAGTGAAAGGGTAGAAAGAGAAAGAGAGAGACAGAAAGAGGGAGAGGGATGAAAGAAAGATACAGGGAGAAAAAGACAGAGAGAGAGACATTCAGAGAGAGAGAGAGAACCAGAGCTAGAGAGAGAGACAGACCAAGAGAGAGAGAGAGAGAGGGATGAAAGAGAGAGACGGGGAGAAAGAGGCAGGCAGTGACAGGGCAATTGAACTTTGTCACTGCAATAGTTTGTCCCTCTGTACCTCCCAGGTCTGGTGCAGGATGCCAACACTTTGATGTGCTGCTTTGCGGTTCTAAACCTGGGCCTTTCCAGTCCTTGTGGCCCAGTCACCACAGTAAGGTTTAAAGAGGGAAGTATTGCCCAGGTTTGAAAATGTACAGATTCTTCAGACCTGGTGCCCTGGAGGCTGCCATTTTGTGTAGAATTCCCGCTCCTGACATCATGAAATGCCGTTTTATTGACCAGATAATCTGTTTCTCGGTGCTGGTTGAGGGATCTGGTCTCCTTCTGCACTGTCAGATTCGGTACCTTAGCGCCTCCCATTAGCGGCAGCAGTTGGTGGTAACGGGGCGCTGATGCAGTAGTGCCGGGGCGAGGTGAATCCAGCGGCGCACGGCAAATACGGCCCCCCGTTGTGCCGCTGGGGACTTCAACGCCAGGCAGATCGTGACATCAGTGAGCGTGCAACACTTACTGGCCGCCTGATGTGCAAAATTGATTGTCGCCACCTACCTTAGCGCCGCAACCAAACAGCGACAGGGAGAGCTGGCGTGAAGCAGCCGGAAGCCGACTCCAGGGACATTATATAAAGGGATCATCAGTAATGAGTCGCAGCTGTCAGGTTAGTGGAGTTTCAGTGGTTTCTTGTCAGTTTCACATAGTTCAACAGTTTCATTCAGTAATTTAAAGGTTCTTTTGTATCAGGAGTGTTGTGGGAACTAAAATGTAGCTACATTTATTCTTAAAAATTTCAAACCGCTACACTTGGTTACATTAATGGGGGCTGTACTGGCAGTCAACCTCGCCCTCCAGGATCTATGGTGTAGGGAGCAGAGGCAGCGAGAAAGATGGGAACATGTGGCCAGAGGGAGGAGGAGGGCCATCAGGGCTCTCAACAGGAGACCTTACCCTCCGAGGGTATTCCAACAGCACCTCTCCTACCTCCAATTAAGCGAGGAGCAGTGTATTAGAAGGCTCCATTTCACCAAGGAGGTGGTCACAGAACTCTGCCACCTCCTGCAACCAGACCTGCAGCCTCAGATCAGGGTGACCACAGCTCTCTCACTGGCAGTCAAGGTCACCGCTGCCCTCAATTTCTTTGCCAGTGGATCCTTCCAGTCTGCAACAGGAGACATAGCTAACATCTCACAGTTTGCCATCCATCGCTGCATCCAAGAGGTCACAGGGGCTCTCTACAGTAGGAGAAGGAATTACATTTCCTTCCCCATGACCAGAGAGAAGCAGGACGAGCGAGTATGTGGCTTTACCAGGGTAGCGGGATTCCCCATGGGGCAGGGCGCCATTAATTGCACCCACGTGGCTTTGCGGGAACCATATAACAATCCTGAGATCTTCCATAACCCCAAAGGCTACCATTCACTTAATGTGCAGTTGGTGTGCGACCACACACAGTGAATCCTCATCGTCAATGCCCGCTATCCTGGCAGCGGCCACGGTGCCTTCATCCTGCACCAAACCAGTGTGCCAGCACTCTTCCAGCCACCACATCAAGCTCGCGGCTGGCTGGTTGGAGACAAGGGCTATCCGCTCTCCACCTGGCTCATGACTCCCCTCTGCAACCCCAACACTGCTGCCCAGCACCCGTACAATGAGAGCCATGCCGCCACCAGGAACATCATCGAGCAGACCATCGGGGTGCTCAAGCAACGGTTCCGCTGCCTTGACCACTCGGGAGGAGCCCTCCAGTACTCGGCTGAGCGGGTGTCCCATTTCATTGTGGTCTGCTGCCTGCTGCACAACTTGGCCATCATGAGGACCCAGCCCTTGGCATCAGGGATTGCGGCACCACCTCAGGAGGAGGGAGAGGGAGATGAGGAGGAGGAGGAGGAACAGGAACAGGAGTGAGGGAGGAGGCAGCTACTCAATCGGCCTTCTGGAAGGGCGGTCTGTGACCGCCTCATCAGACTGTGGTTCCAATAAATTAAACCCCAGATCCCCGTTGCTCACCACATCCCCATCACTCCATCCCTGTCGCAGGCCATTTCACAGCGCACAGCTAAAATGAGACACAGCACAAAGGAATCCAAACTGAATTAATAAATTTATCAATAATCAGTGAACACGTATTTACACCAAAAAATATTAACTATTCACCCTTGTGCAATCCCTTAGTGCCTCTCGTTACTGTGCCGTTGCCTACTCTAGTGCTCCTACGAAGTGTTGGCCCAGTGGCTGCAGCAGGGCTGGTGGAAGGCTGCTGAGTGTCCGGGCGAGAGACTACAGATGGCCTTGCAAGACACCTTCGACCAGCTCTGGGCCTGGAAGACCCGCTGTACACTGCACCACCTCAGGCTGGGCAGCAGCAGTCTGGCCTGGCTGGATGACAGGCAGCGACAAGGGCAATGGCGAAGTGGCAGTGGTGGGATCAGGAATGCTGTCATCCTGAGAGAGGACAGCAGGTTCCTGCTCCACTGACATACGGCCACTCCCCCGGGGCAGCACCTCAGCATCCCTAGCAATCTGTTGGAGCACAGATTGCTGGGCTGCTGCGACACCATGAGATCCCCGGTGAACTGGTGGACCCAGCGATGATGGCAACAGTCAGAGCTTTCGTGGTATCAAGCTGAGACTACATGAGAGCAGTCTGAGACTCGATGACATCAACCACTGACTGCATTACAGCACTAAGACATTGCGTGGCTTCCGCCTGTGCTCCAATGGATGCTGCGACATCACCCATGACACGCGGCATGAGGTCTGGGTCCCCACGGTCTCTCAGGGAGTCCACCATCCTCTGCAGACTGCCAAGGATGGGCTCCATGGTGTGCGCAGAGCTCTGTGCAATGTTGGAGGCGGACTCCTCCACACTCCTTACCATTGCCGAGAGGCTCTCGGGCACCCTTGCCATTGCACCTATCATCTCGCTGTGCATGCCCATCACCCTTCTTGTGAACGCCTCCCCATCGAGGTCCTCATCCGAGTCCTGTGCAGCAGAACTCACGCGTGAACTCACCCTCCGGGGAGCTGGCTCCCGAGCTATCCATTCCCCCTGGCCTTGCTGCAGCCCGCTCGTCCCTGGTGCATCACCCAGTGCAGATCCTGTTACTATACTAGCCTCTAAAGAATGCGAAGTGCTAATATCTGAGCTGGTGCCTGCGGGTGAGATATGCAGTGACGCGGTGTCTTCTTCTGCCTCCTCCTCTTCACCCCCCTCGCGGACATCGGTGCCCTCAGGGACAGGCTGCTCAGGTGCTTGCTGATTATCTGAAAGCATAAAGGCACAAGAGTCTGGTTCAGGTGAGGAGAGGGGGGCAGGAAGGGAGAAATGCATACATACAGCATGATTAGCTGGAAAGAGCAAAACGCTTGTGGGATGAGGGGGAAGGTGGGATGTGAGAAGAAGGAATAGGGATGAACATACCGTTGTTGTCCCCAAGGGAGTCAACGTCGCCAGTGGCCACAGCGCCCACCACCTGGCACCCAATAATCTGCAGCACTCGATTCTCCAGCGCAGACAGTGGTTGGGTGTCGGCTTGTCCCCCGCCTGTGCGCTCCTGCTCCCTCCTGTTGTGAGCCACCTTGGCCTGCAAGAGAAAGGAAAATGTTTGACTGAGTGTGGAGCAATGTATTTGGGTGATGTGCCTGCCACGGTTGAATAGCTGCCATTGTGTGCAATGTGTGAGATGTGGGTGTGAGTGTTGGTAGGTGGAGATTGTTGGTGGGTGAGTGCTGGGGGTCTGGTGCTTTGGGCAGTGTGTGCAGACTGTGGTTCAGACGGTGGTATGTAGCATTTGTTGAGGCATTAACTCACCCTGACCACCCGAGTGAGGTCGTTAAATTTCTTCCTGCACTGTATGTGGGTCCTGGGGACCACAGTGCTGCCCGAGACGTGATGGGCAACCTCCCTCCACATGGTGTGGAAGACTTGCGGCGAGGGCCTCCTGCCACTTGCCGGGTACAGCACCACCCTCCGTCTCTCCACAGCGAACACCAACGTCTCTAATGCTTGATCACAGAATCTGTGGGCTCTTTCCCTGGGGCGTGGATCTGCCATGAGTGCAGCTGCTTCAGTCCTCCGGCTCCTTCTCCTTGACCTGCTGCTGCTGGCTGGAGCAGCTGCACAGCCAGCAATGCTGAGAATGAGGTCCTGCAGCATCAATGATCCTCCCCTTTAAGAGCTGGAAAAAGCTTGTGGCAATGATGACTTGCGATAAAACTGCACGCAATATTGGTCCACCCTTTGAGTGTAACACCAGTGAGCTTCCGCTTTAAGACTTGAATAAGCGCTCCAATCATTTCTTTCAGCATTGATCATAAATTTTGCGTGCAGTCTAAAGCATCAGCGTCTGATGCTAATTCTCCAACTTTTCAAATGATACCATCCATTACTGGGCTACAATCAATCTCTAGCCCAATGATAGCGCCCATTACTGAATCTCTAGCCCAATGATAGCGCCCATTACTGGGCTACAATGATAGCGCCCATTACTGGGCTACAATGATACCATCCATTCCTGGGCTACAATCAATCTCTAGCCCAATGATAGCGCCCATTACTGGGCTACAATCAATCTCTAGCCCAATGATAGCGCCCATTACTGGGCTACAATCAATCTCTAGCCCAATGATAGCGCCCATTCCTGGGCTACAATCAATCTCTAGCCCAATGATAGCGCCCATTACTGGGCTACAATCAATCTCTAGCCCAATGATAGCGCCCATTACTGGGCTACAATCAATCTCTAGCCCAATGATAGTGCCCATTACTGGGCTACAATCAATCTCTAGCCCAATGATAGCGCCCATTACTGGGCTACAATCAATCTCTAGCCCAATGATAGCGCCCATTACTGGGCTACAATCAATCTCTAGCCCAATGATAGCGCCCATTACTGGGCTACAATCAATCTCTAGCCCAATGATAGCGCCCATTACTGGGCTACAATCAATCTCTAGCCCAATGATAGCGCCCATTACTGGGCTACAATGATAGCGCCCATTACTGGGCTACAATGATAGCGCCCATTACTGGGCTACAATGATAGCGCCCATTACTGGGCTACAATGATAGCGCCCATTACTGGGCTACAATGATAGCGCCCATTACTGGGCTACAATGATAGCGCCCATTACTGGGCTACAATGATAGCGCCCATTACTGGGCTACAATGATAGCGCCCATTACTGGGCTACAATGATAGCGCCCATTACTGGGCTACAATGATAGCGCCCATTACTGGGCTACAATGATACCATCCATTACTGGGCTACAATCAATCTCTAGCCCAATGATAGCGCCCATTACTGGGCTACAATCAATCTCTAGCCCAATGATAGCGCCCATTACTGGGCTACAATGATAGCGCCCATTACTGGGCTACAATGATAGCGCCCATTACTGGGCTACAATGATAGCGCCCATTACTGGGCTACAATGATAGCGCCCATTACTGGGCTACAATGATAGCGCCCATTACTGGGCTACAATGATAGCGCCCATTACTGGGCTACAATCAATCTCTAGCCCAATGATAGCGCCCATTACTGGGCTACAATGATAGCGCCCATTACTGGGCTACAATGATAGCACCCATTACTGGGCTACAATGATAGCACCCATTACTGGGCTACAATGATAGCGCCCATTACTGGGCTACAATGATAGCGCCCATTACTGGGCTACAATGATAGCGCCCATTACTGGGCTACAATGATAGCGCCCATTACTGGGCTACAATGATAGCGCCCATTACTGGGCTATAATGATAGCGCCCATTACTGGGCTACAATCAATCTCTAGCCCAATGATAGCGCCCATTCCTGGGCTACAATCAATCTCTAGCCCAATGATAGCGCCCATTCCTGGGCTACAATCAATCTCTAGCCCAATGATAGCGCCCATTACTGGGCTACAATCAATCTCTAGCCCAATGATAGCGCCCATTACTGGGCTACAATCAATCTCTAGCCCAATGATAGCGCCCATTACTGGGCTACAATCAATCTCTAGCCCAATGATAGCGCCCATTACTGGGCTACAATCAATCTCTAGCCCAATGATAGCGCCCATTACTGGGCTACAATCAATCTCTAGCCCAATGATAGCGCCCATTACTGGGCTACAATCAATCTCTAGCCCAATGATAGCGCCCATTACTGGGCTACAATGATAGCGCCCATTACTGGGCTACAATGATAGCGCCCATTACTGGGCTACAATGATAGCGCCCATTACTGGGCTACAATGATAGCGCCCATTACTGGGCTACAATGATACCATCCATTACTGGGCTACAATCAATCTCTAGCCCAATGATAGCGCCCATTACTGGGCTACAATCAATCTCTAGCCCAATGATAGCGCCCATTACTGGGTTACAATCAATCTCTAGCCCAATGATAGCGCCCATTACTGGGCTACAATCAATCTCTAGCCCAATGATAGCGCCCATTACTGGGCTACAATCAATCTCTAGCCCAATGATAGCGCCCATTACTGGGCTACAATGATAGCGCCCATTACTGGGCTACAATGATAGCGCCCATTACTGGGCTACAATGATAGCGCCCATTACTGGGCTACAATGATAGCGCCCATTACTGGGCTACAATGATAGCGCCCATTACTGGGCTACAATGATAGCGCCCATTACTGGGCTACAATGATAGCGCCCATTACTGGGCTACAATGAATCTCTAGCCCAAACATTCTATGTTAAATATAGGCCAGGACACTACGGAGAACTCTCGTGCTCTTCGAAATAGTGCCATGGGAACATTTACATCCACCTGAGAGGGCAGACGGGGTCTCGATTTAATGTCTCATCAGAATGACGGCACCTCCGACAGTACAGCGCTCCCTCAGTGCTGCCCATCTGACAGTGCAGCGCTCCCTCAGTACTGCCCCTCCGACAGTGCAGCGCTCCCTCAGTGCTGCCCATCTGACAGTGCAGCGCTCCCTCAGTACTGCCCCTCCGACAGTGCAGCGCTCCCTCAGTGCTGCCCATCTGACAGTGCAGCGCTCCCTCAGTACTGCCCCTCCGACAGTGCAGCGCTCCCTCAGTGCTGCCCATCTGACAGTGCAGCGCTCCCTCAGTACTGCCCCTCCGACAGTGCAGCACTCCCTCAGTGCTGCCCATCTGACAGTGCAGCGCTCCCTCAATACTGCCCCTCCGACAGTGCAGCACTCCCTCAGTACTGCCCCTCTGACGGTGCAGCGCTCCCTCAGTACTGACCCTCTGACAGTGCAGCGCTCCCTCAGTACTGCCTCTCCGACAGTGCAGCGCTCCCTCAGTACTGCCCCTCCGACAGTGCAGCACTCCCTCAGTACTGCCCCTCCGACAGTGCGGCGCTCCCTCAGTGCTGCCCATCTGACAGTGCAGCATTCCCTCAGTACTGCCCCTCCGACAGTGCAGCGCTCCCTCAGTGCTGCCCATCTGACAGTGCAGTGCTCCCTCAGTACTGCCCCTCCGACAGTGCAGCACTCCCTCAGTACTGCCCCTCCGACAGTGCGGCGCTCCCTCAGTACTGCCCCTCTGACAGTGCGGCACTCCATCAGTACTGCCCCTCTGACAGTGCAGCAATCCCTCAGTACTGACCCTCCAACAGTGCGGTGCCCTCAGTACAGCCCCTCCGACAGTGCAGCGCTCCCTCAGCACTGCCCCTCCGACAGTGCGGCGCTCCCTCAGAACAGCCCCTCCGACAGTGCAGCGCTCCCTCAGTACTGCCCCCCGACAGTGCAGCGCTCCCTCAGTACTGCCCCCCGACAGTGCAGCGCTCCCTCAGCACTGTCCCCCGACAGTGCAGCGCTCCCTCAGCACTGCCCCTCCGACAGTGCAGCGCTCCCTCAGTACTACATAAGAACTTAAGAACATAAGAAATAGAGCAGGAGTAGGACATACAGCCCCTCGAGCCTGCTCCGCCATTCAATAAGATCATGGCTGATCATCGACCTCAACTCCACTTTCCCGCCCGATCTCCATATCCCTTGATTCCCCTAGAGTCCAAAAATCTATCAATCTCAGTCTTGAATATTCTCAAAGACTCAGCATCCACAGCCCTCTGGGGCAGAGAATTCCAAAGATTCACAACCCTCTGAGTGAAGAAGTTCCTCCTCATCTCAGTCTTAAATGGCCGACCCCTTATCCTGAGATTATGCCTCTCGTTCTAGACACTCCAGCCAAGGGA
This sequence comes from Squalus acanthias, assembly GCA_030390025.1. Taxonomy (NCBI): domain Eukaryota; kingdom Metazoa; phylum Chordata; class Chondrichthyes; order Squaliformes; family Squalidae; genus Squalus; species Squalus acanthias. Next base: position 246,234 of record JASTWF010000043.1, read on the forward strand.
AACAACCTCTCAGCATCTATCCTGTCAATCCCCTTTAGAATCTTGTATGTTTCAATGAGATCACCTCTCATTCTTCTAAACTCCAGAGAGTATTGGCCCATTCTACACAATCTCTCCTCATAGGACAGCCCTCTCCTCCCAGGAATCAATCTAGTGAACCTTTGTTGCACCACCTCCAAGGCAAGTATATCCTTCCTTAGATAAGGAGACCAAAACAGTGCCCAGTACTCCAGGTGTGGTCTCACCAAGGTCCTGTACAATTGTAGCAAGACTTCCTTACTCTTATATTCCAAGCCCCTTGCAATAAAGGCCAACATGCCATTTGCCTTCCTTATTGCTTGCTGTACCTGCATGCTAGCTTTCTGTGTTTCTTGCACGAGGACACCCAAATCTCTCTCAACACCAACATTTGAAAGTTTCTCACCATTTAAAAAATATTCTTCCTACCAAAGTGAATAACCTCACATTTCCCTACATTATACTCCATCTGCCACCTTACTGCCCACTCACTTAGTCTATCTATATCCCTTTGCTGACTCTTTGTGTTCTCCTCACAGCTTACTGTCCCACCTAGCTTTGTATCATCAGCAAACTTGGATACATTACACTCGGTCCCTTCATCTAGGTCATTAATATAGATTGTGAATAGCTGAGGCCCCAACACTGATCCTTGCGGCACCCCACTAGTTACAGCCTGCCAACCTGAAAAAGATCCGTTTATCCCTACTCTCTGTTTTCTGTCCGTTAACCAATCCTCTATCCATGCTACTAAATTACCCCCAACCCCATGAGCCCTAATCTTGTGTAATAATCTTTTATGTGGCACCTTATCGAATGCCTTTTGGAAATCCAAATATACTACATCCACTGGTTCCCCTTTATCTACCCTGCTTGTTACATTCTCAGAAAACTCTAATAAATTTGTCAAACATGATTTCCCTTTCATAAAACCATGTTGACTCTGCCTAATCATGTTATGAATTTCGAAGTGACTTGTTACCACTTCCTTAACAATGGATTCCAGCATTTTCCTGATGACTGATGTCCGGCTAACTGGCCTGTGGTTCCGTTTTTTCTCTCCCTCCTTTCTTGAATAGCGGTGTTACATTTGCGACCTTCCAATCCACTGGGACCTCTCCAGAATTTAGGGAATTTTGGAAAATCAAAACCAATGCATCCACTAACTCTGCAGCCACCTCTTTTAGAACCCTAGGATGTAGGCCATCAGGTCCAGGGGATTTGTCGGCTTTTAGTCCCATTAGTTTCTCTAGTACTTTTTCTCTACTTATATTAATTACGTTAAGTTCCTCACCCTTATTAGACCCTTGGTTCCCCACCATTTTTGGTATGCTTTTTCTGTCTTCTACTTTGAAAACAGATATAAAATATTTCTTTAACATTTCTGCCATTTCCTTATTCCCCATAATAATTTCTCCTGTCTCAGCCTCTAAGGGACCAATGTTTACTTTTGCTACTCTTTTCCTTTTTACATACTTGTAGAAACTCTTACAATCTGCTTTTATATTTCTTGCTAGTTTTCTCTCATATTCTATTTTTTCCCTTTTGATCAATTTTTTGGTCAACCTTTGCTGGTTTCTGAAACTCTCCCAATCCTCAGGCTTACTATTATTCTATGCAACATTATAAGCTTCTTCTTTCAATCTAATGCTATCCTTAACTTCTTTAGTTAGCCACGGTTGGATCACTTTTCCCGTGGAGTTTTTGTTTCTCAATGGAATGTATTTTTGTTGAGAATTATGAAATATTTCTTTAAATACTAGCCACTGCTTATCTACCACCATACTTTTTAATCTATTTTTCCAATCTACCTGAGCCAACTTGCCCCTCATACCTATGTAATTGGCTTTATTTAAGTTTAAGACTCTAGTTTCGGACTTAGGCAAGTCACTCTCAAAATTAATGTAAAATTCTATCATATTATGATCACTCTGCCCCAGAGGATCCTTTACTATGAGGTTGCTAATTAACCCTGTCTCATTACACAACCAAAGATCTAAAATAGCCTGTTCCCTGGTTGGTTCCATGACGTATTGTTCTAGGAAACTGTCCCGAATGCATTCCATGAACTCGTCCTCCAGACTACCTTTGATAATTTGATTTGTCCAGTCTATATGAAGATTAAGGTCCCCCACGATTATTGCATTACCTTTGTTGCAAGCTCCTACTATTTCTTGATTAATATTCTGTTCAACGGTACAGCTACTGTTTGGGGGCCGATATACAACTCCCACCAGTGTTTCCTGACCCTTGTTATTCCTTATCTCCACCCATACTGATTCTACTTCCTGATCTTCCGAGCCAAGATCCTTTCTCGCTACTGTCCTTATGTCGTCCTTTATTATCAGGACTACTCCCCCTCCTTTTCCATTCTGCCTGTCTTTTCGAAACATCAAGTACCCTAAAACATTTAGGGGGAGAAATTCAGTATTTGGGGCGCAATTATCGGCCGGGCGCAAAGATTAGCGCCTGGCGTTAATTATCGCCACCGACTGCAAACTTGACTTTTATCGACCACTGAGGTGATTGGAGCGCTAAATCAGGCGCTTCACACCTGTCTTAAGGCGCAAAGGCCAAGGAGCGAGGCGTTACCTCAGAGCGCTGGCGAAGCTCATGTGATGTCAGTCAGCAATGGAACACACACACAATGGCATGGGCCAGTTCTTAAAGGGGATGGTTGATCTTGCTTTCCATCCACATCCTGCTCATTGCAGCCTTGAATCTCAGTCTGGAGAGACCTGTACATCAAATCTGCTGGAAAGAACAATGGAGAGTACCAGGGAAAGAGCTCAGAGTGCAGCCCCCACAAACTCTTCTAAATTGATACAAGGAATGGCAAATCAAAATGAACCTGCAAAGTGCTACTCAGTACCCAAAACTCCTTCACACAGCGTTGAATCTCTCCAGAAGTCTCTCTCCCTCTCTCTCAGAATGCGTGGTTCAAAAATGGCACCAACAATAAAAGGCAGGAAGCGGTCGCCTTTAAATAGCACTCCCCCAGTCCCTTCATGACTGCAAAACACTCCCCTCAACCTGTCGTTGCTAGCGTCAGGCGGTAAGGCAGGGGGCGCCACTCAATATCCGCTCCAGGGCGATACCGGGGCGTTGCGCACTCGACTGACGTCACGATCTGCCGGCGCAGGAGATCGTGGCAGTAGTGTTTAGCGCTGCCGCAAAATGTCTAGTTAATTTCGCGAGCAGCGCAAACATCGCCGCGCATGGACGCTAGATGATTTGCGCCCAAATTAGCGCCCTCTTAAGGCGCTAACGGGTGGCGCAACCAACTGAATTTTTCCCCCATAGTTTCCAACCTTGGCCACCTTGCAACCATGTCTCTTTAATGGCTATTAGATCAAACCCATTTATCTCTATTTATGCCACTAGTTCATCTATCTTGTTACGAATGCTTCGTGCATTCAGATAAAGAGCCTTTAATTTAATTTTTTACCATTATTCCCTGCTTTGACCTTATTCTCTGCTGCACTGCTACCCTTAAACTCTCTGTCACTTCCTGTCACACTCTGCTTATTTTTACCCAAATCGCGACACTGTTCTATGGCCTTGACCTTTCTCTTTAGATTTCTAAATTGCCACTCACCTGACCACTCACCCGAAAGTGTGGCGCTCCCTCAGTACTGCCCCTCCAACAGTACAGCACTCCCTCAGTACTGCCCCTCCGACAGTGCAGCACTCCCTCAGTACTGCCCCTCCGACAGTGCAGCGCTCCCTCAGTACTGCCCCTCCGACAGAACAGCGCTCCCTCAGTACTGCCCCTCCGACAGTGCAGCGCTCCCTCAGTACTGCCCCTCCGACAGAACAGCGCTCCCTCAGTACCGCCCCTCCGACAGTGCAGCTCTCCCTCATTACTGCCCCTCCGACAGTGCAGCGCTCCCTCAGTACGGCCCCTCCGACAGTGCAGCACTCCCTCAGTACTGCCCCTCCGACAGAACAGCGCTCCCTCAGTACTGACCCTCCGACAGTACAGCGCTCTCTCAGTACTGACCATCCGACCGTGCAGCACTCCCTCAGTAGTGCCCCTCCGACAGTGCAGCACTCCCCCAGTACTGCCCCTCCGACAGTGCAGCACTCCCTCAGTACTGCGCCTCCAACAGTGCAGCTCTCCCTCAGTACTGCCCCTCCGACAGTGCAGCACTCCCTTAGTACTGACCCTCCGACAGTGCAGCACTCCCTCACTACTGAACCTCCGACAGTGCAGCACTCCCTGAGTACTGCCCCTCCGACAGTGCAGCAATCCCTCAGTACTGCCCTTCCGACAGTGCAGCACTCCCTCAGTACTGCCCTTCCGACACTGCGGCGCTCCCTCAGTACTGCCCCTCCGACAGTGCAGCGTTCCCTCAGTACTGCCCCTCCGACAATGCAACGCTCCCTCAGTACTGCCCCTCCGACAGTGCAGCGTTCCCTCAGTACTGCCCCTCTGACAGTGCCGCACTCCCTCAGTACGGCCCCTCTGACAGTGCAGCGCTCCCTCGGTACTGACCCTCCGACAGTGCAGCGTTCCCTCAGTACTGCCCCTCTGACAGTGCAGCACTCCCTCAGTACTGCCCCTCCAACAGTGCAGCACTCCCTCAGTACTGCCCCTCCCACAGTGCAGCACTCCCTCAGTACTGCCCCTCCGACAGTGCGGCGCTCCATCAGTACTGCCCCACCCACAGTGCAGCACTCCCTCAGTACTGCCCCTCCGACAGTGCAGCACTTTCTCAGTACTGCCCCTCCGACAGTGCGGCGCTCTCTCAGTACTGACCCTCCGTCAGTGCAGCGCTCCCTCAGTACTGCCCCTCCGACAGTGCAGCGCTCCCTCAGTACTGACCCCCCGACAGTCCAGCACTCCCTCAGTATTGCCCCTCCGACAGTGCAGCTCTCCCTCAGTACTGCCCCTCCGACAGTGCAGCGCTCCCTCAGTACTGACCCCCCGACAGTCCAGCACTCCCTCAGTATTGCCCCTCCGACAGTGCAGCTCTCCCTCAGTACTGCCCCTCCGACAGTGCAGCGCTCCCTCAGTACTGCCCCTCCGACAGTGCAGCGTTCCCTCAGTACTGACCCCCCGACAGTGTAGCGCTCCCTCAGTACAGCCCCTCCGGCAGTGCAGCACTCCCTCAGTACTGCCCCTCCGACAGTGCAGCGCTCTCTCAGTACTGCCCCTCCGACAGTGCAGCACTCCCTCAGTACTGCCCCTCCGACAGTGCAGCGCTCTCTCAGTACTGCCCCTCCTACAGTGCAGCGCTCCCTCAGTACTGACCCCCCGACAGTGCAGCTCTCCCTCAGTACTGCCCCTCCGACAGTGCAGCGCTCTCTCAGTACTGCCCCTCCGACAGTGCAGCACTCCCTCAGTACTGCCCCTCCGACAGTGCAGCTCTCCCTCAGTACTGCCCCTCCGACAGTGCGGCGCTCCCTCAGTACTGCCCCTCCGACAGTGCGGCGCTCCCTCAGTACTGACCCTCCGACAGTGCGGCGCTCCCTCAGTACTGCCCCTCCAACAGTGCAGCACTCCCTTAGTACTGCCCCTCCGACAGTGCAGAGCTCCCTCAGTACTGCCCCTCCGACAGTGCTGCGCTCCCTCAGTACTGCCCCTCCAACAGTGCGGCGCTCCCTCAGTACTGACCCTCCGACAGTGCAGAGTTCCCTCAGTACTGCCCCTCCGACAGTGCTGCGCTCCCTCAGTACTGCCCCTCCAACAGTGCAGCGCTCCCTCAGTACTGCCCCTCCGACAGTGCAGCGCTCCCTCAGTACTGCCCCTCCGACAGTGCAGCGCTCCCTCAGTACTGACCCTCCGACAGTGCGGCGCTCCCTCAGTACTGCCCCTCCGACAGTGCGGCGCTCCCTCAGTACTGGCCCTCCGACAGTGCAGCACTCCCTTAGTACTGCCCCTCCGACAGTGCAGAGCTCCCTCAGTACTGCCCCTCCGACAGTGCTGCGCTCCCTCAGTACTGCCCCTCCAACAGTGCAGAGCTCCCTCAGTACTGCCCCTCCGACAGTGCTGCGCTCCCTCAGTACTGCCCCTCCGACAGTGCAGCGCTCCCTCAGTACTGCCCCTCCAACAGTGCAGCGCTCCCTCAGTACTGCCCCTCCAACAGTGCGGTGCTCCCTCAGTACTGCCCCTCCAACAGTGCTGCGCTCCCTCAGTACTGACCCTCTGACAGTGCAGCGCTCCCTCAGTACTGCCCCTCCGACAGTGCAGCGCTCCCACAGTACTGCCCCTCCGACAGTGCGGTGCTCCCTCAGTACTGCCCCTCCAACAGTGCGGTGCTCCCTCAGTACTGCTCCTCCGACAGTGCGGTGCTCCCTCAGTACTGCCCCTCCGACAGTGCAGCGCTCCCTCAGTACTGCCCCTCCAACAGTGCGGTGCTCCCTCAGTACTGCCCCTCCAACAGTGCGCCGCTCCCTCAGTACTGCCCCTCCGACAGTGCGGTGCTCCCTCAGTACTGCCCCTCCAACAGTGCAGCGCTCCCTCAGTACTGCCCCTCCGACAGTGCAGCGCTCCCTCAGTACTGCCCCTCCAACAGTGCGGCGCTCCCTCAGTACTGCCCCTCCGACAGTGCGGTGCTCCCTCAGTACTGCCCCTCCGACAGTGCGGTGCTCCCTCAGTACTGCCCCTCCGACAGTGCAGCGCTCCCTCAGTACTGCCCCTCCGACAGTGATTGAGAAAACGAAGACCAGCAGTGTTCATACTGGCCGCCATATTTGTTTCTTAGCTCTGACGGATGCGAGACAGTTCCTTCCCTCACCCACCTCTCCTTCGGCCCATCGGCTTCCACCATGGGCTGGACGGCCCGAAGCGCCTGGACGAGGCAGTGAGGCGAAAGGTGCCGGCTCACTGCGGGACATCTGCCGATTCCACACTGACCCGACCGCAAACCACAGCCTGAGAGTAGGCCCAGGTCACGCTCCGCTGACCCTAATGGCTGGACCACGCCAAAGCAGGCCCTCGCCGGCCCAGACTGGAAACACCGCGAGTCTGCACGTCCCCCCATTAAACTGATCAACTCTGCCCATTCTCCGTCTCTGCCACTAACTCTCTCTCTCTCCACGTCATGTCAATGGCGTCAAATCAGCTTTAATTTACAGTAATGAGGGTCTGCAGTTAAAAATATCAAAGGAACGCCTCAGGATATGTACTCTCTGAAACCATAGATCTTTAATCATTTGATAGAGTGTATAAATATTTGATTAAGAGCAGATCTCTGTTTATACTTAGGCCAGCTGTCCCAGGACTGTTCAACTTACATTAATGTCTCTCAGTACTTGACAGTCTTTGATATTACAGTGTGTTACAGACACCCGTGCTGTACCTGCCCTGGGAGTGTTTGATGGGACAGTGCAGAGGGAGCTTTACTCTGTATCTAACCTGTGCTGTACCTGCCCTGGGAGTGTTTGATGGGACAGTGTAGAGGGAGCTTTACTCTGTATCTAACCCGTGCTGTACCTGCCCTGGGAGTGTTTGATGGGACAGTGTAGAGGGAGCTTTACTCTGTATCTAACCCGTGCTGTACCTGCCCTGGGAGTGTTTGATGGGTCAGTGTAGAGGGAGCTTTACTCTGTATCTAACCCGTGCTGTACCTGCCCTGGGAGTGTTTGATGGGTCAGTGTAGAGGGAGCTTTACTCTGTATCTAACCCGTGCTGTACCTGCCCTGGGAGTGTTTGATGGGTCAGTGTAGAGGGAGCTTTACTCTGTATCTAACCCGTGCTGTACCTGCCCTGGGAGTGTTTGATGGGACAGTGTAGTGGGAGCTTTACTCTGTATCTAACCCATGCTGTACCTGCCCTGGGAGTGTTTGATGGGACAGTGTAGAGGGAGCTTCATGATTTTGAACACCTCTATGGAGTTGAGATAGAAGATCAGCCATGATCTTATTGAATGGCGGAGCAGCCTCGAAGGGCCGAATGGCCTACTCCTGCTCTCATTTGTTATGTTCTTATATTAACCTTCTCTGCTCTAAGGAGAACAACCCCAGCTTCTCTACTCTCTCCACATAACTGAAGTCCCTCATCCCTGGGACCATTCTGGTAAATCTCCTCTGCACCCTCTCCAAGGCCTTGACATCCTTCCTAAAGTGCGGTGCCCAGAACTGGACACAAAACTCCAGCTGAGGCCTAACCAGTGATTTATAAAGGTTTAGCATAACTTCCTTGTTTTTATATTCAATGCCCCTATTTACAAAGCCAATCCCATCCTCTGTCTAACTGCAGCTTGCCCAGCACCTTCAAGGATTTGTGGATATGCCTCCCAGGTCCCGCTGCACTTGCACCCCCAGCTAACGATATGATTGACAGCTATTTGACTGTTTTCACGTTGAGCTGTGTCCAAGCAATGCGCCTCATTTTGTCGGCTTAACATCTCTGCTTTTCGAGTCGCGGAAACCTTATGATAGAAGACAGGAAGATGTAGGTGAGGTTTAAATGAATATTTTGCATCTGTGCTCACTATGGAGAAGGACAATGTAGGCATAGAAATCAGGCAGGGGGATTTTGATGTACTTGAACAAATTAGTATTGAGAGGGAGGAGGTACTAGCGGTTTTAGCGAGCTTAAAAGTGGATAAATCCCCAGGCCCTGACGAGATGTATCCCAGGCTGCTGTGTGAGGCAAGGGAGGAGATTGCAGGGGCTCTGACACAAGTTTTCAGAACCTCTCTGGCCACAGGGGAGGTGCCAGAGGACTGGAGGACAGCTAACATAGTACCATTATTCAAGAAGGGTAGTAGGGATAAACCAGGGAATTACAGGCCAGTGAGCCTAACATCAGTGGTAGGGAAATTATTGGAAAAAATTCTGAGGGACAGAATTAGTCTCCACTTGGAGAGGCAAGGATTAATCAAGAATAGTCAGCATGGCTTTGTCAGGGGGAGATCATGTCTGACCAATTTGATTGAATTTTTCGAGGGGGTGACTAGGTGTGTGGATGAGGGTAGTGCAGTTGATGTAGTCTACATGGACTTCAGTTAGGCTTTTGACAAAGTCCCGCATGGGAGATTGGTCAAGAAGGTAAGAGCCCATGGGATCCAGGGCAATTTGGCACATTGGATCCAAAATTGGCTTAGTGGCAGGAGGCAGAGGGTGATGGTCGAAGGTTGTTTTTGTGACTGGAAGCCTGTGTCCAGTGGTGTACCGCAGGGATTGGTGCTGGGTCCTTTGCTGTTTGTAGTGTACATTAATGATTTAGATATGAATGTAGGAGTTATGATCAGTAAGTTCGCAGATGACACGAAAATTGGTGGGGTGGTAAATAGCGAGGAGGGAAGCCTCAGGCTACAGGACGATATAGACGGGTTGGTCAGATGGGCAGAACAGTGGCAAATGGAATTTAACCCTGAAAAGTGTGAGGTGATGCATTTTGGGAGGACTAACAAGGCAAGGGAATACACAATGAATGGTAGGACCCTAGGATGGACAGAGGATCAGAGGGACCTTGGTGTGCATGTACATCGATCCCTGAAGGCAGCAGGACAGGTAGATAAGGTGGTTAAAAAGGCATATGGTATACTTGCCTTCATTAGCCGAGGCATAGAATATAAGAGCAGGGAGGTTATGATGGAGCTGTACAAAACGCTAGTTAGGCCACAGCTGGAATACTGTGTGCAGTTCTGGTCGCCACACTATAGGAAGGATGTGATTGCATTGGAGAGGGTGCAGAGGAGATTCACCAGGATGATACCTGGGCTGGAGCACTTCAGCTATGAAGAGAGACTGGACAGGCTGGGGTTGTTTTCCTTAGAGCAGAGAAGGCTGAGGGGGGGACCTGATTGAGGTGTACAAAATTATAAGGGGCATAGATAGGGTAGATAGAAAGTAACTTTTCCCCTTAGTAGAGGGGTCAATAACCAGGGAGCATAGTTTCAAGGTAAGGAGCAGGAGGTCTAGAGGAGATTTGAGGAAAAACTTTTTCACCCAGAGGATGGTTGGAATCTGGAACTCACTGCCTGAAAGGGTGGTAGAGGCAGGAACCCTCACAACATTCAAGAAGCATTTAGATGAGCACTTGAAACGCCATAGCACACAAGGCTACGGACCAAGTGCTGGAAAATGGGATTAGAATAGAAAGGGCTTGATGGCTGGTGCGGACACGATGGGCCGAAGGGCCTCTTTCTGTGCTGTATAACTTTATGGGGGAAAAATTCAGTTGGTTGCGCCTCCCATTAGCACCTTAAGAGGGCGCTAATGGGGCGCAAAGCAGCTAACGCCCGGGCGCAGCGCCGCCGACGCCTCCACCGAAATTCAGCGGGAGGTTAGCGGCGGCGCCAGCCGGTAGCGCCCCATGCCGCTGCGCCGCCGGCGATGACGTCATCACTGTGTGCAGCGCCCCGCTCGCGCTCCAGCCGCGATCTTCGGTAGCGCCCCCTGATTTACCGCCAGACGCTATGTCCGACGGGTTCAGGGGGAGTACGTGCGGCCGGGGCGGCGATATTTAAAGGGGAGGTGGCAGGCGGCCATTTTTGTTGCTGGCCGCCTGCCAGCACCTGCCCCCGGCCCCCGTGAAGCCCCCCCACCGTGAAGTGCCGGCTGCGCTCCGTGGGCCCGGCACTTCTCTTGAGTGCCAGGCTCTTTTGCCGGCACTCCCGATCCCTGGCGGCCCAGCTGGGCCCCGGTTCGCGCTGCGCAGGGCCCCTCCCCTTTAAGAAGGGGAGGAAGGCCTGCAATACCGCGGCGCGACGTGCCGTAGCGCCACGTAGCGCCAGGATATTCCCTCGCAGCGCCCCAAGAGGGATGCGGGGTGCTTCCAGTAGCGCCCCGCTTCCCTCTTGGGGCGCAACCACTCAAGTTCCGGCGCGGTGGCGCTAATTTTTTCGGGGCACTAAACGTAGCGCCCCGGCGAGGTTAGCGCCCCAAATGGGGCGATACTCAATTTTTAGCCCTATGACTCTATGAGGAACAGGAGGAGGCCCATTCAGCCCCTCGAGCCTGTTACACAGGAGCAGGAGGCCATTCAGCCCCTCGAGCCTGTTACACAGGAACAGGAGGCCATTCAGCCCCTCGAGCCTGTTACACAGAAACAGGAGGCTATTCAGTCCCTCGAGCCTGTTACAGAGGAACAGGAGGCCATTCATCCCCTCGAGCCTGTTACACAGGAACAGGAGGCTATTCAGTCCCTCGAGCCTGTTACACAGGAACAGGAGGCTATTCAGTCCCTCGAGCCTGTTACAGAGGAACAGGTGGACATTTGGCCCCTCGAGCCTGTTACACAGGAACAGGAGGCCATTCGGCCCCTCGAGCCTGTTACACAGGAACAGGAGGCCATTCAGCCCCTCGAGTCTGTTACACAGGAACAGGAGGCCATTCAGCCCCTCGAGCCTGTTACACGGGAACAGGAGGAGGCCATTCAGCCCCTCGAGCCTGTTACACAGGAACAGGAGGAGGCCATTCAGCCCCTCGAGCCTGTTACACAGGAACAGGAGGAGGCCATTCAGCTCCTTGAGCCTGTTACACAGGAACAGGAGGAGGCCATTCAGCCCCTCGAGTACAGACGATGCTCTCAGTTTCAGTGGCGAGTCCAGGTGATTAAACTCCACAGGGTTACTAAACCTGCGGAGAGCGGTGGGGAGACGGGACCACGGAGGGGGCAGGGGGGTGGGGAGGTTCCCCAATATTGTATAGTGTGTGTTTATCATCTCTTGCTCGCTGTTCGATTCACTCAGCGAGTTTTGCCCTCCTCCTGAATCAGCATTACCAACAGCTGGACCAGCAGGGGCTGCAACAGTGTCAGCCGTGGCTCAGTGGGTCGCTCTCTCTCTCTCACCTCTGAGTCAGCAGGTTGTGGGTTTGAGTCCAACTCCAGGGACTTGAGCACAAAAATCTAGACTGACACTCCAGTGCAGTGCTGAGGGAGTGCTGCACTGTCGGAGGGGCTGTACTGAGGGAGCGCTGCACTGTCCGAGGGGCAGTACTGAGGGAGCGCTGCACTGTCCGAGGGGCAGTACTGAGGGAGTGCTGCACTGTCGGAGGGGCAGTACTGAGGGAGCGCTGCACTGTCCGAGGGGCAGTACTGAGGGAGTGCTGCACTGTCGGAGGGGCAGTACTGAGGGAGCGCTGCACTGTCGGAGGTGCCGTCTTTCGGATGAGACGTTAAACCGAGGCCCCGTCTGTCCTCTCAGGTGGACATAAAAGATCCCGTGACACTATTTCAAAGAAAAGCAGGAGAGTTCTCCCTGGTGTCCTGGGGCCAATATTTATTCTTCTACCAACGTCACTAAAACAGATGATCTGGTCATTATCACGTTGCTGTTTGTGGGAGCTTGCTGTGCACAAATTGGCTGCAGCGTTTCCTACATTACAACAGTGACCACACTTCAAAAAGTACTTCATCAGCTATAAAACAAAAAGTACTTCACTGACTGTAAAGCGCGTTGGGGTGTCCAGTGGTGAAAGGCGCTATAGAAAGGCAAGTCTATCTTTTTCTTTTCACTGTTTAATGGGTCGGTGAGTGCGGGGTTTGTTTGTCTCAAATGTATTTCACCAACTTAAGAAGAATTTCAGGTTCCATTAATTACTTTAATTGATCCTTTCAAACTGAATCACTTATTTTATAATTTTCATCTAAACTAAAATTCCCCTCGGCAGAATTTAACTTCACCAGCGCTGAATCAAGCACTGAACAGCACCACCTGCAGGACATCTCTGCCAATGACAGAGTTTGTAACTCTACCTGAGGAAGGGGCGATAGCTCCGAAAGCTTGTAATTTTAAATAAATCTGTTGGACTATAACCTGGTGTTGTGCGACTTCTCATTTTTGTCCACCCCAGTCCAACGCCGGCATCTCCGCATAATGACAGGTGTAGCAGAGAAACGATTCACTCCCGTCTGGTACTGTACAGCCCGTGTGTATCTCTGTGTCTCCTGTACATGTACAGTACACAGCGGGTAAAAGGGAATGATTCACTCCCGTCTGGGACTGTACGGCCCGTGTGTGTCTCAGTGTCAGCTCCTGTACATGTACAGTACACACAGCGGGTAAAAGGGAACGATTCACTCCCGTCTGGGACTGTACGGCCCGTGTGTGTCTCAGTGTCAGCTACTGTACATGTACAGTACACACAGCGGGTAAAAGGGAACGATTCACTCCCGTCTGGTACTGTACGGCCTGTGTGTGTCTCAGTGTCAGCTCCTGTACATGTACAGTACACAGCGGGTAAAAGGGAACGATTCACTCCCATCTGGTACTGTACGGCCCGTGTGTGTCTCAGTGTCGCTCCTGTACAGGTACAGTACACACAGTGGGTAAAAGGGAATGATTCACTCCCGTCTGGTACTGTACGGTCCGTGTGTGTCTCAGTGTCAGCTCCTGCACATGTACAGTACACACAGCGGGTAATAGGGAACGATTCACTCCCGTCTGGTACTGTACGACCCGTGTGTGTCTCAGTGTCAGCTCCTGTACAGGTACAGTACACACAGTGGGTAAAAGGGAATGATTCACTTCCGTCTGGTACTGTACGACCCGTGTGTGTCTCAGTGTCAGCTCCTGTATAGGTACAGTACACACAGCGGGTAATAGGGAACGATTCACTCCCGTCTGGTACTGTACGACCCGTGTGTGTCTCAGTGTCAGCTCCTGTACAGGTACAGTACACACAGCGAGTAAAAGGGAATAATTCACTCCCGTCTGGTACTGCACGGCCCGTGTGTGTCTCAGTGTCAGCTCCTGTATATGCACAGTACACACAGCGGGGAAAAGGGAATGATTCACTCCCGTCTGGGACTGTACAGCCTGTGTGTGTTTCAGTGTCTCCTGTACATGTACAGTATACACAGCGGGGAAAATGGAACGATTCACTCCTGTCTGGTACTGTACGGCCCGTGTGTGTCTCAGTGTCAGCTCCTGTACATGTACAGTACACACAGCGGGGAAAAGGGAACGATTCACTCCTGTCTGGGACTGTACGGCCCGGGTGTGCCTCAGTGTCAGTATTGTTAGAGGGTGTGGTAGAGACTTCTTCTGTTTTCGGTCTGATTCCCACATTCTCGCTTTCCTTTGCATGAACTGTGGCCCTCGGGATGAGCTACTGTCAGGCCTGCTGTTGCTGTTCCACTGGGCGGTGATTGTGTAAAGTCAGTGGGGGAGTTTCCCATCCGATTTTCCCTCTCTCCCTGTTCATTTATACAACACCTTTAACCGAGTAAAACATCCCAAGGTGCTTCAGAGCAGCATTATCAAACCGAGCCACATCAGGAGATATTAGGACAGGTGACCAAAAGCATCTTAAAGGAGAGAGCGGTTGCTTTGAGCCTAGAAAGTGTTGGATTTGTTTCTGCCTGTTGGTGGGATTGTGAGACCATCAGGAGATTCCGATCCCCCCCCACCCCACTCCACACCCCCACCTAACCAGAGAGAGGAGCAGGCATGGCATTCACTGGGTGGGGGGGGACACTGTTCAGGGAGGAAGAGGAGGAGCAGGAGGAGCGAATGGAGGGAAGGAGAGTGGGGCAGCATTGAGGGACAATCCACTCCACCAGATAGCCCCTCCCTCACCGGAGCAGGCCGTGGAACCGCTCGGGGGCCCCTCTGCCTCAGCCTGGGAGATGGCGAGGTCGGGATGGGCCGGGTGTGGGGGTGCAGGGTTGCAGGGTTTCTGGCTGCCCAACTACACAGTCGCCGTGGCAGCCCTGTGAAGCAGCACCAACCACAAGCTTCCGACCTCTTCTCCATCTCCTCAATCAAAAGGACGTTGTGTTTACCCAACCACAGACCCACCCAACGAAGCAGAGGAGAGGATGGGCAAAAGGAGCAGCAGAGGCGGGGAAAGTGGTCTTGTTGACGACAGTGATGAAGGTGAGGAAGTGGAGGATGATGATCATAGAATCTCACAGCACAGAAGGAGGCCATTCGGCCCATCGTGCCTGTGCCGGCTCTTTGAACGAGCTCTCCAATTAGTCCCACTCCCCCCGCTCCTTCCCCATAGACCGGCAAATGTTTCCTTCTCAAGGGCCATCATGTCTGTCGTGATGATAAGGGAGACCATGCAGATCTCAAGGCCACCCAGAGTTCACGGACCTAGATGGTGCCCCATGTTGCTCTGTTACAGCCCCTTGACCTCAGCCCTCCGAGGCGCTTGCTTTTCCACTCCGATGCGACTGTAAAAGGAGGAAAAAGGAAGACTGGCATTTCTACAGCGCTTTTCACAACCTCAGGACGTCGTAAAGCGCTTTACAGTCAATGAAGTACTTTTTGAAGTGTAGTCACTGTTGTAATGTGGGAAACACGGCAGCCAATTTGCACACAGCAAGCTCTCACAAACAGCAATATCATAATACAAAATCAAAACACTGCGAATGCTGGAAATCTGAAATAGAAACAGAAAATGCTGGAAATACTCAGCAGGTCAGGCAGCATCTGTAGAGAGAGAAACAGAGTTAACGTTTCAGGTCGATGACCCTTCATCAGAACCGGGGCATCACTTTAACTAGCAATATGTTAATGACCAGATAATCTGTTTTTTGTTGGTTGAGGCATAGATATTGGCCGGGACACCGGGGAGAACTCCGCTGCTCTTCTTCGAAATAGTGCCGTGGGATCTTTTACGTCCACCTGAGAGCAGACGGGGCCTCGGTTTAACGTCTCATCCGAAAGGCAGCACCTCCGACAGTGCAGCGCTCCCTCAGTACTGCCCCTCCAACAGTGCAGCACTCCCTCAGTACTGCCCCTCTGACAGTGCAGCACTCCCTCAGTACTGCCCCTCCGACAGTGCTGTGCTCCCTCAGTACTGCCCCTCTAACAGTGCGGCGCTCCCTCAGTACTGCCCCTCCGACAGTGCAACGCTCCCTCAGTACTGCCCCTCCGACAGTGCGGCACTCCCTCAGTACTGCCCCTCCGACAGTGCGGCGCTCCCTCAGTACTGCCCCTCCGACAGTGCGGCGCTCCCTCAGTACTGTCCCTCCGACAGTGCGGCGCTACCTCAGTACTGCCCCTCCGACAGTGCGGCGCTACCTCAGTACTGCCCCTCCGACAGTGCGGTGCTCCCTCAGTACTGCCCCTCCGACAGTGCGGCGCTCCCTCAGTACTGCCCCTCCGACAGTGCGGCGCTCCCTCAGTACTGCCCCTCCGACAGTGCAGCGCTCCCTCAGTACTGCCCCTCCGACAGTGCGGCGCTCCCTCAGTACTGCCCCTCCGACAGTGCGGCGCTACCTCAGTACTGCCCCTCCGACAGTGCGGCGCTACCTCAGTACTGCCCCTCCGACAGTGCGGTGCTCCCTCAGTACTGCCCCTCCGACAGTGCGGCGCTCCCTCAGTACTGCCCCTCCGACAGTGCGGCGCTCCCTCAGTACTGCCCCTCCGACAGTGCAGCGCTCCCTCAGTACTGCCCCTCCGACAGTGCGGCGCTCCCTCAGTACTGCCCCTCCGACAGTGCAGCACTCCCTCAGTACTGCCCCTCCAACAGTGCAGTGCTTCCTCAGTACTGCCCCTCCGACAGTGCGGCGCTCCCTCAGTACTGCGCCTCCGACAGTGCGGCGCTCCCTCAGTACTGCCCCTCCGACAGTGCGGCGCTCCCTCAGTACTGCCCCTCCGACAGTGCGGCGCTCCCTCAGTACTGCCCCTCCGACAGTGCGGCGCTCCCTCAGTACTGCCCCTCCGACAGTGCAGCGCTCCCTCAGTACTGCACTGCAGTGTCAGACTAGATTTTGTGCTCAAGTCTCTGGAGTGGGACTTGAACCCACAACCTTCTGGCTGAGAAGCCAGAGAGCTACCCACTTTTTTTTTATATATTATTTATTGAATATTAAAAATATTACAACATCGTGATCGTTCCATTGTATCATACAAATCCATTCCGCCGCTCTACACAGCCATTCCTCCACCACATATTAACATCAAAACCCGAAGTTTAATTTGTCTCCCATAACATATACTAATCTATTGTTCTTTAAAAATTGATCAGTAATGATGCCTCTGGATAAGGGAAGTGTGCCTGATAATCCCCCCATCATGTAATCCCTTCCCTTCTCTCAGGCTCCTTCCCAACTTTTCGGGCAGCTGTTGCTTTCTCCTGCAGCCTCCGGCTCTTTTTCACCTCCTGTTTCAACCTTCCCTGCAGTTTCAGCCTCTTCCTTACATTAGGTTTGGGCCGAGGAGCTGCCCCTTCTCCGTCCTTCTGCCTCTCACTAACCTTTCCCTTTCCACACGATGCCACCCCACCCCCCACTTCCATGTCTCTGTCCCCCTCTGACTCCTCACTCTCGAGCTCTTCTGTAACCTCCCATCCCTGCTCCCCGTTAGATACATCATCTCCCTTCGAGAGTCTTCCTGCTATCACGGTTTCTCCAACAGTGCCACTCCCTTCGGCCTCATCTCCACCACTGACCCTTGCTCCCTGTTTCTTCTCTCTCTGGGACAATAGAAACATAGAAACATAGAATCTAGGAGCAGGAGTAGGCCATTCGGCCCATCTGGCGCATCTGCACCTATCTTGCTCCCTGTAGCGGGTGGTGTGGTAGGGGTCAAGTTCACCTCTGACTCAGTGAGCGGTTCGAATCGCTCCCACGCCCCAGGTTCCAGACCTGGGACTTATTTGGGGGTTGTGAACAAAGATGCAGTAGACAACAGGTTTTGATGAAAGAGTTTTGACTCTTATTAAAGAAAAGGTAACAAACTTAAAACACACTTAATGCTTAAACACAGGTTGGGGAACACACGGTACAGGCGAGGGAGAAATCCAATATACAAAAACCCTTATCCCTCCCAAATCCCATTACCTAGCTAGGTTTGGTTTCAGAGGATCAGGGATAATGCTCACCAATTGACAGTTCTTGACAGTTGAGGTATTTCGTGATTTCGGGGTTCACTGGGGTTTTTGGTTGCTGGGGCCTGCCGTACCCCGGACGTGGTGGAAGACTTCAGCTGCACTCCAGGTCAGTTTGGGTCTGTCCGCTGATGCGGTAAGGTGCGTATTGGATTCTATCAGGTGAGTACCCGATTTTCTTCCTTAGAGGTAGGGTTTAGAGTTTTTTAAGGGAAAATCTTACCCAGGGATAAGTCAGGAATAGTTTGTAGCGTGGAAACTTGCGTGTTTTCGGGTTTTCCTGGTGTTGGTCTTTCGGTGTCGCCTGGTGGTTGGTTGCTACGCGGGGCCTTGGTTTCCGTGGTATTTTCGAGTGTCGGTTTACCTCGTGGAGACCTTGGCGGCTCTTGTTGTTGGTTCGTTGCGTTGGAGGCCTGTCGGGGCGGTACCTCCTGGAGCTGATCCTTGTGTTGAGCGATGCCGACTCGCTCCCAGCTCGTGGTCTCAGTTCCAGCCCTTGCCTGGCCTTGTCTGTCCTGCCTCCGATCTCGCCTCGGGTCTGCCTGCCTCGTGGCCTCGCTGCTGGTCTCTCCTCCTGCTCGTGTGGCTCACCCGTCTGTGCAACTCGCTGCTTCTTGGGGGATTAGGCCCTCAATTATACTGTCCAGGCCTATTGTGGTTTTCGCGCCAAATCCGCTTTACTAAATCGGTTTCGTGTTGAAGTGATTTAGGTTTCAGTTGAGGCCTGTTTATTCTATTGTCTTAGGTTTTGGCGGGCTCGTTAAATCTGATGACTTTAACTTTATGTTAACTTGTCCTGATGGCTTCCGATGTCTCCCATTTAGACAGGGCCTTTATCTACGTGCCAAATCTTGCCCCCTTTGTTTTAGGTTTTGGCGGGCTCGTTAAGTCTGTTCCTGTAGATACTTGGCTAATTGGTTTTTGATGGGATGATGGGATGATGGGCTGTGAAGCTGTGTGCTGGATGTTTTATTGTTAGGAATTCTGTTTGGACCTGGGGATTTCAAAAGGGTCTTGGTTTATTCATTTTTTTGGATGTGTTTGTGAGGTTTTGGCTGAGGTTCTTCCTCCTTGGTTGGATTGCAGTGCAAACATCTCCCAGACAGCTTGGTCCGGTCCCAATAACCAAAAGCTGTCCACTGCCTCACCACACCCTTTCCTGCAGCCTGTGTTTCTGTGACTGCAGGTTTACCCAATGGCCCTTTTTAAAAAGGTGTCTTATCCAAAGTCTTTTTCCTCAGGGTTTTCTTCCCCTGATCCTTAAAGTCCAAAACTGAGGTTTTGACCTCAAATTCCTTCATTTAGGTCCCATCATTCCAAATTCATGTTCAGATCCAAAACTCACCCCCTTTAGGGTTCTATACAAGTTTCTGGGGGATTTTGCGAAGCCTACACTCCCTTCCGGCGTCTTTGTCTCCCCGCTCCCATCCTGCTGCCCCTTTAAGGCTCCTGCCTCTTGCACCCTCTTCTTGTCTTGCCCCCTCCTGCTCCCCAAGATAGCCGACTCCCCGTCTTTCTTTGGAGTACTTACATTTACTCCGCACCCCACTCCCGCCTCCTCTCCCCCCGTGGACACCAGATTCTTTAGGGAGAGCAGAGCCATATTATGGCTCGACTCTGCCCTCGACCCGTGCTGCCCTCCGCTATCTTTGTCCTTTTCCACTGTACTTGGTGTGTTTTCCACCATCTCCATCCTGCTCTCTGCTCCGCAATTTTCTGCCTCTTCCTGCGCTCTTTTCTCCTTCCATTCACCAGCTGTGTCCTCTGCCTGCTCTGCTCCTCCGGCCGTTCCACTCACACCCTTCTCCTTCTCCCATCTCCTCGTCACTCAGAGCTTCCTTCTGCCTCACACTCACAGCGGGTGGGGCCTTTGTGACACACCCCACAACTCACCGCCTTGTAGCTCCGAGCGATGTGTCCAGACTTACCGCAGTTATAACAATACAAGTCCAGACAGCTTCTTACAAGATGGTCGTGTCCAAGACAATAATAGCAAACCTTCACTTGGTTATCATCAGAATACTGCACTCCTTCCATTGTCTCGAATTTCATGCTGTACGACAATGACTTCACCCCCTCTGGGAACCGCACCTTTACATAACGGGTTCCATCTGCTACCCGTGTTCCTGGATAGTATCTCCTCTTTATTGCCAAGCAAATTTTAATGTCCCACGACTCTTAATGTTTTTATTAACACATCATCCTCAATATAAACCGGCAGGTTTAAGAATGAGATCACCACCTCTTCAGAATATAGCAGAGATACCTCCAAGAACTTATCTCCAACCTTCAAACTCAGTAAAAGTCTTTCCACCTCCTCTCGGCCACTGACTGTCACCTCAAACCCAACATTGGGCTTTGGTCGGCAGGCAAAGCAGCTTCCCTCGCCACAGTCCTCATGTTCCGCCTGGATAATATCCCAAGCTCGTATCTCCTTATCCTCGCACTGAATCACCACCGTGTTTTCTTTTCCAAATCTCCTGGGGTCCCGGCCCAAATCTTTGGGCCTTTTTTTCTCCCTTCCCCCAACATATTCTCCCCTGATTAAATTCATCCTGGGAACATTGTCCTCTGAGGAGCCCGGAGCAGCCAATGTGGCTGCTGTTTAAGGACCAAAGCGGCCCTAAAACCTGATAAAAAAACACCACCACCAACTTTTTACAAACTCACTCCAACTCCCTGCAGCAATCAAGCCCCCAGCAGCACCTGCTCACTCCGAGCCCCTCCCACCGAGAGAGAGCTGCCCCCAGCAGCACCTGCTCACTCCGAGCCCCTCCCACCGAGAGAGAGCTGCCCCCAGCAGCACCTGCTCACTCCGAGCCCCTCCCACCGAGAGAGAGCTGCCCACTGAGCCACGGCTCACACAATCTCAGAGCGGAAGAGGGGAAAGAAACTGGGAAGAGAGAGGGGAGAGAGATGGTAATTAAATGGGTAGAGCTAGACGAGGAAGAGGTTAATGTAGAGGCGATGGGAAGGTTGCTGAAACTGTTTGAATTCTTTCCCTCAAAAGAAGATGAAAGAATGAAGCTTGCTGATGATTCTGAAGAGACTTGCCTGATTTGCCCTGATTGCGATGTGAAATATTCCGTCTGTTTTACCCCAGAAAAAAAACTCAGGTCTTAATAAAGACCATCTTAATGTGACACACAATTCATTATTCAAAAAAATGTAAATAGTTTAATAAAAATGTTCCCGTTTGAAAAATTATTCATTTTAAATAAATAATATACAGGTTTAATAACTTATGTCACACTTTGAGTTATGGGACCTCGGTTTACTAAATAATGTAATGTTCTCTATAAATTATTCATTGTTTTACGAGCAATACAATTTTCTGCTACATAATGCTTTACCAATTGTCGAGCTTATTGCCTCAGTCCCAGGGTTTTGTCCTAACATTTTCTTATTAAGTTCTCAGCTTCTTGTTTTGATATTTTATTTGTTCAACATATGAGTGTATTACAGAGTAAATATAACATTTACAACATCCTGCGATCTGATTGTAATATTGCTTCATGCCACGTTCAAAGCCCGGGACAGGAATCAGACAAGGCTCTGCTGCAAAAATTAT
Organism: Squalus acanthias; assembly: GCA_030390025.1. NCBI lineage: Eukaryota > Metazoa > Chordata > Chondrichthyes > Squaliformes > Squalidae > Squalus > Squalus acanthias. The sequence goes on from JASTWF010000043.1 coordinate 267,568, forward strand.
TATATTTCGGGGAATATAAAATACCTAATATCGTCCGCACGAGAAAACTATCGTTTCCTTCTCTTGTCCTCTCTCTCCCACCCCCCGCCCCAGCTCTGTGCTTCAAAAGTGATGGCGGTTTCTACATTGCTCATAAACTGCCCGTCTGTTACAGAAAATAGCTGTGAATTATCAGCTGAAGATGACTTTTATAAAGTAGCCAGACCCGATCCAGCCCTGCGTGACTCCTGGGAGCACAAAGGTAGCTCCACGTAAAGTTATAAACGAAATGGAAGCTACAGTCAGGAAGGTATGTATTGCATTAGAATTTTACTCAGATACTATTTAGATATTTGAGATCCATTCTCATTTCAAGGAGATTGTAGCCGAGAAATTACCCTGTGCCTCGATATTGCATAAAGCATGAACACTTCAAACCAAAAATTCCTGTAGTGAAAAGCAAGAAAGAACGAACAAACTTGTATTTGCAGAGCATCTTTCACTTTTCATGTGTGGTCACAGTTACAATGGAGGAAACGCACCAGCCAATTAGAGCATTGAACTAGACCAGAATGTCATGCTGCTAGTGCAGGTCAGAGGCTGGGTGTCGTCAGTGTACATGTGGAAACTGACGCAGTGTTTTCGCATGATGTCGCCAAGGGGCAACATGTAGATGAGAAATAGGAGGGGGCCAAGGATAGATCCTTGGGGGACACCAAAGGTAACGATGCGGGAGCGGGAAGAGAAGCTGTTGCAGTTGATTCTCTGGCTATGATTAGATAGATAAGAATGGAACCAGGCGAGTGCAGTCCCACCCAGCTGGACGACGGTGGAGAGGCATTGGAGAAGGATGGAGTGGTCAACCGTGTCAAAGGCTGCAAACAAGTCAAGAAGGACGAGGAGGGATAGTTTACCTTTGTCACAGTCACAAAGGATGTCATTTGTGACTTTGATGAGCGCCGTTTCGGTACTGTGGCAGGGGCGGGAACCTGATTGGAGGGATTCAAACATGGAGTTCCGGGAAAGATGGGCATGGATTTGGGAAGCGACAACACGTTCAAGGACTTTGGAGAGGAAAGGGAGGTTGGAGATGGGGCGGTAGTTTGCAAGGACGGAGGAATCAAGAATGAGTTTTTTAAGGAGCGGGGTGATGACGGCAGATTTGAGGGAGAGGGGGACAGTACCTGAGGAGAGAGAAACGTTAACAATATCAGCTAACATGGGAGCCAGAAAGGGAAGTTGGATTGTTAACAGTTTGGTGGGAATAGAGTCGAGGGAGAAGGAGGTGGGTCTCATGAAGCTTCGCGAGGGCACCAAGGGAGATCGGAGAGAAACTAGAGAAAGATGTGAGTTCAGGGCTGGGGCAGGGGGGAACCTCAGGGGAAGTTTGGCCCAGTGGGCTAGGGGAAGGGAGGGAAGCAGCAGAGGCAGCTGAATGGATGGTCTCAACTTTAGTGACAAAGAAATCCATGAGCTCCTCAAACTTATACCCTCTCCCCATATCCCCAACCCCACCTACACACTTTCTCCCCATAACCCCAAACCCACCTACCCACCTTCTCCCCATAACCCCAACCCCACCTACCCACCTTCTCCCCATCCCCCAAACCCACCGACCCACCTTCTCCCCATCCCCCAAACCCACCGACCCACCTTCTCCCCATAACCCCAAACCCACCTACACACCTTCTCCCCATATCCCCAACCCCACCTACACACCTTCTCCCCATATCCACAACCCCACCTACACACCTTCTCCCCATATCCCCAACCCCACCTACCCACCTTCTCCCCATAACCCCAACCCCACCTACACACCTTCACCCCATATCTCCAACCCCACCTACCCACCTTCACCCCATATCCCCAACCCCACCTACCCACCTTCTCCCCATAACCCCAAACCCCACCTACCCACCTTCACCCCATATCCCCAACCCCACCTACCCACCTTCTCCCCATATCCCCAACCCCACCTACACACTTTCTCCCCATAACCCCAAACCCACCTACCCACCTTCTCCCCATAACCCCAACCCCACCTACCCACCTTCTCCCCATCCCCCAAACCCACCGACCCACCTTCTCCCCATCCCCCAAACCCACCGACCCACCTTCTCCCCATAACCCCAAACCCACCTACCCACCTTCTCCCCATAACCCCAAACCCCACCTACCCACCTTCTCCCCATATCCCCAACCCCACCCACCCACCTTCTCCCCATATCCCCAACCCCACCTTCCCACCTTCTCCCCATATCCCCAACCCCACCCACCCACCTTCTTCCCATATCCCTCAACCCCACCTATCCACCTTCTCCCCATATCCCCCAACCCCACCTACCCACCTTCTCCCCATATCCCTCAACCCCACCTACCCACCTTCTCCCCATATCCCCCAACCCCACCTACCCACCTTCTCCCCATATCCCCAACCCCACCTACCCACCTTCTCCCCATAACCCCAAACCCCACCTACCCACCTTCACCCCATATCCCCAACCCCACCTACCCACCTTCTCCCCATATCCCCAACCCCACCTTCCCACATTCTCCCCATATCCCCAACCCCACCCACCCACCTTCTCCCCATATCCCCAACCCCACCTTCCCACCTTCTCCCCATATCCCCAACCCCACCCACCCACCTTCTTCCCATATCCCTCAACCCCACCTATCCACCTTCTCCCCATATCCCCCAACCCCACCTACCCACCTTCTCCCCATATCCCTCAACCCCACCTACCCACCTTCTCCCCATATCCCCCAACCCCACCTACCCACCTTCTCCCCATATCCCCAACCCCACCTACCCACCTTCTCCCCATATCCCCAACCCCACCTACCCACCTTCTCCCCATATCCCCAACCCCACCTACACACTTTCTCCCCATAACCCCAAACCCACCGACCCACCTTCACCCCATATCCCCAACCCCACCTACCCACCTTCTCCCCATATCCCTCAACCCCACCTACCCACCTTCTCCCCATATCCCCCAACCCCACCTACCCACCTTCTCCCCATATCCCCCAACCCCACCTACCCACGTACTCCCCATATCCCTCAACCCCACCTACCCACATTCTCCCCATATCCCTCAACCCCACCTACCCACATTCTCCCCAAATCCCCAACCCCACCTACCCAACTTCTCCCCATATCCCTCAACCCCACCTACCCACATTCTCCCCATATCCCCAACCCCACCTACCCACCTTCTCCCCATATTCCGTAACCTCACCTACCCACCTTTTCACCATATCCCACCACCTCACCTACCCACCTTCTCCCCATATCCCTCAACCCCACATATCCACAGTGCCTGTGAAAGGGTGGGGAGTTGGATGGGGTACAGTGTGTGTGTGAAAGGGTGGGGATTTGGAAGGGATACAGTGTGTGTGAAAAGGTGGGGAGTTGGATGGTGTACAGTGTCTGTGAGAGGGTGGGGAGTTGGATGGGGTACAGTGTGTGTGTGAGGGTGTGGAGCTGAATGAGGTACAGTTTGTATGTGAGGGTGGGGAGTTGGATGGGGTACAGTGTGTGTGAGAGGGTGGGAGTTGGATGGGGTACAGTGTGTGTGAGGGTGGGGAGTTGGATGGGGTACAGTGTGTGTGTGAGGGTGGGGAGTTGGATGGGGTACAGTGTGTGTGTGTGAGATTGGGGAGTTGGATGGGGTACAGTGTGTGTGTGTGGGTGGGGAGTTGGTTGGGATACAGTGTGTGTGTGAGAGATTGGGGAGTTGGATGGGGTACAGTGTCCCGCATGGGAGACTGGTCAAGAAGGTAAGAGCCCATGGGATCCAGGGCAAATTGGCACATTGGATCCAAAATTGGCTTAGTGGCAGATGGCAGAGGGTGATGGTCGAAGGTTGTTTTTGTGACTGGAAGCCTGTGTCCAGTGGTGTACCGCAGGGATCGGTGCTGGGACCTTTGCTGTTTGTAGTGTACATTAATGATTTGGATATGAATATAGGAGGTATGATCAGTAAGTTCGCAGAGGACACGAAAATTGGTGCAGTGGTAAATAGTGAGGAGGGAAGCCTCAGGCTACAGGACGATATAGACGGGTTGGTTAGATGGGCAGAACAGTGGCAAATGGAATTTAACCCTGAAAAGTGTGAGGTGATGCATTTTGGGAGGACTAACAAGGCAAGGGAATACACAATGAATGTTAGGACCCTAGGAAGGACAGAGGATCAGAGGGACCTTGGTGTGCACGTACATAGATCCCTGAAGGCAGCAGGACAGGTAGATAAGGTGGTTAAAAAGGCATATGGGATACTTGCCTTCATTAGCCGAGGCATAGAATATAAGAGCAGGGAGGTTATGATGGAGCTGTACAAAATGCTAGTTAGGCCACAGCTGGAATACTGTGTGCAGTTCTGGTCGCCACACTATAGGAAGGATGTGATTGCATTGGAGAGGGTGCAGAGGAGATTCACCAGGATGTTACCTGGGCTGGAGCGCTTCAGCTATGAAGAGAGACTGGACAGGCTGGGGTTGTTTTCCTTAGAGCAGAGAAGGCTGAGAGGGGACCTGATTGAGGTGTACAAAATTATAAGGAACATAGATTGGGTAGATAGAAAGGAACTTTTCCCCTTAGTAGAGGGGTCAATAACCAGGGGGCATAGTTTCAAGGTAAGGGGCAGGAGGTTTAGAGGGGATTTGAGGGAAAACTTTTTCACCCAGAGGGTGGTTGGAATCTGGAACTCACTGCCTGAAAGGGTGGTAGAGGCAGGAACCCTCACAACATTCAAGAAGCATTTAGATGAGCACTTGAAACGCCATAGCATACAAGGCTACGGACCAAGTGCTGGAAAATGGGATTAGAATAGACAGGGCTTGATGGCCGGCGCGGACACGATGGGCCGAAGGGCCTCTTTCTGTGCTGGATAACTCTATGACTCTATGACTCTATGAAAGAGTGGGGAGTTGGATGGGGTACAGTGTGTGTGTGAGGGTGGGGAGTTGGATGGGGTACAGTGTGTGTGAGAGGGTGGGGAGTTGGATGTGGTACAGTGTGTGTGATGGTGGGGAGTTGGATGGGGTACAGTGTGTGTGTGAGGGTGGGGAGTTGGATGGGGTACAGTGTGTGTGTGAGGGTGTGGAGTTGGATGGGGTACAGTGTGTGTGTGAGGGTGGGGAGTTGGATGGGGTACAGTGTGTGAGAGGGTGGGGAGTTGGATGGTGTACAGTGTGTGTGTGAGGGTGGGGAGTTGGATGGGGTACAGTGTGTGTGAAAGTGTGGGGAGTTGGATGGGGTACAGTGTGTGAGAGGGTGGGGTGTTGGATGGGGTACAGTGTGTGTGAGAGGGTGGGGAGTTGGATGGGGTACAGTGTGTGAGAGGGTGGGGAGTTGGATGGGGTACAGTGTGTGTGAGGGTGGGGAGTTGGATGGGGTACAGTGAGTGAGGGGGTGGGGGGTTGGATGGTGTACAGTGTGTGTGTGAGGGTGGGGAGTTGGATGGGGTACAGTGTGTGTGTGAGGGTGGGGAGTTGGATGGGGTACAGTGTGTGTGAAAGGGTGGGGAGTTGGATGGGGTACAGTGTGTGAGAGGGTGGGGAGTTGGATGGGGTACAGTGTGTGTGTGAGGGTGGGGAGTTGGATGGGGTACAGTGCGTGTGTGAGAGGGTGGGGAGTTGGATGGGGTACAGTGTGTGTGTGTGTGAAGGTGCGGAGTTGGATGGGCTACAGTGTGTGTGTGTGTGAAGGTGCGGAGTTGGATGGGGTACAGTGCGTGTGTGAGAGGGTGCGGAGTTGGATGGGCTACAGTGTGTGTGTGTGAAGGTGCGGAGTTGGATGGGCTACAGTGTGTGTGTGTGTGTGAAGGTGCGGAGTTGGATGGGGTACAGTGCGTGTGTGAGAGGGTGCGGAGTTGGATGGGCTACAGTGTGTGTGTGTGAAGGTGCGGAGTTGGATGGGGTACAGTGTGTGTGAAAGTGTTGGGAGTGGAATGGGCACCGCATTCTGGGCGCCGCAGTTTTGGAAGGATGTGAAGGCCTTAGAGAGGGTGCAGAAAAGATTCACAAGATTTTTTTCCAGAGATGAGGAACTTCAGTTTTGTGGATTGACTGGAGAATCTTAGAGCAGAGATGATTGAGAAGATATTTGATAGAGGTGTTCAAAATCATGAGGGGTCTAGTCAGAGGAGATAGAGAGAAACTGTTCCCTTTGGCAGAAGGATCGAGAACCAGAGGACACAGATTTAAGGTGATTGGCAGATAAACCAAAGGCGACATGGGGAAAACCTTATTTACGCAGCGAATGTTGAGGATCTGCACTGCCTGAAAGGGTGGTGGAGCCAGACTCAATTGTGGCTTTCAAAAGGGAGTTAGATAAGTACCTGAAAGAAAAAAATTAGCAGGGCTGCGGGGAAAGGGCGGGGCAGTGGGACTAGCTGAAGTGCTCTTGCAGAGAGCCGGCACGGACTCGACGGGCTGAATGGTCTCCTTCTGTGCTGTAACCACTCGATGATTCTACAATTCGATGCCTTTTTAACGGCCTTCTTAACTTGTCCTGCCCCCATCACGTACGTACAGCCCCAGGTCTCTGCTCCTGCACCCTCTTGCTCTCTCTCTATCTCCTCTCTATATCTCCTCTATCTCCTTTCTCTCTCTCTCTCTCTCTATCTATATCCAATGTTCCCTTTAAGCTGTGCAGCAGTGCAGTGCTCCAGGGATCCCGTGCAGCCGGCTTTTCAATGTAAAAGCCGCGCATGTGCAGTATCTGGAATGGCCCGCGCAGCCCCTTAAAGGGGCCGTGCAGGGCCAAAAAAAATGACAGGGATCATTGTAGATGTGTATATCTCCTCTCTCTCTCTATCTCTCTTTATCTTCTGTCTCTCTGGTAGAAGTGTGGAACTCTCTCCCACAAAAAGCAGTAGATGCTAGCTCAATTGATAATTTAAAATCTGAGAGCGATATAGCCAAGAGTATTAAGGGATCTGGAGCCAAGGTGGGTAAATGTAGTTAAGATACAGATCAGCCACAATCTAATTGAATACTGGATCAGGTCCGAGGGGCTGAATGGCCTCCTCCTGTTGCTCTGTTCCTAGGCTTCTCGAAGGCAGGTGGAATGTGTGGCCTGCACACTCTGACAGGGACACACAAAGGGTTAATGGAGCTGGCGAGCTGGCGAGCGAGCGGGCGGGGGCTGCACATTGTCCTGCAGTGTTAGTAGTTTGATGGCAGGCAGGTTGCTGATAAGCTCTGGTGCCGACGGCTTGCCTTCCAGGTCCCCGCGTTGACATGAGCAATGAGCATTGCTGAGTGTCAGCACTGTGTTCCCTGGAGCCCAGGCAGCCCTCCCCTCACACAGCCACTGGACAGCACCAGCCCTGGCTTCAATCAGGCCCAGATGCAATGGTGTTAGAGTGAAGCTCGTTCCATTAAAGGGACAGGATCCAACCAAAACATCGGTCTATGCACTCCCTCCTTGGAGATTAATCATCACAGCACCAGACTGCTTCAACTAAGTTATCTCTCCATCAGAAGCCCTAAAGAAGGAAACTCACCATCAGGATCGCTGTTAGAGAGAGCACATAGCCTGAGGAAGGAGATTAATTGGGTGGGTAGAGTCCCTGATAGGGGAGAGTGTACATGGGCTGTGAGAGGAGATTAAATGGGTGGGTAGAGGCTGTGATAGGGGAAAGTGTACACAGGCTGTAGGTGGAGATTAAATGGGTGGGTAGAGTCTGTGATAGGGGAGTATGTACACGGGCTGTGGGAGGAGATTAAATGGGTGGGTAGAGTCCATGATAGGGGAAAGTGTACACGGGCTGTAGGTGGAGATTAAATGGGTGGATAGACTCAGTGATAGGGGAGAGTGTACATGGGCTATGGGAAGAGATTAAATGGGTGGGTAGAGTCTGTGATAGGGGAGAGTGTACACGGGCTGTGAGAGGAGATTAAATGGGTGGGTAGAGTCTGTGATAGGGGAGAGTGTACACGGGCTGTGGGAGGAGATTCAATGGGTGGGTTGAGTCTGTGATAGGGGAGAGTGTCCATGGGCTGTGAGAGGAGATTAAATGGGTGGGTTGAGTCTGTGATAGGGGAGAGTGTACACGGGCTGTGGGAGGAGATTAAATGGGTGGGTTGAGTCTGTGATAGGGGAGAGTGTACACGGGCTGTGGGAGGAGATTAAATGGGTGGGTTGAGTCTGTGATAGGGGAGAGTGTACACGGGCTGTGGGAGGAGATTAAATGGGTGGGTTGAGTCTGTGATAGGGGAGAGTGTACACGGGCTGTGGGAGGAGATTAAATGGGTGGGTTGAGTCTGTGATAGGGGAGAGTGTACACGGGCTGTGGGAGGAGATTAAATGGGTGGGTAGAGTCTGTGATAGGGGAGAGTGTACACGGGCTGTGAGAGGAGATTAAATGGGTGGGTTGAGTCTGTGATAGGGGAGAGTGTCCATGGGCTGTGAGAGAAGATTAAATGGGTGGGTAGAGTCTGTGATAGGGGAGAGTGTACACAGGCTGTGAGAGGAGATTAAATGGGTGGGTTGAGTCTGTGATAGGGGAGAGTGTCCATGGGCTGTGAGAGGAGATTAAAAGGGTGGGTTGAGTCTGTGATAGGGGAGAGTGTACACGGGCTGTGGGGGGGAGATTAAATGGGTGGGTTGAGTCTGTGATAGGGGAGAGTGTACACGGGCTGTGGGAGGAGCTGGACTGATATGATGGTGAGAATTGCCCATTCCATGCTTCTTAAAATAAAATTCCCAATCTTGTCCCCTTCTCCATGCCGGCACGGATTCCAGTCGGGACACAGTTTAATGGGATCAATTGTCCATTCTTTACCAGTAAGCTTCGGTTTTGCAGGTGATCTGAGCCATGCCGGGTCCTTTTCTCAGCCAACGTGTTAGCAGAGGTCAGAGGTCAGAGGTCCGATTTTCATTTGTTGCCCATAGTATCACGCCCATGATCTCGAACGTCAGACAAGGCAGAAAATCCACGTCTCCCATACTTCGATCAAATCACATCACCGCCTTCTGTTTTCAAGAACAATATGTCCCAGAGTAGCTGACCTCTCCTTATTGCTCAGCCTCTTCAGGTCTGGAACTACTCTAGCCCCCCGGCCCCGCCACACTCCTTCCAATAACTTAATATCCTTTTTAAAATAGGGAGATCAAAACTGCACATCGCACAGACCAAGGCCAAATATAATTTTACAATTACCTCCCATGGCTGAAGTAGTTACACACCGAGCTGTAGAACTCAACTCCTTCACAAGGTCACCAGATAATGATGGAAGAGGTGGGCTATTCAGCCCATCTAAACTGATCCAGCCAGTAAAGATGGAGATCTCACGGCCTCCCATTGTTTGTTAGATGTATCCAGGGTTGGCGCCTCTGCTCCTCTGTCTGGAGCCTGTTCCAGTGTCGATCACTCTCTGTGTGTGAAGAAGTACTTCCTGATATCAGTCCCCAAAGTTGCCTTTTCCTAGTTTTGAACCTGTGTCCCCCTCATCTTAATTTAAAGTCATATTCAGAATATAGCTCTTTTGCATTTTTAACTATCTTATTTCCCTCTATAAGTTCATCTGTTAGATGTTTCATTTCCACGCTGAAAAACTCACATTTCTCCAGTCTTTCCTCATAACTTACAAAATGCTTATGGATTAGTAAGGCCATTCAGCCCATCTTAAGTCATCCATTCAGAGGCTCCCTACACCTCTCCCTTGCTGCATCTAATGGTTTCTTCGATGGTTCCTGGGTTTTCACTTCCCCCACTCCATTCCAAGTGTCAATCACTCTTTTTGTGATGAAGTTACCCATAACTAGTTTCAACCTTGTCCTGCTCCCATAGTTTAATTTAGCATCATATTCTGAATTCCACTTTCTATCTTGTATCCCTCGATAAGATCACGTCTCGGACTCTTCCTTTCTAGGTGGAAAAGCTCAGGTGTCCCTGGTCTTTCCTTATAATCAGACCCCTGACACTGCAATCGGTTTCGTGCCTCCAGCACTTGAACATCTCCCTTGTGTCTCGGTGACCAGAACAGGACCCAGTGCGGTCCGGCCAGAGCCCGGTACAGATTGATCATGCCCTGAAAGAATTTGTTACTATTATATTTTGCCTCTGTGGCTCTGCTTTTCTCCAACTTTCTCTTTGCCTCTCTGATCACTCTAATTTACGAAGTTAAAGGCGCTATATAAAGGCAAGTTGCTGTTGTTAACTCATTTTTACATTTTCTTACATTCCTTCCAGTGAGCTCCTTCTCCTTTCCCTGTAGGGTGTCTGTCTTAATATCAGTTTTATTTGTACCAGTAACTGGTACAAATAAAAGATGTGTGTGTATAGGTAAGACATAAAATTAAGTAGATTTTAAATGTAATTGTAAAGGGGTGGATTTACAATCTTATGCAAGTTCAGCGGAAGAGCTGCGGAATCCCTGACAAACAGTGTAAGTGGTGCTTACATTGTGTTTCTGGAATTTCTGCAGCTCTTCCATTGAAGTTAACAATGGACAAGTGAGAGAACCTCTGCAGAAATTCACCCTAAAGTCTCAGACTGAAAAATTACATTAGTCATATTCAGAGACTGAAAGCAAATTGAACCAGTAGAATGAGGGATGAGAATGGAATTGTTACAATTGATGACTTGATTTAATGTGTAACTGGACAATCACAGTATACTGTGAGAAAAACCTGACCAGAAACAACACAAACATTTATTTAAATGATATATGGCACTTTTTATAGTGAAGATCAATTCACTGCAATTACTGTTGAGTTGGACGGCAACAGCCGAGAATGGCCAGTGAAAAGTGGAATTCAATGCAGACAAGTGTTATGTACAGTACACAGGAAAGAAACGTGGGTGATACACGTACTTCATGAATGGTTCTGAAATAGGTCAGGGTGAGGCTGAGAGACCTCGGAGTCTTAATCGATTCAACCGTTAACATGTCCAACCACTACAGAGCAACAATCAACAAAGTCAACAGAATGCTCAACTAAAACACGCCAGAGGAAGTCAAGATCAAAAATAAAAACAGAAAATGCTGGAAATACTCAGCAGGTCAGGCAGCATCTGTAGAGAGAGAAACAGAGTTAACGTTTCAGGTCGCTGACCCTTCGTCACAACAAGATCAATCTGTGTAGTGGTCTGATGAGACAGCACCTTGATTATTGCACCTAGTCCTGATCAGCAAGAAACAAGTGGTGTAGTCCGACAAATCAGGGACATCGGGGAAGTAAACAAAATCAATTCTGTGCAAGGGAGGGAGCTATCGAATTAACTATTCCGTGCAGATATCTCTAATTTGGAGTGTCAGCTGTGGCTCAGTGGGCAGTACCCTTGTTTCTAGGGCAGAAGGTTGTGGGTTCAAGTCCCATTCTCAGAAACTTAAACACAAAAATCTAGTGCGAGGGAGTGCTGCACTGTTGGAGGTGCTGTATTTCAGATGAGATGTTAAATGTTTACTCTCTAAGGTGGATGTAAAAAATTCCATGGCACTATCTTGAAGACAAGCAGAAGAGTTATCCCTGATGTCATGGTCAATATTTATCACTCAACCAACATCACTAAAATAACCCCAGATTATCTGGTCATTATCACATTACTGTGTGCAAATTGGTTGCTGCATTTCCTACATTACAACAGTGACTACACTTCAAAAAATACTTTATTGACTGTAAAGCATGTTGGGACGTCCTAAGATGGTGAAAGACACTGTAGAAATGCAGGACTTCATTTTTTTCTTCTTTTTTCTAACAGTAAAATAATCCAGGCTAACGCTAGGGTTTTGTTACAAACTCCCAGGCTGATACAAGAAGGGCAAATTGTTGTATGAAGAGACAAGAAGGATGTGTGAGAAGAAGAGTTAACGGGAGACTTCAATCAATCAAATACAAACTGGGAAAATCCAAGTGCTTTCGATCAATGTTCGTAAGTGTAACGCACAACTGTTACAGGACCCAAAGCATCAAGAAGCCAAGAAGAGGCAGTGCTTGTCTAAATTTGGAGCTGAAATTTCCGTGGTGGTAGTGGGCGCGATCGGTGGCGGGTCATGTGGGAAAGTTGTTTTTTTTGACAGTGGGTCGGGAACCTGCTGTCAACTCGCTCCCACACGCCTTTCCCACAGGTGCGTCTGTTATCCTGGCGATGACCCGATCTGCAGCGGCAGGGGTCTCAATTGAAATCATTATGAGTTACTTTACAGGCACACAAGAGCCTTTATTCCCTCTACTTTTTAAATTTCCCTGCATGGACATGGGATTCACACATCTCGGGAACCACGTCTGTCAACCTGTGGTCATTGCTCCAGCTGATTACTTGACAGCACGGAAAACAAACCAAAATAAAAACATGTTGATTACATCAGCTAACAGATTGTTGGCGATTCTGTTCTACTTGAAAAGCTACTGGTAAATGTTAATTCAGAAATTCCTGATAGAATGGTAGTATGGTAGAATGATAGAATGATAGATGAGAGAAAGTAGAATGATAGAATGATAGAATGGTAGAATGATAGAATGATAGAATGAAGGAATAGTAGAATGATAGAATGATAGAATGGTAGAATGATAGAATGGTAGAATGGTAGAATGAGGGAAAGAGAATGAGAGAATGATAGAATGATAGAATGAGAGATTGATAGAATGGTAGAATGACAGAATGATAGAGTGATAGAGTGATAGAATAATAGCAGGATAGAATGGTAGAATGATAGAATGGTAGAACAATAGAGTGATAGAACGATAGAATGAGGGAATGAGAGAATGATAGAATAATAGAATGGTAGAATGGTAGAATGATAGAATGGCAGAATGATAGAATGAGCGAATGATAGAATGATAGAATGATAGAATGATAGAATGAGAGAATGATAGAATGAGAGAATGAGAGAATGAGAGAATGAGAGAATGAGAGAATGATAGAATGATAGAAAGATAGAATAATAGAATGGTCGAATGATAGAATGAGAAAATGAGGGAATGTGAGAATGAGAGGATGGTAGACTGAGAGAATGAGAGAGTGAGAGAGTGTGAGAATGATAGAATGAGAGAATTATAGAATGATAGAATGATAGAATGAGGGAATGAGAGAATGATAGAATGAGGGAATGATAGAATGATAGAATGACAGAATGAGAGAATGATAGAATGATAGAATGGTAGAATGAGAGAACGATAGAATGAGGGAATGATAGAATGATAGAATGATAGAATGATAGAATGGTAGAATGATAGAATGATAGAATGAGGGAATGGTAGAATGATAGAATGATAGAATGATAGAATGGTAGAATGATAGAATGATAGAATGAGGGAATGATAGAATGATAGAATGATAGAATGAGAGAATGATAGAATGATAGAATGATAGAATGGTAGAATGAGGGAATGATAGAATGATAGAATGATAGAATGAGAGAATGATAGAATGGGGGAATGATAGAATGAGTGAATGGTAGAATGATGGAATGATAGAATGATAGAATGAGAGAATGATAGAATGAGAGAATGATAGAATGGGGGAATGATAGAATGAGTGAATGGTAGAATGAGAGAATGAGAGAATGAGAGAGTGAGAGAATGGTAGAATGGTAGAATGGTAAAATGAGAGAATGATGGAATGATAGAATGAGAGAATGATAGAATGAGAGAATGATAGAATGAGAGAATGATAGAATGATGGAATGATAGAATGATAGAATGAGAGAATGATAGAATGATAGAATGGTAGAATGATGGAATGATAGAATGATAGAATGATAGAATGAGAGAATGATAGAATGATAGAATGGTAGAATGAGGGAATGATAGAATGAGAGAATCGTAGAATGAGGGAATGATAGAATGATAGAATGATAGAATGAGAGAATGATAGAATGAGGGAATGATAGAATGATAGAATGATAGAATGATAGAATGAGAGAATGATAGAATGATAGAATGGTAGAATGATGGAATGATAGAATGATAGAATGATAGAATGAGAGAATGATAGAATGATAGAATGGTAGAATGAGGGAATGATAGAATGATAGAATGATAGAATGAGAGAATGATAGAATGATAGAATGGTAGAATGAGGGAATGATAGAATGATAGAATGATAGAATGATAGAATGAGAGAATGATAGAATGATAGAATGGTAGAATGATGGAATGATAGAATGATAGAATGATAGAATTGTAGAATGAGGGAATGATAGAATGATAGAATGAGGGAATGGGGGAATGATAGAATGAGTGAATGGTAGAATGAGAGAATGAGAGAATGAGAGAGTGAGAGAATGGTAGAATGGTAGAATGGTAAAATGAGAGAATGATGGAATGATAGAATGAGAGAATGATAGAATGAGAGAATGATAGAATGAGAGAATGATAGAATGATGGAATGATAGAATGATAGAATGAGAGAATGATAGAATAATAGAATGAGAGAATGGGGGAATGATAGAATGATAGAATGAGAGAATCGTAGAATGAGGGAATGATAGAATGATAGAATGATAGAATGAGAGAATGATAGAATGAGGGAATGATAGAATGATAGAATGATAGAATGATAGAATGAGAGAATGATAGAATGATAGAATGGTAGAATGATGGAATGATAGAATGATAGAATGAGAGAATGATAGAATGATAGAATGGTAGAATGAGGGAATGATAGAATGATAGAATGATAGAATGAGAGAATGATAGAATGATAGAATGGTAGAATGAGGGAATGATAGAATGATAGAATGATAGAATGATAGAATGAGAGAATGATAGAATGATAGAATGGTAGAATGATGGAATGATAGAATGATAGAATGATAGAATTGTAGAATGAGGGAATGATAGAATGATAGAATGAGGGAATGATAGAATGATAGAATGATAGAATTGTAGAATGAGGGAATGAGAGAATGATAGAATGAGGGAATGATAGAATGATAGATGATAGAATGAGAGAATGATAGAATGATAGAATGATAGAATGAGGGAATGATAGAATGAGAGAATGATAGAATGATGGAATGAGAGAATGATAGAATGAGAGAATGGTAGAATGAGGGAATGATAGAATGATAGAATGATAGAATGAGAGAATGATAGAATGATAGAATGGTAGAATGATGGAATGATAGAATGATAGAATGATAGAATGATAGAATGGTAGAATGATAGAATGATAGAATGATAGAATGGTAGAATGACGGAATGATA
This sequence comes from Squalus acanthias, assembly GCA_030390025.1. Taxonomy (NCBI): domain Eukaryota; kingdom Metazoa; phylum Chordata; class Chondrichthyes; order Squaliformes; family Squalidae; genus Squalus; species Squalus acanthias. Next base: position 282,716 of record JASTWF010000043.1, read on the forward strand.
GAATGGTAGAATGAGAGAATGATAGAATGATAGAATTGTATAATGAGGGAATGATAGAATGATAGAATCGTAGAATGAGGGAATGATAGAATGATAGAATGATAGATGATAGAATGAGAGAATGATAGAATGATAGAATGAGGGAATGATAGAATGAGAGAATTGTATAATGAGGGAATGATAGAATGATAGAATCGTAGAATGAGGGAATGATAGAATGATAGAATGATAGATGATAGAATGAGAGAATGATAGAATGATAGAATGATAGAATGAGAGAATGATAGAATGAGGGAATGATAGAATGAGGGAATGATAGAATGATAGAATGGTAGAATGAGAGAATGATAGAATGATAGAATGAGAGAATGATAGAATCGTAGAATGAGGGAATGATAGATGATAGAATGAAAGAATGAGAGAATGATAGAATGATAGAATGATAGAATGAGAGAATGATAGAATGATAGAATGAGAGAATGATAGAATGAGGGAATGATAGAATGAGGGAATGATAGAATGAGAGAATGATAGAATGATAGAATGATAGTTGATAGAATGATAGAATGGTAGAATGAGAGAATGATAGAATGAGAGAATGAGAGAATGATAGAATGGTAGATTGAGAGAATGATAGAATGAGAAAATGAGAGAGTGGTAGATTGAGAGAATGAGAGAATGGTAGAATGATAAGAATGAAAGAATGATAGAATGAGAGTATGAGAGAATGATAGAATGAGAGAATGGTAGAATGTTAGAATGATAGAATGAGAGAATGAAAGAATGATAGAATGATAGAATGTTCGAATGATAGAATGATAGAATGTTCGAATGATAGAATGAGAGAATGATAGAATGATAGAATGTATGAATGAGAGAATGATAGAATGATTGAATGTTCGAATGATAGAATGAGAGAATGATAGAATGATAGAATGTTCGAATGAGAGAATGATAGAATGATAGAATGTTCAAATGATAGAATGATAGAATGTTCGAATGATAGAATGATAGAATGGTAGAATGAAAGAATGAGAGAATGGTAGAATTATAGAATGGTAGAATGATTTTTTTTTATTCGTTTATGTGATGAGGGCGTCGCTGGCAAGGCCAGCATTTATTGCCCATCACTAATTGCCCTTGAGAAGGTGGTGGTGAGCCGCCTTCTTGAACCGCTGCAGTCCGTGTGGTGAAGGTACTCCCACAGTGCTGTTAGGTAATGGGTTCCAGAATTTTGACCCAGCGACGATGAAGGAACGGGGATATACTTCTAAGTCAGGATGGTGCGTGACTTGGAGGGGAACTTGGAGGTGTTGGTATTCCCACGCGTCTGCTGCCCTTGTCCTTCTAGGTGGAAGAGGTCGCGGGTTTGGGAGGTGCTGCCGAAGTAGACTTGGCGAGTTGCTGCAGTGCATCTTGTAGATGGTACACACTGCAGCCACGGTATGCCGGTGGTGGAGGGAGTAAATGTTTAAGGTGGTAGATTGGGGTGCCAATCAAGCGAGCTGCTTTGTCCTGGATGGTGTCGAGTTTCTTGAGTGTTGTTGGAGCTGCACTCATCCAGGCAAGTGGAGAGTATCCCATTACACTCCTGACTTGTGCCTTGTAGATGGTGGAAAGGCTTTGGGGAGTCAGGAGGTGAGTCACTCGCCACCGAATACCTAGCCTCTGACCTGCTCTTGTTGCCACAATATTTATGTGGCTGGTCCAGTCAAGTTTCTGGTCAATGGTGACCCCCAGGATGCTGATGGTGGGGGATTCAGCAATGGTAACGCCATTGAAAGTCAAGGGGCGGTGGTTAGACTCTCGCTTGTTGGAGATAGTCATTGCCTGGCACTTCTGTGGCGCGAATGTTACCTGCCACTTATCAGCCCAAGCCTGAACGTCGTCCAGGTCTTGTTGCATGCGGGCATGGACTGCTTCATTATCTGAGGAGTTGTGAATGGCACTGAACACTGTGCAGTCATCAGCGAACATCCCCATTTCAGACCTTATGTTGGAGGGAAGGTCATTGATGAAGCATCTGAAGATGGTTGGGCCTAGGACACAGCCCTGAGGAACTCCTGCAGCAATGTCCTGGGGCTGTGATGATTGACCTAGGACTCCTTCATACCACACTCGGTCAAATGCTGCCTTGATGTCAAGGGCAGTCACTCTCACTTCTCCTCTGGAATTCAGCTCCTTTGTCCATGTTTGGACCAAGGCTGTAATGAGGTCGGGAGTCGCGTGGTCCTGGCGGCATCCAAACTGGGGAAATCTAGAACTCGGGGCACAGTTTCAGAATAAAGGGTTGCCCTGTTAGAACTGAGATGAGGTGGAATTTCTTCTCTCAGAGGGTCGTAAATCGTCATTGAGCAGGTTATTGGTGAGTAAGTGCCACTTGATAGCACTGTCGATGACACCTTCCATCACTTTGCTGATGATTGAGAGTAGACTGATGGGGCGGTAATTGACCAGATTGGATTTGTCCTGCTTTTTGTGGACAGGACATACCTGGGCAGTTTTCCACATTGTCGGATAGATGCCAGTGTTGTACCTGTACTGAAAGAGCTTGGTTAGAGGCGTGGCTAGTTCTGGAGCACAAGTCTTCAGCACGATAGCCGGGATGTTGTCGGGGCCCATAGCCTTTGCTGTATCCAGTGCGCTCAGCCATTTCTTGATATCATGTGGAGTGAATCGAATTGGCTGAAGACTGGCTTCTGTGATGGTGGGGACCTCAGGAGGAGGCCGATATGGATCATCCACTCGGCACTTCTGGCTGAAGATGGTTGCAAACGCTTCAGCCTTGTCTTTTGCACTCATGTGCTGGGCCCCACCATCATTGAGGGTGGGGATATTCATGGAGCCTTCTCCTCCCGTTAATTGTCCACCACCATTCACGACTGGATGAGGCAGGACTGCAGAGCTTTGATCTGATCCGTTGATTGTGGGATTGTTTAGCTCTGTCTATAGCATGCTGCTTCCGTTGTTTAGCATGCATGTAGTCCTGTGTTGCAGCTTCCCCAGGTTGGCACCTTATTTTTAGGTACACCTGGTGCTGCTCCTGGCATGCTCTTCTACACTCCTTATTGAACCAGGGTTGGTCCCCTGGCTTGGTGGTAATGGTAGAGTGAGGGATATGCCGGGCCATGAGGTTACAGATTGTGGTGGAATACAATTCTGCTGCTGCTGATGGCCCACAGCGCCTCATGGATACCCAGTTTTGAGCTGCTAGATAAGAACATAAGAACATAAGAAATAGTAGCAGGAGTAGACCAATCGGCCCCTCGAGCCTGCTCCGCCATTCAATGAGATCATGGCTGATCTGATCCAACCTCAACTCTAAAGAACACAAGAAGCAGGAGCAGGACCAGGCCACTCGGCCCCTGGGCCCGCTCCACCACCCACAGGGCCTTGACCGATCCGAACTCAAACTCATGTCCAATTTCCAGCCCGCTCCCCGTAACCCCTAATTCCCTTTACTTCTAGGAAACGGTCTATTTCTGTTTTAAATTTATTTAATGAAGTAGCTCCAAAGCTTCCTGGGGTAGCAAATTCAATAAGATCATGGCATTTCTTGGGCTCAAAGCCACTTCCCAGCCCACTCCCCATAACCCGTCACTCCCTTATCTTGCAAAAATTTGTTTATCACCAACTTAAATGTATTTAATGACCCAGCCTCCATAGCTCTCTGGGGCAGAGAATTCCACAGATTTACGACCCTCTGAGAGAAGAAATTCCTCCTCATCTCAGTTCTAAAAGGGCAACCCTTTATTCTGAAACTGTGCCCCCGAGTTCTAGATTTCCCCACGAGGGGAAACATCCTCTCTGCATTTACCTTGCCGGTGTTGGGAGCAACAGGAGAGAACAGTGAGTATTTAAACTCACTTTCGCGGGCCTTTTTACAGAGGCCGGTGTCGGAAGCAACAGGAGAGAACAGTGAGTATTTAAACTCACTTTCGCGGGCTTTTTTTACCAATCCCACAGACCGGTGGCGGCGTTCCAGAACCACGTCACGATTCAAAAAGTGACGCGGGCAAGAGGAAGCAGCTGATTGGGTGAGTACGGCCAGATGAGTATTTATACTACTCTATAGTTTGACAGTTAAGGTTAATAGTTTATAAAGTTTAGAAGGTCTTAATTTTTGTGGTTATAGTTTCTAAGGTCTCTGTTGTGTAGCGGGGAGTGCTAGTAAACAAGGGCCCTTGAGTATATCATTTAATTGTAGTGTAATTAGTGGTATTGATTTGATTTAATTTAATTTAAATTAATTAAAGGGTAAGTCATGGCAGCACAGCTCGGCCCCGTGGCATGCTCCTCCTGCACTATGTGGGAAATCAGGGACACTTCCTGTGTCCCTGACGACCATGTGTGCAGGAAGTGTATCCAGCTGCAGCTACTGGCAGACCGCATTGCGGCACTGGAGCTGCGAATGGATACATACTGGAGCATTCGCGATGCTGAGGACATCGTGGATAGCATGCTTAATGAGTTGGTCACACCGCAGGTAAAGGCTGCACAGGCAGGAAGGGAATGCGTGACCGCCAGGCAGAGTAGTAGGCGCAGGCCGGTAGTGCAGGGGTCCCCTGTGGACATCCCCCTCTCAAACAGATATACCACTTTGGATATTGTTGAGGGAGATGGCTTATCGTGGGAAGGCAGCAGCAGCCAGCTTCCTGGCACCATGGGTGGTTCTGCTGCACAGGACGGGAGGAAAAAGAGCGGGAGAGCTATAGTGATAGGGGATTCTATTGTAAGGGGAATAGATAGGCGTTTCTGCAGCTGCAAACGAGACTCCAGGATGGTATGTTGCCTCCCTGGTGCAAGGGTCAAGGATGTCTCGGAGCGGCTGCAGGGCATTCTGGAGGGGAAGGGTGAACAGCCAGTTGTCGTGGTGCATATAGGTACCAACGATATAGGTAAAAAAACAGGATGAGGTCCTAAAAGCTGAATATAGGGAGTTAGGAGGTAAATTAAAAAATAGGACCTCAAAGGTAGTAATCTCTGGATTGCTACCAGTGCCACGTGCTAGTCAGAGTAGAAAGAGAAGGATATTTCAGATGAATACGTGGCTAGAGGAATGGTGCAAGGGGGAGGGATTCAAATTCCTGGGACATTGGAACCGGTTCTGGGGGAGGTGGGACCAGTACAAACTGGACGGTTTGCACCTGGGCAGGACTGGGAACGATGTCCTAGGGGGAGTGTTTGCTAGTGCTGTTGGGGAGGGTTTAAACTAAAATGGCAGGGGGTTGGGAACCTGTGCAGGAAAACAGAGGAAAGGGAAGCAAGGATAGAAACAAAAGACAGGAAGGAGAAAAGCAAAAGTGGAAGGCGGAGAAATCAAGGGTGTAAATCAAACAGGGCTACAGTAAATAATAATTCTAAAAGGACTAAGAGCATTAAAAAAACAAGCCTGAAGGCTTTGGGGGAAAAATTAGGTCGCGCCCCATTTGGGGCGCAAATATCGTCTGGACGGAAATATTAGCGCCTGGCGCTAATTATCGGCATTGACTGGAAACTTCACTTTTACCGCCCCGGGAGGTGAGTGGAGCGCTAAATCAGGCGCTGCACACCTGTCTTAAGGCGCAAAGGCCAAGGAGTGAGGCGCTAACTCAGAGCGCTGGCGAAGTTCATGTAATGTCAGTCAGCAATGGAACACACACACAATGGCACGGGCCAGTTCTTAAAGGGGATGGTTAATCTTGCTTTCCATCCACATCCTGTTCATTGCAGCCTTGAATCTCGGCCTGGAGAGACTTGCACATCAAATGTGCTGGAAAGAACAATGGAGAGTACCAGGCAAAGAGCTCAGAGTGCAGCTCCCACAGTCTCTGCTAAATCGATACAAGGAATGGCAAATCAAAATGAACCTGCAAAGTGCTGCTCAGTACCCAAAACTCCTTCACACAACGTTGAATCTCTCCAGAAGTCTCTCCCTCTCTCTCTCAGAATGCATAGTTCAAAAATGCCACCAACAATAAAAGACAGGAAGAGGCCCCCTTTAAATAGCGCCCCCCCCAGCCCCACAGCGATTGATAGCGTTCCAGTCTTCTGGTCGTTGGATGCGCCAGGCGGTAAGACAGGGGGCGCCACTCAATTTCCGCTCCGGGGCGCCACAAGGGCGTTGCACCATGGAATGACGTCACAATCTGCGCGCGCAGGTGGTCGCAGCGGTAAAGTTTCGCGCCGCCGCACAATCTCTAGTTAAGTTCCTGAGCGGCGCAAACATCGCTGCGCCCGGACGTTAGCGGCTTTGCGCCCCATTAGCGCCCTCTTAAGGCGCTAACGGGAGGCGCAACCAACTGAATTTTTACCCCTTTGTGTCTTAATGCGAGGAGAATTTGTAATAAGGTGGATGAATTAGCTGCGCAAATAGATGTAAACGGATAAAATATAATTGGGATTACGGAGACATGGCTCCAGGGTGACCAAGGCTGGGAATTCAACATCCAGGGGTATTCAATATTCAGGAAGGACAGGCAAAACGGAAAAGGAGGTGGGGTAGCATTGCTGGTTAAAGAGGAGCTTAACACAATAGTAAGGAAGGATATTAGCTCTGATGATGTGGAATCTGTATGGGTAGAGCTGAGAAATACCAAGGGGCAGAAAACGTTAGTGGGAGATTTATACAGACTCCCAAACAGTAATGCTGAGGTTGGGGATGGCATTAAACGGGAAATTAGAGGCGCGTGCAATAAGGGCACAGCAGTTATCATGGGTGACTTTAATCTACATATAAATTGGGCTAACCAAATCAGTAACAATACTGTGGAAGAGGAATTCCTAGAGTGTATACGGGATGGTTTCCTGGACCAATATGTCGAAGAACCAACTAGAGATCAGGCCATCTTAGACTGGGTATTATGTAATGAGAAAGGATTAATTAGCAATCTTGTTGTGCGAGGCCCCTTGGGGAGGAGCGATCATAATATGATAGAATTCTTCATTAAGATGGAGAGTGAAGTAGTTGACTCAGAGACCCGGGTCCTGAATTTAAATAAAGGAAACTACGATGGTATGAGGCGCGAGTTGGCTAGGATGGATTGGGGAGCGTTACTTAAAGGGTTGACGGTGGATAGGCAATGGCAAACATTTAAAGATCGCATGGATGAACTACAGAATTTGTTCATCCCTGTTTGGCATAAAAATAAAACAAAAAAGGTGACTCAACCGTGGCTAACAAGGGAAATTAGGGATAGCATAAGATCCAAGGAGAGGACATATAAATTGGCCAGAAAAAGCAGCAAACCTGAGGATTGGGAGCAGTATAGGATTCAACAAAGGAGGACAAAGGGATTAATTAAGAGGGGGAAAATAGAATATGAGAGTAAGCTTTCAGGGAACATAAAACCTGACTGTAAAAGCTTCTATAGATATGTGAAGAGAAAAAGATTGGTGAAGTCAAGCATAGGTCCCTTGCAGTCAGAATCAGGGGAATTTATAATGGGGAACAAAGAAATGGCAGACCAATTAAATACATACTTTGGTTCTGTCTTCACAAAGGAGGACACAAATAACCTCCCAGAGATGTCGAGGAACATAAGGTCTAATGAGAGGGAGGAATTGAATGAAATCAGTATTTGTAGGGAAATGGTGTTAGGGAAATTGACGGAATTGAAGGCTGATAAATCCCCAGGGCCTGATAATCTACATCCTAGGGTACTTAAGGAAGTGGCCCTAGAAATAGTAGATGCATTGCTGGTCATCTTCCAAAATTCTATAGACTCTGGAACAGTTCCCATGGATTGGAGGGTAGCTAATGTAACCCCACTATTTAAAAAAGGTAGTAGAGAGAAAACAGGGAATTATAGACCGGTAAGCCTGACATCGGTAATGGGGAAAATGCTAGAGTCCAATATAAAAGATGTAATAGCAGAGCACTTGGAAAACAGTGATAGGATCGGACAAAGTCAACATGGATTTACAAAAGGTAAACAATGCTTGACTAATCTACTGGAATTTTTTGAGGATGTAACTGGTAGAATAGATAAGGGAGAACCAGTTGAACTGCCTCCAATGCTTCCTTAAATAAGGAGACCAAAGCTGTACGCAGTACTCAAGGTGTGGTCTCACCAATACCCTGTACAGTTGTAGCAGGACTTCCCTGCTTTTATACTCCAACCCCCTTGCAATAAAGGCCAACATTCCATTTGCCTTTTTGATTACTTGCTGTACCTGCATGATAACTTTTTGTGTTTCATTCACAAGGACCCCCAGGTCCCTCTGAACTGTAGCATTTTGTAATCTCTCTCCATTTAAATAATAATTTGCTTTTTTGTTTTTCCTGCCAAAGTGGATAACCTCGCACTTTCCCACATTATACTCCATCTGCCAAATGTTTGCCCACTCACTTAGCCTGTCTATATCCTTTTGCAGATTCTTTGAGTCCTCTGCACAACTTGCTTTCCCACCCATCTTTGTATCATCTGCAAACTTGGCTACATTACACTCGGTCTCTTCATCCAAGTCATTAATGTAGATTGTAAATAGTTGAAGCCCCAGCACCGATCCCTGTGGCACCCCAATAGTTACTGTTTGCAAACTGGAAAAGACCCATTTATCCCGACACTCTGCTTTCTGTTAGTTAGCCAATTCTCTATCCATGCTAATATATTACCCCCAATTCCATGTGCTCTTATCTTAAGCAGTAACCTTTTATGTGGCACCTTATCGAATGCCTTCTGAAAATCCAAATACACCACATCCATTGGCTCACCTTTGTCCACCCTGCTCATTACATGCTCAAAGAACTCCAGCAAATTTGTTAAACATGATTTCCCTTTCATAAAACCATGCTGACTCTGCTTGACTGCATTATGATTTTCCAAATGCCCTGCTACTGCTTCCTTAGTGAAGGACTCCAGCATTTTCCCAACGACAGATGTTAGGCTAACTGGTCTATAGTTTCCTGCTTTCTGTCTCCCTCCTTTCTTAAATAGGGGTGTTACATTTGCGGTTTTCCAATCTGCTGGGACATCTCCAGAGTCCAGGGAGTTTTGGTATATTGCAACCAATGCATCCACTATCTCTGCAGCCACTTCTTTTAAGACCCTGGGATGCAGGCCATCTGGTCCAGGGGACTTGTCATCTTTTAGTCCCATTATTTTACCAAGGAAATCATGTTTAACCAATTTATTGGAGTTCTTTGAGGAAGTAACATGTGCTGTGGATAAAGGGGAACCAGTGGATGTACTGTACTTAGATTTCCAGAAGGCATTTGATAAGGTGCCACATCAAAGGTTATTGCGGAAAATAAAAGCTCATGGTGTAGGGGGTAACATATTGGCATGGACAGAAGATTGGCTAGCTAACAGGAAACAGAGAGTAGGCATAAATGGGTCATTTTCTGATTGGCAAGATGTAACGAGTGGCGTGCCACAGGGATCAGTGCTGGGGCCTCAACTTTTTACAATTTATATAAATGACTTGGATGAAGGGACCAAAGGTATGGTTGCTAAATTTGCTGATGACACAAAGATAGGTAGGAAAGTAAATTGTGAAGAGGTCATAAGGAGGCTACAAAGGGATATAGATAGGTTAAGTGAGTGGGCAAAGATCTGGCAAATGGATTATAATGTGAGAAAATGTGAAGTTGTCCATTTTGGCAGGAAGAATAAAAAAGAAGCATAGTATCTAAATGGTGAGAGATTGCAGAGCTCTGAGATGCAGAGGGATTTGGGTGTCCTAGTGCATGAATCGCAAAAGGTTACTATGCAGGTACAGCAAGTAATTAGGAAAGCTAATAGAATGTTATTGTTTATTGTGAGGGGAATTGAATACAAAAGTAGGGAGGTTATGCTTCAGTTATACAGGGCATTGGTGAGACCACATCTGGAGTACTGTGTACAGTATTGGTCTCCTTATTTAAGGAAGGATGTAAATGCGTTGGAAGCAGTTCAGAGAAGGTTTACTAGACTAATACCTGGAATGGGTGGGTTGTCTTATGAGGAAAGGTTGGACAGGCTAGGCTTGTATCCGCTGGAGTTTAGAAGAGTAAGAGGTGACTTGCTTGAAACATATAAGATCCTGAGGGGTCTGGACAGGGTGGATGTGGAGAGGATGTTTCCTCTTGTGGGAGAATCCAGAACTAGGGGTCACTGTTTAAAAATAAGGAGTCGCCCATTTAAGACCGAGATGAGGAGAAATTTTTTCTCACAGAGGGTCGTGAGTCTTTGGAACTCTCTTCCTCAGAGGGCGGTGGAAGCAGAGTCTTTGAATATTTTTAAGGCAGAGGTAGATAGATTCTTGGTAAGCAAGGGGGTGAAAGGTTATCGGGGGTAGGCGGGAATTTGGAGTAATCGGATCAGCCATGATCTTATTGAATGGCGGAGCAGGCTCGAAGGGCCAAATGGCCTACTCTTGCTCCTAATTTGTATGTTCATATGTTCGTATAAGTACTATTTCCTTAGTGATAGTGATTGTCTTTAGCTCCCCCCTCCCTGTGGCACCTTGATTATCCATTATCGGGATGTTGTTAGTCTCTTCTACCGTGAAGACAGATACAAAATATTTGTTCAGAGTCTCTGCCATTTCCTAGTTCCCCATTATTAATTCCCCAGTCTCATCCTCTAAGGGACCAATGTTTACTTCAGCTACTCTCTTCCTTTTTATATACCTGTAGAAGCTCTTACTATCTGCTTTAATATTTCTTGCCAGTTTACTCTCATAATTCATCTTCTCTCTCTTTATTATTTTTTTCGTCATCCTTTGCTGGTTTTTAAAAATTTCCCAATCCTCTGGTCTCCCACCAATCTTGGCAACATTGTATGCCTTCGTTTTCAATTTGATACCATCCTTTACTTCCTTAGTTAGCCACGGATGGTGCTCCCTTCTCTTAAAATCTTTCTTTCTCACTGATCTGTTCTGAGTCTATCCCATTTAGTATGGTGGTAGTGCCACACAACACGATGGAGGGTGTCCTCAGTGTGAAGACGGGACTTCGTCTCCACTATGACTGTGTGGTGGTCACTGCTACCAATACTGTCATGGACAGATGCATCTGCAACAGGTAGATTGGTGAGGACGAGGTCAAGTAGGCTTTTCCCTCATATTGGTTCTCTCACCACCTGTCGCAGACTCAGACTGGTAGAATGGTAGACTGAGAGAATGATAGAATGCTAGAATGGTAGAATGATAGAATGGTAGAATGGTAAAATGATAGAATGGTAGAATGATAGAATGATAGAATGGTAGAATGATAGAATGATAGAATAAAAGAATGATAGAATGATAGAATGAGAGAATGATAGAATGATAGAATGATAGAATGGTAGAATGAGAGAATGATAGAATGATAGAATGGTAGAATGATGGAATGATGGAATGATGGAATGGTAGAATGAGAGAATGATAGAATCGTAGAATGAGGAAATGATAGAATGATAGAATGAGAGATGATAGAATGAGAGAATGATAGAATGATAGAATGAGAGAATGAGAGAATGATAGAATGATAGAATCGTAGAATGAGAGAATGACAGAATGGTAGAATGGTAGAATGATAGAATAATAGAATGATATAATGATAGCATGAGAGAATTGTAGAATGATAGAATGGTAGAATGAGAGAATGGTAGAATGAGAGAATGGTAGAATGATAGAATGATAGAATAAAGGTGGTAGAGAAAAAACGGGGAATTATAGACCGGTAAGCCTGACATTGGTAGTGGGCAAAATGCTAGAGTCCATTATAAAAGATGTAATAGCAGAGCACTTGGAAAACAGTGACAGGATCGGACAAAGTCAACATGGATTTACAAAAGGTAAATCATGCCTGACTAATCTACTGGAATTTTTTGAGGATGTAACTGGTAGAATAGATAAGGGAGAACCAGTGGATGTGGTGTATTTGGACTTTCAGAAGGCTTTCGATAAGGTCCCGCATAAGAGATTAGCGTGCAAAGTTAAAGCACATGGGATTGGGGGTAAGGTACTGATTTGGATAGAGAACTGGTTGGCAGACAGGAAGCAAAGAGTTGGAATAAACTTGTCTTTTTCCGAGTGACAGGCAGTGACTAGTGGGGTACCGCCGGGATCGGTGCTAGGACCCCAGCTATTCACAATATATATTAATGATTTAGACGAGGGAACTAGATGTAATATCTCTAAGTTTGCAGACGACACAAAGCTGGGTGGGCGTGTGTGCTGTGAGGATGCAGAGAAACTCCAGCAGGATTTGGACAGGTTGGGTGAGTGGGCAGATACATGGCAAATGCAGAATAATGTGGATAAATGCGAGGTTATCCACTTTGGTGGCAAAAACAGGAAGACAGATTATTATCTGAACGGCAATAGATTGGGAAAAGGGGAAGTGCAACGAGACCTGGGTGTCCTTGTGCATCAGTCGCTGAAGGTAAGCATGCAGGTGCAGCAGGCGGTTATGAAGGCAAATGGTATGTTGGCCTTCATAGCGAGAGGATTCGAGTACAGGAGCAAGGATGTCTTGCTGCAGTTGTACAGGGCCTTGGTGAGACCACACCTTGAGTATTGTGTGCAGTTTTGGTCGCCTTATCTGAGGAAGGATGTTCTTGCCATGGAGGGAGTGCAGCGAAGATTTACCAGACTGATACCTGGGATGGCAGGAATGACGTATGAAGAGAGATTGGGTCGATTAGGCTTATATTCGCTAGAGTTCAGAAGAATGAGAGGGGATCTCATTGAAACTTATAAAATTCTTTACAGGACTGGACAGACTAGATGCAGGAAGGATGTTCCCGATGGCGGGGGAGTCCAGAACCAGAGGTCACAGTCTAAGGATAAGGGGTAAGCCATTCAGGACTGAGATGAGGAGGAATTTCTTCACCCAGAGAGTGGTGAACCTGTGGAATTCTCTACCACAGAAGGCAGTTGAGGCCAATTCATTAAATATATTCAAGAAGGAGATAGATATATTTCTTAAGGCTCAAGGGATCAAGGGATATGGGGAGAAAGCAGGGACAGGGTACAGAGTTTGGATGATCAGCCATGATCTCATTGAATGGCGGAACAGGCTCGAGGGGCCGAATGGCCTACTCCTGCTCCTATCTTCTATGCTTCTATGCTTCTATAATAGAATAATAGAATGAGAGAATGATAGAATGGTAGAATGGTAGAATGGTACATCGCAGAATGTGATCATTCAGGCCCATTGTGCCTGTGCCGGCTCTTTGAAAGAGCTCTCCAATTCGTCCCTCTCACCTGCTCTTTCCCCATAGTCCTGCAATTTTTCCCCCTTTACTTAATTATCAAATTCTCTTTTGAAAGTTACTATTGAATCTTCTTCCACCGCCCTTTCAGGCAGCGCGTTCCAGATCACAACAACTCGCTGTAAAAAAATGTTTCCTCATCTCCCCACTGGCTCTTTTGCCAAAAACCTTAAATCTGTGTCCTCTGGTTACCGACCCTTCTGGCAATGGAAACAGTTTCTCTTTATTTACTCTATGAAAACCCTTCAGGACTTTGAACACATTCTATCAAAGCTCCTCTTAACCTTCTCTGCTCTATTAGAGAAAGTGGAAAATGACACCTCCGTTTCTCTGACTCTGGTCTACTGTGCAGCCCCCTTCCCTTTGTCCTTCCACTGGTCGCACAGCCTTCAGTCTCCTGGGTCCTAATACCTCACACCCCCTCCCTCAGCCCCTCCACCTCTCCAGTTCCCTCTCCTCCTTCAGCAACCTTCTCAAAACCCATCTCTTCAACTAAGCCTTTGGTCATGCAACCTCTTTGCAGTACCAGTAGAAGTGGTCATAGCAAGTTAGCCCAGTGGTTATGGTACTGGACTAGTAACCCAGAGTATGAGTTCATAATCCCACCACGGAAAATTAGGAACATAGGAACAGGAGGAGGCCATTCAGCCCCTCGAATCTGTCCCACCATTCAGTGAGACCAGGCTGATCTGGACCTCAACTCCATTTACCCGCCTTTTCTCCATATCACTTGATACACTTACCCAACAAAAATCTATCCAACTCAGTCCTGAAAACTTCATCTATGAAAATGAATTCAGGAAATCTGGTGATTTGTGAGTTGGCAGCATGACCATGAAAATGGCCGGATTATCTGAAAACCCAACTGGGGCCAATCCAGCTCCTCCAGGCCCCACAAAAATACTTCAAAAAGCCCAATTGCAACGTAGCTTCTGGGAGAGGTCAACAGTAGTCCCTTTAATGATCGCCGATCAGGCCTCTCAATACCTGCAGTAGGAGAGACAGGCATGTGCCGGGCATCCCGCACCCATTTCTCCTTGAAAGCTCATGAAGCGGAGATGCCGGCATTGGACTGGGGTGGACAAAAATGAGAAGTCGCACAACACCAGGTTATAGTCTAACAGATTTATTTAAAATTACAGGCTTTTGGAGCTGTCGCCCCTTCCTCGGGTAAAGTTACAATGAGTGAATCTACAATATTTCACAGTATATAAACACAGAAACTGCAGAGATACAATCTTTCAGGGAAGGTGTCCTGACATCAAAGACACACCAAGAGCACAGCCAAGACAATGAGATGTGTCACAGGGGGTCCAACATGTCAAATCCTGCTGTCTGCAGTTTTTTTTTGGGGGGGGGGGTTTTGGGTTTGCAAGACATGTCAGATCATGAACACAGATACCGTCATCACACGTGAGGACACTACCCACCAGGTACATGGTACATACTCATGTGACTCGGCCAACGTTGTCTACCTGATACGTTGCAGGAAAGGATGCCCCAGAGCATGGTACATCGGCGAGACCATGCAGACACTGAGACAACGTATGAACGGGCACCGTGCAACAATCGCCAGGCAGGATTGTCACCTCCCAGTCGGGGAACACTTCAGCAGTCAAGGACATTCAGCCTCGAATCTGCGGGTTAGCGTTCTCCAAGGCGGCCTTCGAGACACACGACAACGCAAAATCATCGAGCAGAAACTGATAGCCAAGTTCCGCACCCATGAGGACGGCCTCAATAGGGATATCGGGTTCATGTCATGCTACAGAACGTGACTTGACGTCGTTGTCTGTCTTTCCAGTTTTTAAAAAAAAACACAAAAAAAACAAACACAAAAAAAAACCACAAAAAAAAACTGCAGACAGCAGGATTTGACACGTTGGACCCCCTGTGACACATCTCATTGTCTTGGCTGTGCTCTTGGTGTGTCTTTGATGTCAGGACACCTTCCCTGAAAGATTGTATCTCTGCAGTTTCTGTGTTTATATACTGTGAAATATTGTAGATTCATTCATTGTAACTTTACCTGAGGAAGGGGCGACAGCTCCGAAAGCTTGTAATTTTAAATAAATCTGTTGGACTATAACCTGGTGTTGTGCGACTTCTCATTTTTGTCCTTGAAAGCTGCAACAGGATCTCGATTTGCATATTTAAACTGTCTCCCACCTGTTTTGGGTGGGATCTGGCTGATTCAGGCGGGCAGAATGGTTGCACCAGGTGCCCACCAGACTCTCAACTGCCGGTCCGGCGAGAAATGGGATAGAACTTGCATTTATATAGCGCCTTTCATAACCTCACGACGTCCCAAAGCGCGTTATAGCCAATGATGTAATTTTTGAAGTATAGTCACTGTTGTAATGTAGGAAATGTGGCAGCCAATTTACGCACAGCAAGCTCCCACAAACAGCAATGTGATAAATGATCAGGTCATTTGTTTTAGTGATGTTGGTTGAGGGATAAATATTGATTAGGACACCATGGAGAACTCCCCTTATCATCTATCGAATAGCGCAATCCACCTGAGAGGGCAGATGGGCCTTAGTTTAACGTCTCATCCAAAAGACGGCACATCTGACAGTGCAGCGCTCCCTCAGTACTGCCCCTCCGACAGTGCAGCGCTCTCTCAGTGCTACCCCCCAACAGTGCAGCACTCCCTCAGTACTGCCCCTCCGACAGTGCAGTGCTCCCTCAGTACTGACCCTCCAACAGTGCAGCGCTCCCTCATTACTGCCCCTCCAACAGTGCGGCGCTCCTTCAGTACTGCCCCTCCGGCAGTGCAGCGCTCCCTCAGTATTGGCCCTCCGACAGTGCAGCACTCCCTCAGTATTGCCACTCCAACAGTGCAGCAATCCCTCAGTACTGCCCCTCCGACAGTGTGGCGCTCCCTCAGTACTGCCACTCCAACAGTGCAGCGATCCCTCAGTACTGCCCCTCTGACAGTGCAGCGCTGCCTCAGTACTGCCCCTCCAACAGTGCAGCGCTCCCTCAGTACTGCCACTCCGACAATGCGGCGCTCCCTCAGTACTGCCACTCCAACAGTGCAGCGCTCCCTCAGTACTGCCCCTCCGACAGTGCAGCGCTCCCTCAGTACTGCCACTCCGACAGTGCAGTACTCCCTCAGTACTGCCCCTCCGACAGTGCAGCGCTCCCTCAGTACTGCCACTCCGACAGTGCAGTACTCCCTCAGTACTGCCCCTCCAACAGTGCAGCACTCCCGCAGTACTGCCCCTCTGACAGTGCAGTGCTCCCTCAGTACTGCCTCTCTGACAGTGCAGCGCTCCCTCAGTACTGCCCCTCCAACAGTGCAGCGCTCCCTCAATACTGCCCCTCTGACAGTGCGGCACTCCCTCAGTACTGACCCTCCGACAGTGCAGCGCTCCCTCAGTACTGCCCCTCTGACAGTGCGGCACTCCCTCAGTACTGCCCCTCCGACAGTGCAGCGCTCCCTCAGTACTGCCACTCCAACAGTGCAGTGCTCCCTCAGTACTGTCACACCGACAATGCAGTGCTCCCTCAGTACTGCCACTCCGACAATGCGGCACTCCCTCAATACTGCCCCGCCAACAGTGCAGCGCTCCCTCAGTACTGCCCCTCCGACAGTGCGGCGCTCCCTCAGTACTGCCACTCCGACAGTGCAGTACTCCCTCAGTACTGCCCCTCCAACAGTGCAGCACTCCCGCAGTACTGCCCCTCTGACAGTGCGGCACTCCCTCAGTACTGACCCTCCGACAGTGCAACGCTCCCTCAGTACTGCCCCTCTGACAGTGCGGCACTCCCTCAGTACTGCCCCTCCAACAGTGCAGCGCCCCCTCAGTACTGCCCCTCCGATAGTGCAGTGCTCCCTCAGTACTGCCCCTCTGACAGTGCGGCACTCCCTCAGTACTGCCCCTCCGACAGTGCAGCGCTCCCTCAGTACTGCCCCTCTGACAGTGCGGCACTCCCTCAGTACTTCCGCTCCGACAGTGCAGTGCTCCCTCAGTACTGCCCCTCTGACAGTGCAGTGCTCCCTCAGTACTGCCGCTCCGACAGTGCAGCGCTCCCTCAGTACTGACCCTCGGACAGTGCAACGCTCCCTCAGTACTGCCCCTCTGACAGTGTAGTGCTCCCTCAGTACTGCTCCTCTGACAGTTTAGTGCTCCCTCAGTACTGACCCTCAGACAGTGTAGTGCTCCCTCAGCACTGACCCTCGGACAGTGTAGTGCTCCCTCAGTACTGACCCTCGGACAGTGCAGCGCTCCCTCAGTACTGCCCCTCTGACAGTTTTGTGCTCCCTCAGTACTGACCCTCGGACAGTGCAGCGCTCCCTCAGTACTGCCCCTCTGACAGTGTAGTGCTCCCTCAGTACTGCCCCTCCTACAGTGTAGTGCTCCCTCAGTACTGCCCCTCCGACAGTGCAGTGCTCCCTCAGTACTGCACTGGAATGTCAGCCTGGATTATAGGCTCAAGTCTCTGGCGTGGGACTGGAACCCACTGAGCCACGACTGACAGCCATTATATACTGAGGAACTGGAAATTGAGGGAGTGACGCAGTGGAGGATTGGGGCTCGAGGGAGGGAGACCCTAACGATTTCTTGCTAACAAATAGCTCACCACAGCCACATACGGCTTGAGAATTGATGACAGAAGCCTTGAATTTATTCAATGCATTTACTCTCCCCCTCCCCCCAAGTCTTCCTAGCCATCCACTTTGGTCGGGACAGTCAACTCTCGGAGCAGTCTCTCCGGAAATTTCCAAAATATAAACCAGACACCAAACGTCTGGGTTCTCCCCGCTTATTTCTGTGTTTCGTGGTGCGGAGGTGTTGCTGATTAATGGTTTGTCAGCTCGTATCTGCAGCAAAACAAAGCTCAGAACCCCAGTCCCGATCTCAGCCTCTCCCGGCCCCCAACACCAAGTCACTTTCTATCACTTCTTTGTTTAGGGACTTAGCAACAGGTGGGACGATTCCCCACCTTTCACCCACTTGCCCAGCCTCCCCCATATTCTTCTACCTTTTCTAATAATGTTTCGGTAAATAATAAATTGCCCAGTAACTGTCCCAAACACTCACCGAGCATGAACCATTGGTCTGTGTCCCAGGGTGAGTGGACAGCAGTGAGATTTGTCCTGTCAATAACTTTGGTGAGAATGTTGATGCGAGAACAAGACCCAGTGTCACGTTTCATAGAAACATGAAGGTGCGGATTTCATCGCAAAGTAAATCACCCCATTAGGTGAGGCTCCCACACTGGTCTATACTGAGTGGGGATAAACTCCTAATGTCTCTCCCTCCATCTCCAATCCCTCAGTGTCTCTCCTCCATCTCCAATCCCTCAGTGTCTCTCCTCCATCTCCAATCTCTCAGTGTCTCTCCCTCCATCTCCAATCCCTCAGTGTCTCTCCTCCATCTCCAATCCCTCAGTGTCTCTCCTCCATCTCCAATCCCTCAGTGTCTCTCCCTCCATCTCCAATCCCTCAGTGTCTCTCCTCCATCTCCAATCCCTCAGTGTCTCTCCTCCATCTCCAATCCCTCAGTGTCTCTCCTCCATCTCCAATCCCTCAGTGTCTCTCCCTCCATCTCCAATCCTTCAGTGTCTCTCCCTCCATCTCCAATCCCTCAGTGTCTCTCCTCCATCTCCAAACCCTCAGTGTCTCTCCCTCCATCTCCAATCCCTCAGTGTCTCTCCCTCCATCTCCAATCCCTCAGTGTCTCTCCCTCCATCTCCAGTCCCTCAGTGTCTCTCCCTCCATCTCCAATCCCTCAGTGTCTCTCCTCCATCTCCAATCCCTCAGTGTCTCTCCTCCACCTCCAATCCCTCAGTGTCTCTCCCTCCATCTCCAATCCCTCAGTGTCTCTCCTCCACCTCCAATCCCTCAGTGTCTCTCCCTCCATCTCCAATCCCTCAGTGTCTCTCTCCCTCCATCTCCAATCCCTCAGTGTCTCTCCTCCACCTCCAATCCCTCAGTGTCTCTCCCTCCATCTCCAATCCCTCAGTGTCTCTCCCTCCATCTCCAATCCCTCAGTGTCTCTCCTCCATCTCCAATCCCTCAGTGTCTCTCCCTCCATCTCCAATCCCTCAGTGTCTCCATCTCCAATCCCTCAGTGTCTCTCCCTCCATCTCCAGTCCCTCAGTGTCTCTCCCTCCATCTCCAATCCCTCAGTGTCTCTCCTCCATCTCCAATCCCTCAGTGTCTCTCCTCCATCTCCAATCCCTCAGTGTCTCTCCTCCATCTCCAATCCCTCAGTGTCTCTCTCCTCCATCTCCAATCCCTCAGTGTCTCTCCCTCCATCTCCAATCCCTCAGTGTCTCTCCTCCATCTCCAATCCCTCAGTGTCTCTCCTCCATCTCCAATCCCTCAGTGTCTCTCTCCTCCATCTCCAATCCCTCAGTGTCTCTCCCTCCATCTCCAATCCCTCAGTGTCTCTCCTCCATCTCCAATCCCTCAGTGTCTCTCCTCCATCTCCAATCCCTCAGTGTCTCTCCTCCATCTCCAATCCCTCAGTGTCTCTCCTCCATCTCCAATCCCTCAGTGTCTCTCTCCCTCCATCTCCAGTCCCTCAGTGTCTCTCCCTCCATCTCCAATCCCTCAGTGTCTCTCCTCCATCTCCAATCCCTCAGTGTCTCTCCTCCATCTCCAATCCCTCAGTGTCTCTCCCTCCATCTCTAATCCCTCAGTGTCTCTTCTCCATCTCCAATCCCTCAGTGTCTCTCCTCCACCTCCAATCCCTCAGTGTCTCTCCCTCCATCTCCAATCCCTCAGTGTCTCTCCTCCATCTCCAATCCCTCAGTGTCTCTCCCTCCATCTCCAATCCCTCAGTGTCTCTCCCTCCATCTCCAATCCCTCAGTGTCTCTCTCCCTCCATCTCCAGTCCCTCAGTGTCTCTCCCTCCATCTCCAATCCCTCAGTTTCTCTCCCTCCATCTCCAATCCCTCAGTGTCTCTCCCTCCATCTCCAATCCTTTAGTGTCTCTCCCTCCATCTCCAATCCCTCAGTGTCTCTCCTCCATCTCCAATCCCTCAGTGTCTCTCTCCCTCCATCTCCAATCCCTCAGTGTCTCTCCCGCCTTCGCCAATCTCTCAATGTCTCTCTATCCATCTCCAATGAGAGAGAGACTGGGAGATAGAAAGACTTAGAGAGAGAGAGAGAGAAATAGAGAAAGACAGAGATTGAAGGAAAGAGTGATAGAGAGAGTTAGAAAGAAAAAGACAGAAACAGAGAAAAACAGAGAGAGACTGAGAGATACAGAGAATGAGAAACAGAAAGAAAGAGAGCGAGAGAGAGAAAGGCAGATGGGAGAGACAGAAAGAGAGACTGAAAGGTAGTGAGAATAAGAGATAGAAACAAAGAAAGACAGAGAGAGAGGGACAGACAAAGAGAGATAGAGAGAAAGATAATGTGATAGAGAGGGAGAAGACGAATAGACAAACAGGATAGTGAAAATAGAGAGAAGGAAATAGTAATCTTAGCTTTCCTCGAGCTTCTAGCTGAGAGACAGTGATAATACACTCAGGTAATCTATAATAGTGTCACTACAGTAATAAGAAAAAGCAATTAAAGCTGTAATAACTATGCAGCCATTGTAATACAGCCAGGCGGGCCCCAGGAGGATAGTGGGAAACAATCACTCAATGCCTGGAGCCAGCAGAGAGGGAGAGGAGGCAGAGGGAGGGGAAAGGGATTCCGATAGTAGAGTAAGATAAATAAAGGATGCAGAAAGAAGGAGGAAAAGGCAAAGAAGAGAAAGGAGCCGAAAATAATAGAGCGGGAAGGAGAGAAGGAAGCGAAAATTGAAAGAGGTAGAGCAGAAAAAGAAATGGAGGGAGGGAAGGAGAAGTGGGAGAGTGGTGGAGCGCAGAGGGGAGAGGGAGAAAGAGGAAGCAGGTAAAGAGGGAGAGGGGAGGAGAAAGAAAAGGACATAAATGGTGAAAAAGAGACAAAGAGAGAAGGAAATGAATTGCATGGTAAATGGAAATGAAACAGAGAGGAACTAAAGTTCAGTTCAGCAATGTTATTGTTCCAGCAGTCTTTTTCCAGCATGTAATATCTCCAAAATATTTCCATATGAGGAGAAGGTGGAGCTGAGCCAGTCTGGTCCTCTTCACCTTTAGATTCCAGTGTATAGCATCATAGAATCTTACTGCACAGAAGGAGGCCATTTGGCCCATCGTGCCTGCGCTGGCTCTCCGAAAGAGAGTTTGTTTCTGAAGCTCATGGAGGTCCATGCTCAGAACAGAACGTCCCCACTGATCTCAGGAACACGAACGCGGAGAGAAGGTTTGTTTCTGCTGCTGAGATCAAATGTACTGATCGGAATTGATAAAACTGATCCTAATTGGCTATTCACAATGATGAAGGGCTCAAAAAACTCGAGGGGAATCCAGAATTGGGCAGCACTATTTAACACAAACAGCAACCAAGATTTTATTTCATTCATTCTGGGGTAATGTGGGCGTCTCTGGCAAGGCCGGCATTTATTGCCCATCCCTAGTTGCCCTGAGAAGGTGGTGGTGGGTCTTCTTCTTGAACCACTGGGAGTGGGTTTGATACAAACTGAGTGTCTTGCTGGGTCATTTCAGAGGGCGGTGAAGAGTCAACCACATTGCTGTGGGACTGGAGTCACATATAGGCCCAGACCAGGTGAGGACGGCAGATTTCCTTCCCTAAAGGACATTAGTGAACCAATTGGGTTTTTACAACATTCCGACAGCTTGAGTGAGACCAGCTTTATTATAAATTCATTTAAATTCTCATGGTGGGATTATGAACTCAAGTTCCAAGGATTATTAGTCCATTCCTCTGGATTAGAATCATGGAATGGTTACAGCACAGGAGGAGGCTATTCGGCCCGTCGAGCCCATGCCCGCTCTCTGCAAGAGCACTTCAGCTAGTCCCACTCCCCCGCCCTTTCTCCATATCCCTGCAATTTTTTTTCATTCAGGTATTTATCCAATTCCCTTTTGAAAGCCACGATTGAGTCTGCCTCCACCACCCTTTCAGGCAGTGCATTCCAGATCCTAACCACTCGCTGCGTAAAAAAGCTTTTTCTTACGTCGCCTTTGGTTCTTCTGCCAGTCACCTTCAATCTGTGTCCTCTGGTTCTCGACCCTTCCGCCAATGGGAACAGTTTCTCTCTATCTACTCTGTCCAGACCCCTCATGATTTTGAGCACCTCTATCAAATCTCCTCTCAACCTTCTCTGCTCTAAGGAGAACAACCCCAGCTTCTCCAGTCTATCCATGTAACTGAAGTCCCTCATCTCTGGAATAATTCTTGTAAATCTCTTCTGCACCCTCTCTAAGGCCTTCACATCCTTCCTAAAGTGCGGTGCCCAGAATTGGACACAATACTCCAGTTGAGGCCGAACCAGTGTTTTATAAAAGTTCATCATAACTTCCTTGCTTTTGTACTCTATGCCTCTATTTATGAAGCCCAGGATCCCGTATGCATTTTTTAACCGATTTCTCAACCTGCCCTGCCACCTTCAACGATTTGTGCACATATACCCCCCGGTCTCTCTGTTCATGCACCCCCTTTAGGATTGTACCCTTTAGTTTATATTGCCTCTCCTCGTTCTTCCTACCAAATGTATCACTTTGCACTTTTCTGTGTTAAATTTCATCTGCCACGTGTCTGCCTATTTCACCAGCCTGTCTATGTCTTCTTGAAGTCTATCACTGTCCTCACTGTTCACTATACTTCCAAGTTTTGTGTCATCTGCAGATTTTGAAATTGTGCCCTGTACACCCAAGTCCAAGTCATTAATATATAGCAAGAAAAGCAGTGGTCCTAGTACCGACCCCTGGGGAACACCACTGTATACCTTCCACCAGTCTGAAAAATAACCGTTCACCACTACTCTCTGTTTCCTGTCACTTAGCCAATTTCGTATCCATGCTGCCACTGTCCCTTTTATTCCATGTTGCAACTTTGCTGGCAAGCCTATTATGTGGCACTTTATCAAACGCCTTTTGGAAATCCATGTACACCACATCAACCGCATTGCCCTCATCAACCCTCTGTTACCTCATCAAAAAACTTGATTAAATTAGTTAAACACGATTTGCCTTTAACAAATCAGTGCTGGCTTTCCTTAATTAATCCACACTTGTCCAAGTGACTGTTAACTTTGTCCCTGATTATCATTTCTAAAAGCTTCCCCACTACCGAGGTTAAACTGACTGGCCTGTAGTTGATGGATTTATCGTTACACCCTTTTTTGAACAAGGGTGTAACATTTGCAATTCTCCAGTCCTCTGGCACCACCCCCGTATCTAAGGAGGATTGGAAGATTATGGCCAGTACCTCCGCGATTTCCTCTTTAACTTCCCTCAGCATCCTAGGATGCATCCCATCCGCTCCTGGTGACTTATCAACTTTAAGTGCAGCCTTTCTAGTACCTCCTCTTTATCAATGTTTATCTCATCCAGTATCTCCACTACCTCCTCTTTCATTATGACTTGAGCAGCATCTTCTTCCTTGGTGAAGACAGATGCAAAGTATTCATTTAGTACCTCAGCTATACCCTCTGCCTCCATGTGCAGATCTCCATTTTGGTCCCTAATTGGCCCCACCCCTCCTCTTACTACTCGTTTATTATTTATATGCCGAAAGAAGACTTTTGGATTCCCTTTTGTGTTAGCTGCCAATCTATTCTCATACTCTCTCTTTGCCCCTCCTATTTTCTTTTTCACTTCCCCTCTGAACTTTCTAAATTCAGCCTGATTCTCACTTGTATTCTCAACCTGACATCTGTCATATGCCCCCTTTTTCTGCTTCATCTTACTCTCTATCTCTTTCGTCATCCAGGGAGCTCTGACTTTAGTTGCTCTACGTTTCCCCCTCGTGGGACTGTACCTCGACTGTACGCACACCATCTCCTCTTTAAAGGCAGCCCATTGTTCCATTACAGTTTTGCCTGCCAATCTTTGATTCCAATTTACCCGGGCCAGATCCATTCTCAACCCACTGAAATTGGCCTTCCTCCAATTAAGTCTTTTTACTCTAGATTGCTCCCTGTCCTTTTCCATAGCTAATCTAAATCTTATGATACTATGATCACTGTTCCCTAAATGTTCCCCTACTGACACTTGCTCCACTTGACCCACCTCAGTCCCCAGAACCAGATCCAGCAATGCCTCCTCCCTCATCGGGCTGGAAACAAACTTATCAAGAAAGTTCTCCTGAACACACTTCAGAAATTCTTCCCCCTCTCTGCCCTTTACACTATTACTATCCCAGTCTATATTAGGATAGTTGAAGTCCCCCATTATCACTACTCTATAGTTCTTGCATCTCTCTGTAATTTCCCTGCAAATTTTCTCCTCCATATCTTTCCCACAATTTGGTGGTCTGTAGAATACACCTAGTAGTGTAATGGCACCTCTATTATTCCTTAACTCTAAACAAATAGATTCTGTCCTTGACCCCTCCAGGACATCCTCCCTCTCCAGCACTGTAACATTCTCCTTAACCAATACTGCCACACCACCTCCTTTCTTTCCTGAACACCTTATATCCAGGAATATTTAGTACCCAATCCTGGCCTTTTTTGAGCCAGGTCTCCGTTATCGCTACGACATCATATTCCCATGTGACTATTTGCGTCTGCAGCTCACCGACCTTATTTACCACGCTTCATGCGTTTACACACACGCACTGTAAACCTATCTTAGACCTTCTTGTATTCTCTCTTAATCTGACCCCACCTAATACCTTGCTATTTCTTATTCGAGGGCTATCTGTCTCTCCCACTCCTTTGTGCACTTTGGAATATAACCACGACGGAAGTGGAAGCGGCATGCTATAGACAGAGCTAAGCGATCCCACAACCAATGGATCAGATCAAAGCTCTGCAGTCCTGCAACATCCAGTCATGAATGGTGGTGGACCATTGAACAACTAACGGGGGGAGGAGGCTCCATGAATATCCCCATCCTCAATGATGGTGGAGCCCAGCACGTGAGTGCAAAAGACAAAGCTGAAGCGTTTGCAACCATCTTCAGCCAGAAGTGCCGAGTGGATAATTCATATCGACCTCCTCCTGAGGTCCCCACCATCAGAGAAGCCAGTCTTCAGTCAATTTGATTCACTCCATGTGATGTCAAGAAACAGCTGAGCGCACTGGATACAGCAAAGTCTATGTATGGATCCCGACACATCCCGGCTGTCGTGCTGAAGACTTGTGCTCCAGAACTAGCCGCACCTCTAGCCAAGCTGTTCCAGTTCAGCTGCAACACTGGCATCTATCCGACAATGTGGAAAATTGCCCAGGTATGCCCTGTCCACAAAAAGCAGGACAAGTCCAATCCAGCCAATTACCGCCCCATCAGTCCACTCTCAATCATCAGCAAAGTGATGGAAGGTGTCGTCGACAGTGCTATCAAGCACCAATAACCTGCTCACTGATGCCCAGTTTGGGTTCCGCCAAGACCACTCGGCTCCTGACCTCATTACAGCCTTCGTACAAACGTGGACAAAAGAGCTGAATTCCAGAGGTGAGGTGAGAGTGACTGCCCTTGACATCAGGCAGCATTTGACTGAGTGTGGCATCAAGGACTGAAGTCAATGGGAATCAGGGGGAAAACTCTCCACTGGCTGGAGTCATACCTAGCACAAAGGAAGATGGTTGTGGTTGTTGGAGGCCAATCATCTCAGCCCCAGGACATCGCTGCACGAGTTCCTCAGGGCAGTGTCCTAGGCTCAAACATCTTCAGCTGCTTCATCAATGACCTTCCCTCCATCATAAGGTCAGAAGTGGGGATGTTTGCTGATGATTGCACAGTGTTAAGTTCCATTCGCAGCTCCTCAGATAATTAAGCAGTCCATGCCCGCATGCAGCAAGACCTGGACGGCATTCAGGCTTCGGCTGAAAAGTAGCAGGTAACATTCGCACAACACAAGTGCCAGGCAATGACTATCTCCAACAAGAGAGAGTCTAACCACCTCCCCTTGACATTCAAGAGCATTACCATCACCGAATCCCCCACTATCAACATCCTGGGGGTCACCATTGACCAGAGACTTAACTGGACCAGCCACATAAATATTGTGGCAACAAGAGCAGATCAGAGGCTAGGTATTCTGCGGTGACTGTCTTACCTCTTGACTCCCCAAAGCCTTTCCACCATCTACAAGGCACAAGTCAGGAGTGTGATGGAATAGTCTCCACTTGCCTGGATGAGTGCAGCTCCAACAACACTCAAGAAGCTCGACACCATCCAGGACAAAGCAGCGCGCTTGATTGGCACCCCATCCACCACTTTAAACATTCACTCCCTCCACCACCGGCGTACCGTGGCTGCAATGTGTACCATCCACAAGATGCACTGCAGCAACTCCCCAAGGCTTCTTCGACAGCACCTCCCAAACCCGCGACCTCTTCCACCTAGAAGGACAAGGGCAACAGATGCATGGGAACACCATCACCTCCAAGTTCACCTCCAAGTCACACATCATCCTGACTTGGAAATATATCGCCGATCCTTCATCGTCGCTGGGTCAAAATCCTGGAACTCCCTCCCTAACAGCACTGTGGGAGCACCTTCACCACACGGACTGCAGCGGTTCAAGAAGGCAGCTCACCACCACCTTCTCAAGGGCAATTAGGGATGGGCAATAAATGCTGGCCTTGCCAGCGATGCCCACATCCCATGAACGAATCAAAAAAACTACTGTATCCATCTTGGAGCTGGTAACTGCACAGCCCAGTCATACACCAATGCTGAATTCAAGTGGTAGCAATAGCCCTGCACCAAGAGCTCGGGAAAAGCTGTGGCCATATCACTGGCCAGGGCTACTACTCTGAGCTCACTGTACCTTCCCTGGCTTGTGAGATTGGATCAGAACGTCGTGGGTTCAAGGCCCACTCCAGGACTTGAGCATATAGGGAATACATTTCCCAAGGGGGGTTCACGTTCAGTATCCAATTCCCCTTTTGAAAGTTATTATATAATCTGCTTCCACCGCCCTTTCAGGCAGCGCATTCCAGATCACAACAACTCGCTGTGTAAAATAGTGTCTCCTCATCTCCCCGTCTGGTTCTTTGGCCAATCACCTTCAATCTGTGTCCTCTGGTTACCGACCCTCCTGCCACTGGAAACAGTCTCTCCCCATCTACTCTATTATAAAGGATGCAATAACTGGGCACTTAGAAACTAATAGTAAGATTGGGCAGAGTCAACATGGATTTATGAAAGGGAAATCCTGTTTGACAAACCTATTGGAGTTCTTTGAAGATGTAACTAGTGGAGTAGACAAAGGGGAACCAGTAGATGTGGTGTATTTGGATTTTCAGAAGGCCTTCGATAAGGTCCCACACAAGAGGTTGGTGAACAAAATTAGGGCACATGGAATTGGGGTAATATACTAGCATGGATTGAGAATTGGTTAACAGACAGAAAACAAAGAGTAGGGATAAACGGGTCTTTTTCAGGATGGCAGGCTGTGACTAGTGGGGTACCGCAAGGCTTGGGCCCAAGCTATTCACAATCTATATCAATGATTTGGATGAGGGGACTAAATGTAACATTTCCAAATTTGCTGATGATACAAAGCTAGGTGGCAGTGTCCGTTGCAAAGAGGACGTGAAGAGGCTTCAAGGGGATCTCGACAGGCTCAGTGAGTGGGCGAGAACATGGCAGATGGAATATAATGTGGATAAATGTGAAGTTATCCACTTTGGTAGAAAAAACAGAAAGGCAGAGTATTTCCTAAATGGTGAAAGATTGGGGAATGCAGATGTTCAAATGGACCTGGGTGTTCTTGTACATGAGTCACTGAAAGTGAATGTGCAGGTGCATTAGGAAGGCAAATGCTTTGCTGGCCTTCATTACAAGAGGATTTGAGTACAGGAGTAAAGAAGTCTTACTCCAATTATATAGGGCCTTGGTGAGACCACACCTGGAGCACTATGTACAATTTTGGTCTCCTTACCTAAGGAAGGATATACTTGCCATAGAGGGAGTGCAACGAAGGTTCACAAGATTGATTCCTGGGATGGCGGGACTGTCGTATGAGAAGAGATTGAGTAAACTAGGCCTGTATTCTCTTGAATTCAGAAGAATGAGAGGGGATCTCATTGAAGCATACAAAATTATTACAGGTGTAAGGGGGCGTGTCTCAGATGGTGCTGGTGCGAGGTTAGGCCTTCGTTGCCTGTACTATTGCTTGCTCTGGTCTCCGGCCAGCCTTTTTGCAATAAGCACCTGTGAGTGGTTCGACCCACTCGCCCTTACGGTTCTGACACCTGGACTTAGATGCAAGGAGCAGTAATGCAGAGAAAACTCAAATAGACTCGGTTGAATAGCACGAAATGAATATCTTTATTGCATGGCGTCTAAAATCATGAAATACATGTCATAGGCGCAAATCAAAGAGAGTACAAGTATACACACATTCATAAAACTTGGTCTATGGAAATGGAGAACACACGGCACATCGTAAAAAGGGGAACACATTATACCTTAACCTTACCTAAACTACGTCTGGATTTGTAGGATCGGAAATCATGCTCACCACTCGGTTTACTTCGGAGATTTTAAAATGAGGCACTCAGCTCGTTTCGCTGCAGCGCCTGACTGTCATGTGTTTGGAAGGGTTTCTGCACCCCACTTGTTTACTTTCGCTGCCGCGAAAGGCAGGCCAGACTCCCTGTTGTCATGAAGCAGTCGATGGACTCAAACCGTCTTAGAATTCAAAGAAGGATCTTCCTGTGTTACGGTACATGTAGAAGTCGGTAGAACTCAAAGGAAAGTTCGGTCGTTATATTTTCGGGCGCGGTCGGGGTTTACTGACCGTGGCGGCACGTGGAATTTCTTCTCATCTTCTCTTCTCGTCTTCTCGGGCCTCCGGGTCCAGACACCGTTTACCGACACTCGGGATGGTGTACCCTGTTACTTGCCCTTGTCGGGGCGGCTCGTTCCGATTGAGCTCCACCCAACACTCGAATAACCGACCAGTGCGGCTAAGAGTCAAAAGTCAACAGAGTCCAGAGAGAAAATCAAGAGTCAGGAGTCAAGCGTTCGAGTCCAGAGAATAAGAGTTCAGCAAGAGTCAGCAGAGAATCAAGCGAATCCAGAGCCCAGAGTCAAGGAAGAGAGCGATGGACATTTGTCCTCTATAGTTATACTGTTGTGTCCGCTTTATCTCCCGCTCAAATCTAAATGTTTATCCTTTGTGTGATTTTGGCGCCCAAAACTCCCAGCATGGGGTGATTATCTTCTTAACGGGTTTCGGTAGCACCTGAAACTGGCCAACTATCCGTTAATACCTTCTCCATTGTTGGGCCAGCCAGGATGTGTATGAATCGTCTCCTCGACTGGTTTTGGGGCCCCCCGAATACTGGCTTAATCACCCGCCAATCTCTCTCTCATTGTTGAGCCGGGGGGGTATTTGTGTATTGATGTGTTTGGATGGGCCTTCGATTGCCCAGTTCAATGATCCTTACTGTGCATAGGAAAACGATTCCAGCACTTATATCATTGCTATTGTTTAAAATGCAAACGGGTTGCATCCTGTCTTTATCAATGTGTACCGAGTATGATCCAATCTCATACTGAATGTATATTTGACGCCATCTTGTCTGCCCACTGTGTCTCTGGAAGCTTCTGCCACGATGCGCGGCGGCCATTTTACAGGCTTCTGTGTCCTTTATTATCAGGACAGCATTTCGTTTAATAAAAATGATCAATTGAATCTGCTTCTCTCATGTTGTTTTGAATCGTGATAATTGCGAAACTCTACACAGGGCTTGATAGGATGGATGCTGGGAGAATGTTTCCCTTGGCTGGGGAGTCTAGAACCAGGGGCCACAGCCTCAGGATAAAGGGTAGGCCATTCAGGACTGAGATGAGAAGAAATTTCTTCACTGAGGGTGGTGAATCTTTGGAATTCTCTACCCCAGAGGGCTGTGGAGGCTCAGTCATTGGGTCTATTCAAAACAGAAGTCGATAGATTTCTGACTAGGAAGGGCATCAAGGGATATGGCGATAGGGCCGGTGAATGGAATTGAGGCAGAAGATCAGCCATGATCTCATCGAATGGCGGAGTAGGCTCGAAGGGCCGACTCCTGCTCCTATTTCTTATGTTCTATCAAAACCGTTATAATTTTGAACACCTCTATCAAATCTACCCTTAACCTTCTCTGCTCTGAGGAGAACAATTCCAGCTTCTCCAGTCTCTCCACATGACTCATGGTGCTAAATCTGCCTCATAGGTGCAATGGGACTTTATTTCACAGCACAACTCACTCAGATACTGAAACGGGTTCAAGAGGGGATTTGGAGCTCTGGTTATTGACACACAATGAATCATATTTCACTTTTTATAGAAAGAATGATTCCCACGGCACTATTTCGAAGAAGAGCAGGGGGGTTCTCCCCGGTGTCCTGCCCAATATTAATCCCTCAACCAACATCACTAAAACAGATTATCTGGTCATTATCACATTGCTGATTGTGGGACCTTGCTTTCCAGAAATTGACTGACACGTTTCCGACATTACAACAGTGACTACACTTTAAAAACACTCAAGGTCATGGAAGATTCTATATCAATGGAAGTCCTGTCATTTTTTTGTTTTCACTCTGTAATTAAATGGATGTTGTGAAGCAGGAGGAATGGGGCTTTCCTAGGGATGTGATTTTTTTACAGGTGATCTCCCATTTTTAGTTGGACAAAGAAATAGCTGGTATTTCGATGGGCCAAATAGTCTCCTCCTGTGCTGCGTGATTCTTATGCAACAATACTCACCTTTTCACTGTGTCCCAAAGTGCTTTACAGACAATGAAATACTTTTGAACAATCGCAGACAATGATCAGTGTAATCCATCTCCTACACACAGTGTCCAGAGTAATCCATCTCCTACACACAGTGTCCAGTGTAATCCATCTCCTACA
The DNA here is from genome assembly GCA_030390025.1 of Squalus acanthias. NCBI lineage: Eukaryota > Metazoa > Chordata > Chondrichthyes > Squaliformes > Squalidae > Squalus > Squalus acanthias. The sequence continues at coordinate 313,760 of JASTWF010000043.1, forward strand.
CACAGTTTCCAGTGTAATCCATCTCCTACACACACTGTCCAGTGTAATCCATCTCCTACACACAGTGTCCAGTGTAATCCATCTCCTTCACACAGTGTCCAGAGTAATCCATCCCCTACACACAGTGTCCAGTGTAATCCATCTCCTACACACAGTGTCCAGTGTAATCCATCTCCTACACACAGTGTCCAGTGTAATCCATCTCCTTCACACAGTGTCCAGTGTAATCCATCTCCTACACACAGTGTCCAGTGTAATCCATCTCCTACACACAGTGTCCAGAGTAATCCATCTCCTACACACAGTGTCCAGTGTAATCCATCTCCTACACACAGTGTCCAGTGTAATCCATCTCCTACACACAGTGTCCAGTGTAATCCATCTCCTTCACACAGTGTCCAGTGTAATCCATCTCCTTCACACAGTGTCCAGAGTAATCCATCTCCTACACACAGTGTCCAGTGTAATCCATCTCCTACACACAGTGTCCAGTGTAATCCATCTCCTACACACAGTGTCCAGTGTAATCCATCTCCTTCACAGTGTCCAGTGTAATCCATCTCCTACAATCAGTGTCCAGTGTAATCCATCTCCTACACACAGTGTCCAGTGTAATCCATCTCCTACACACATTGTCCAGTGTAATCCATATCCTACACACAGTGTCCAGTGTAATCCATCCCCTACACACAGTGTCCAGTGTAATCCATCTCCTACACACAGTGTCCAGTGTAATCCATCTCCTACAGACATTGTCCAGTGTAATCCATGCCCTACACACAGTGTCCAGTGTAATCCATCCCCTACACACAATGTCCAGTGTAAGCCATCCCCTACACACAGTGTCCAGTGTAATCCATCTCCTACACACAATGTCCAGTGTAATCCATCTCCTACACACAGTGTCCAGTGTAATCCATCCACTACACACAGTGTCCAGTGTAATCCATCTCCTACACAGTGTCCAGTGTAATCCATCCCCTACACATTGTCCAGTGTAATCCATCTCCTACACAGTGTCCAGTGTAATCCATCTCCTACACACAGTGTCCAGTGTAATCCATCTCCTACACACAGTATCCAGTGTAATCCATCCCCTACACAGTGTCCAGTGTAATCCATCCCCTACACAGTGTCCAGTGTAATCCATCCCCTACACACAGTGTCCAGTGTAATCCATCTCCTACACAGTGTCCAGTGTAATCCATCCCCTACACTGTGTCCAGTGTAATCCATCCCCTACACACAGTGTCCAGTGTAATCCACCTCCTACACAGTGTCCAGTGTAATCCATCTCCTACACAGTGTCCAGCGTAATCCATCTCCTACACACAGTGTCCAGTGTAATCCATCTCCTACACAGTGTCCAGTGTAATCCATCCCCTACACAGTGTCCAGTGTAATCCATCCCCTGCACACAGTGTCCAGTGTAATCCATCTCCTACAGTGTCCAGTGTAATCCATCTCCTACACAATGTCCAGTGTAATCCATCTCCTACACACAGTGTCCAGTGTAATCCATCCCCTACACACAGTGTCCAGTGTAATCCATCTCCTACAGTGTCCAGTGTAATCCATCCCCTACACAGTGTCCAGTGTAATCCATCCCCTACACATAGTGTCCAGTGTAATCCATCCCCTACACACAGTGTCCAGCGTAATCCATCCCCTACACACAGTGTCCAGTGTAATCCATCTCCTACACACAGTGTCCAGTGTAATCCATCTCCTACACACAGTGTCCAGTGTAATCCATCCCCTACACACAATGTCCAGTGTAATCCATCCCCTACACACAGTGTCCAGTTTAATCCATCTCCTACACACAGTGTCCAGTGTAATCCATCCCATAGACACAGTGTCCATTGTAAACCATCCCCTACAGAGTGTCCAGTGTAATCCATCCCCTTCACACAGTGTCCAGTGTAATCCATCCCCTACAAACAGTGTCCAGTGTAATCCATCCCCTGCACACAGTGTCCACTGTAATCCATCCCCTACACACAGTGTCCAGTGTAATCCATCCCCTTCACACAGTGTCCAGTGCAATCCATCCCCTAAACACAGTGTCCAGTGTAATTCATCCCCTTCACACAGTGTCCAGTGTAAACCATCCCCTACACAGTGTCCAGTGTAATCCATCCCATACACAGTGTCCAGTGTAATCCATCCCCTTCACACAGTGTCCAGTGTAATCCATCCCCTACACACAGTGTCCAGTGTAATCCATCCCCTACACACAGTGTCCAGTGTAAGCCATCCCCTACACACAGTGTCCAGTGTAATCCATCCCAGACAAACAGTGTCCAGTGTAATCCATCCCCTACTCACAGTGCCCAGTGCAAACCATCCCCTACACATTGTCCAGTGTAATCCATCCCCTACACACAGTGTCCAGTGTAAACCATCCCCTACACAGTGTCCAGTGTAATCCATCCCCGACACACAGTGTCCAGAGTAAACCATCCCCTACACTGTGTCCAGTGTAAACCATCCCCTACACACAGTGTCCAGTGTAATCCATCCCCTTCACACAGTGTCCAGTGTAATCCATCCCCTACACACAGTGTCCAGTGTAATCCATCCCCTACACACAGTGTCCAGTGTAATCCATCCCCTACACACAGTGTCCAGTGTAATCCATCCCCTTCACACAGTGTCCAGTGTAATCCATCCCCTACACACAGTGTCCAGTGTAATCCATCCCCAACACACAGTGTCCAGTGTAATCCACCCCCTACACACAGTGTCCAGTGTAATTCATCCCCTTCACACAGTGTCCAGTGTAAACCATCCCCTACACAGTGTCCAGTGTAATCCATCCCATACACAGTGTCCAGTGTAATCCATCCCCTTCACACAGTGTCCAGTGTAAACCATCCCCTACACAGTGTCCAGTGTAATCCATCCCCTACACACAGTGTCCAGTGTAATCCATCCCATAGACACAGTGTCCAGTGTAAACCATCCCCGACAGAGTGTCCAGTGTAATCCATCTCCTACACACAGTGTCCAGTGTAATCCATCTCCTACACACAGTGTCCAGTGTAATCCATCCCCTACACACAGTGTCCAGTTTAATCCATCCCCTACACACAGTGTCCAGTGTAATCCATCTCCTACACACAGTGTCCAGTGTAATCCATCCCCTACACAGGGTCCAGTGTAATCCATCCCCTACACACAGTGTCCAGTGTAATCCATCTCCTACACACAGTGTCCAGTGTAATCCATCCCCTACACACAGTGTCCAGTGTAATCCATCCCCTACACAGTGTCCAGTGTAATCCATCCCCTACACAGTGTCCAGTGTAATCCATCCCCTACACACAGTGTCCAGTGTAATCCATCTCCTACACAGTGTCCAGTGTAATCCATCTCCTACACAGTGTCCAGTGTAATCCATCTCCTACACACAGTGTCCAGTGTAATCCATCCCCTACACACAGTGTCCAGTGTAATCCAACCGTACACAGTGTCCAGTGTAATCCATCCCCTACACAGTGTCCAGTGTAATCCATCCCCTACACACAGTGTCCAGTGTAATCCATCCCCTACACACAGTCTCCAGCGTAATCCATCCCCTACACACAGTGTCCAGTGTAATCCATCTCCTACACACAGTGTCCAGTGTAATCCATCCCCTACACACAGTGTCCAGTGTAATCCATCTCCTACACAGTGTCCAGTGTAATCCATCCCCGACACAGTGTCCAGTGTAATCCATCCCCTACACACAGTGTCCAGTGTAATCCATCTCCTACACAGTGTCCAGTGTAATCCATCTCCTACACAGTGTCCAGTGTAATCCATCTCCTACACACAGTGTCCAGTGTAATCCATCCCCTACACACAGTGTCCAGTGTAATCCATCCCCTACACAGTGTCCAGTGTAATCCATCCCCTACACAGTGTCCAGTGTAATCCATCCCCTACACACAGTGTCCAGTGTAATCCATCCCCTACACACAGTGTCCAGTGTAATCCATCCCCTACACACAGTGTCCAGTGTAAACCATCCCCTACACAGTGTCCAGTGTAATCCATCCCCTTCACACAGTGTCCAGTGTAATCCATCCCCTACACACAATGTCCAGTGTAATCCATCCCCTACACACAGTGTCCAGTTTAATCCATCTCCTACACACAGTGTCCAGTGTAATCCATCCCATAGACACAGTGTCCATTGTAAACCATCCCCTACAGAGTGTCCAGTGTAATCCATCCCCTTCACACAGTGTCCAGTGTAATCCATCCCCTACAAACAGTGTCCAGTGTAATCCATCCCCTGCACACAGTGTCCACTGTAATCCATCCCCTACACACAGTGTCCAGTGTAATCCATCCCCTTCACACAGTGTCCAGTGCAATCCATCCCCTAAACACAGTGTCCAGTGTAATTCATCCCCTTCACACAGTGTCCAGTGTAAACCATCCCCTACACAGTGTCCAGTGTAATCCATCCCATACACAGTGTCCAGTGTAATCCATCCCCTTCACACAGTGTCCAGTGTAATCCATCCCCTACACACAGTGTCCAGTGTAATCCATCCCCTACACACAGTGTCCAGTGTAAGCCATCCCCTACACACAGTGTCCAGTGTAATCCATCCCAGACAAACAGTGTCCAGTGTAATCCATTCCCTACTCACAGTGCCCAGTGCAAACCATCCCCTACACATTGTCCAGTGTAATCCATCCCCTACACACAGTGTCCAGTGTAAACCATCCCCTACACAGTGTCCAGTGTAATCCATCCCCGACACACAGTGTCCAGAGTAAACCATCCCCTACACTGTGTCCAGTGTAAACCATCCCCTACACACAGTGTCCAGTGTAATCCATCCCCTTCACACAGTGTCCAGTGTAATCCATCCCCTACACACAGTGTCCAGTGTAATCCATCCCCTACACACAGTGTCCAGTGTAATCCATCCCCTACACACAGTGTCCAGTGTAATCCATCCCCTTCACACAGTGTCCAGTGTAATCCATCCCCTACACACAGTGTCCAGTGTAATCCATCCCCAACACACAGTGTCCAGTGTAATCCATCCCCTACACACAGTGTCCAGTGTAATTCATCCCCTTCACACAGTGTCCAGTGTAAACCATCCCCTACACAGTGTCCAGTGTAATCCATCCCATACACAGTGTCCAGTGTAATCCATCCCCTTCACACAGTGTCCAGTGTAAACCATCCCCTACACAGTGTCCAGTGTAATCCATCCCCTACACACAGTGTCCAGTGTAATCCATCCCATAGACACAGTGTCCAGTGTAAACCATCCCCGACAGAGTGTCCAGTGTAATCCATCTCCTACACACAGTGTCCAGTGTAATCCATCTCCTACACACAGTGTCCAGTGTAATCCATCCCCTACACACAGTGTCCAGTTTAATCCATCCCCTACACACAGTGTCCAGTGTAATCCATCTCCTACACACAGTGTCCAGTGTAATCCATCCCCTACACAGGGTCCAGTGTAATCCATCCCCTACACACAGTGTCCAGTGTAATCCATCTCCTACACACAGTGTCCAGTGTAATCCATCCCCTACACACAGTGTCCAGTGTAATCCATCCCCTACACAGTGTCCAGTGTAATCCATCCCCTACACAGTGTCCAGTGTAATCCATCCCCTACACACAGTGTCCAGTGTAATCCATCTCCTACACAGTGTCCAGTGTAATCCATCTCCTACACAGTGTCCAGTGTAATCCATCTCCTACACACAGTGTCCAGTGTAATCCATCCCCTACACACAGTGTCCAGTGTAATCCAACCGTACACAGTGTCCAGTGTAATCCATCCCCTACACAGTGTCCAGTGTAATCCATCCCCTACACACAGTGTCCAGTGTAATCCATCCCCTACACACAGTCTCCAGCGTAATCCATCCCCTACACACAGTGTCCAGTGTAATCCATCTCCTACACACAGTGTCCAGTGTAATCCATCCCCTACACACAGTGTCCAGTGTAATCCATCTCCTACACAGTGTCCAGTGTAATCCATCCCCGACACAGTGTCCAGTGTAATCCATCCCCTACACACAGTGTCCAGTGTAATCCATCTCCTACACAGTGTCCAGTGTAATCCATCTCCTACACAGTGTCCAGTGTAATCCATCTCCTACACACAGTGTCCAGTGTAATCCATCCCCTACACACAGTGTCCAGTGTAATCCATCCCCTACACAGTGTCCAGTGTAATCCATCCCCTACACAGTGTCCAGTGTAATCCATCCCCTACACACAGTGTCCAGTGTAATCCATCCCCTACACACAGTGTCCAGCGTAATCCATCCCCTACACACCGTGTCCAGTGTAATCCATCTCCTACACACAGTGTCCAGTGTAATCCATCTCCTACACACAGTGTCCAGTGTAATCCATCTCCTACACACAGTGTCCAGTGTAATCCATCTCCTACACACAGTGTCCAGTGTAATCCATCTCCTACACACAGTGTCCAGTGTAATCCATCTCCTACACAGAGTGTACAGCGTAATCCATCCCATACACAGTGTCCAGTGTAATCCATCCCATACACAGTGTTCAGTGTAATCCATCCCATACACAGTGTCCAGTGTAAACCATCCCCTACACAGTGTCCAGAGTAAACCATCCCCTACACTGTGTCCAGTGTAATCCATCCCCTACACTGTGTCCAGTGTAAACCATCCCCTACACACAGTGTCCAGTGTAAACCATCCCCTACACAGTGTCCAGTGTAATCCATCCCCTACACACAGTGTCCAGAGTAAACCATCCACTACACTGTGTCCAGTGTAAACCATCCCCTACACACAGTGTCCAGTGTAAACCATCCCCTACACAGTGTCCAGTGTAATCCATCCCCTGCACACAGTGTCCAGAGTAAACCATCCCCTACACTGTGTCCAGTGTAATCCATCCCCTACACACAGTGTCCAGTGCAAACCATCCCCTACACAGTGTCCAGTGTAATCCATCCCCTACTCACAGTGTCCAGTGTAAACCATCCCCTACACAGTGTCCAGTGTAATCCATCCCCTACACACAGTGTCCAGTGTAATCCATCCCCTACACACAGTGTCCAGTGTAAACCATCCCCTACACAGTGTCCAGTGTAATCCATCCCCTTCACACAGTGTCCAGTGTAATCCATCCCCTACACACAGTGTCCAGTGTAATCCATCCCCTACACACAGTGTCCAGTGTAATCCATCCCCTTCACACAGTGTCCAGTGTAAACCATCCCCTACACAGTGTCCAGTGTAATCCATCCCCTACACACAGTGCCCAGTGTAATCCATCCCATAGACACAGTGTCCAGTGTAAACCATCCCCGACAGAGTGTCCAGTGTAATCCATCTCCTACACACAGTGTCCAGTGTAATCCATCTCCTACACACAGTGTCCAGTGTAATCCGTCTCCTACACACAGTGTCCAGTGTAATCCATCTCCTACACACAGTGTCCAGTGTAATCCATCCCCTACACACAGTGTCCAGTTTAATCCATCCCCTACACACAGTGTCCAGTGTAATCCATCTCCTACACACAGTGTCCAGTGTAATCCATCCCCTACACAGGGTCCAGTGTAATCCATCCCCTACACACAGTGTCCAGTGTAATCCATCTCCTACACACAGTGTCCAGTGTAATCCATCCCCTACACACAGTGTCCAGTGTAATCCATCCCCTACACAGTGTCCAGTGTAATCCATCCCCTACACAGTGTCCAGTGTAATCCATCCCCTACACACAGTGTCCAGTGTAATCCATCTCCTACACAGTGTCCAGTGTAATCCATCTCCTACACAGTGTCCAGTGTAATCAATCTCCTACACACAGTGTCCAGTGTAATCCATCCCCTACACACAGTGTCCAGTGTAATCCAACCCTACACAGTGTCCAGTGTAATCCATCCCCTACACAGTGTCCAGTGTAATCCATCCCCTACACACAGTGTCCAGTGTAATCCATCCCCTACACACAGTGTCCAGCGTAATCCATCCCCTACACACAGTGTCCAGTGTAATCCATCTCCTACACACAGTGTCCAGTGTAATCCATCCCCTACACACAGTGTCCAGTGTAATCCATCTCCTACACAGTGTCCAGTGTAATCCATCCCCGACACAGTGTCCAGTGTAATCCATCCCCTACACACAGTGTCCAGTGTAATCCATCTCCTACACAGTGTCCAGTGTAATCCATCTCCTACACAGTGTCCAGTGTAATCCATCTCCTACACACAGTGTCCAGTGTAATCCATCCCCTACACACAGTGTCCAGTGTAATCCATCCCCTACACTGTGTCCAGTGTAATCCATCCCCTACACAGTGTCCAGTGTAATCCATCCCCTACACACAGTGTCCAGTGTAATCCATCCCCTACACACAGTGTCCAGCGTAATCCATCCCCTACACACCGTGTCCGGTGTAATCCATCTCCTACACACAGTGTCCAGTGTAATCCATCTCCTACACACAGTGTCCAGTGTAATCCATCTCCTACACACAGTGTCCAGTGTAATCCATCTCCTACACACAGTGTCCAGTGTAATCCATCTCCTACACACAGTGTCCAGTGTAATCCATCTCCTACACAGAGTGTACAGCGTAATCCATCCCATACACACAGTGTTCAGTGTAATCCATCCCATACACAGTGTCCAGTGTAAACCATCCCCTACACACAGTGTCCAGAGTAAACCATCCCCTACACTGTGTCCAGTGTAATCCATCCCCTACACTGTGTCCAGTGTAAACCATCCCCTACACACAGTGTCCAGTGTAATCCATCCCATACACAGTGTTCAGTGTAATCCATCCCATACACAGTGTCCAGTGTAAACCATCCCCTACACACAGTGTCCAGAGTAAACCATCCCCTACACTGTGTCCAGTGTAATCCATCCCCTACACTGTGTCCAGTGTAAACCATCCCCTACACACAGTGTCCAGTGTAAACCATCCCCTACACAGTGTCCAGTGTAATCCATCCCCTACACACAGTGTCCAGAGTAAACCATCCACTACACTGTGTCCAGTGTAAACCATCCCCTACACACAGTGTCCAGTGTAAACCATCCCCTACACAGTGTCCAGTGTAATCCATCCCCTGCACACAGTGTCCAGAGTAAACCATCCCCTACACAGTGTCCAGTGTAATCCATCCCCTACTCACAGTGTCCAGTGTAAACCATCCCCTACACAGTGTCCAGTGTAATCCATCCCCTACACACAGTGTCCAGTGTAATCCATCCCCTACACACAGTGTCCAGTGTAAACCATCCCCTACACAGTGTCCAGTGTAATCCATCCCCTACTCACAGTGTCCAGAGTAAACCATTCCCTACACACAGTGTCCAGATTAAACCATCCCCTACACACAGTGTCCAGTGTAATCCATCCCCTACACACAGTGTCCAGAGTAAACCATCCCCTACACACAGTGTCCAGTGTAATCCATCCCCTTCACATAGTGTCCAGTGTAATCCATCCCCTACACACAGTATCCAGAGTAAACCATCCCCTACACAGTGTCCAGTGTAATCCATCCCCTACACACAGTGTCCAGAGTAAACCATCCACTACACTGTGTCCAGTGTAAACCATCCCCGACACACAGTGTCCAGTGTAAACCATCCCCTACACAGTGTCCAGTGTAATCCATCCCCTGCACACAGTGTCCAGAGTAAACCATCCCCTACACTGTGTCCAGTGTAATCCATCCCCTACACACAGTGTCCAGTGTAAACCATCCCCTACACAGTGTCCAGTGTAATCCATCCCCTACTCACAGTGTCCAGTGTAATCCATCCCCTACACAGTGTCCAGTGTAATCCATCCCCTACACACAGTGTCCAGTGTAATCCATCCCCTACACACACTGTCCAGCATAATCCATCCCCTACACACCGTGTCCAGTGTAATCCATCTCCAACACACAGTGTCCAGTGTAATCCATCTCCTACACACAGTGTTCAGTGTAATCCAACTCCTACACACAGTGTCCAGTGTAATCCATCTCCTACACACAGTGTCCAGTGTAATCCATCTCCTACACACAGTGTCCAGTGTAATCCATCTCCTACACAGAGTGTACAGCGTAATCCATCCCATACACAGTGTCCAGTGTAATCCATCCCATACACAGTGTTCAGTGTAATCCATCCCATACACAGTGTCCAGTGTAAACCATCCCCTACACAGTGTCCAGAGTAAACCATCCCCTACACTGTGTCCAGTGTAATCCATCCCCTACACTGTGTCCAGTGTAAACCATCCCCTACACACAGTGTCCAGTGTAAACCATCCCCTACACAGTGTCCAGTGTAATCCATCCCCTACACACAGTGTCCAGAGTAAACCATCCACTACACTGTGTCCAGTGTAAACCATCCCCTACACACAGTGTCCAGTGTAAACCATCCCCTACACAGTGTCCAGTGTAATCCATCCCCTGCACACAGTGTCCAGAGTAAACCATCCCCTACACTGTGTCCAGTGTAATCCATCCCCTACACACAGTGTCCAGTGCAAACCATCCCCTACACAGTGTCCAGTGTAATCCATCCCCTACTCACAGTGTCCAGTGTAAACCATCCCCTACACAGTGTCCAGTGTAATCCATCCCCTACACACAGTGTCCAGTGTAATCCATCCCCTACACACAGTGTCCAGTGTAAACCATCCCCTACACAGTGTCCAGTGTAATCCATCCCCTTCACACAGTGTCCAGTGTAATCCATCCCCTACACACAGTGTCCAGTGTAATCCATCCCCTACACACAGTGTCCAGTGTAATCCATCCCCTTCACAGTGTCCAGTGTAAACCATCCCCTACACAGTGTCCAGTGTAATCCATCCCCTACACACAGTGCCCAGTGTAATCCATCCCATAGACACAGTGTCCAGTGTAAACCATCCCCGACAGAGTGTCCAGTGTAATCCATCTCCTACACACAGTGTCCAGTGTAATCCATCTCCTACACACAGTGTCCAGTGTAATCCGTCTCCTACACACTGTGTCCAGTGTAATCCATCTCCTGCACACAGTGTCCAGTGTAATCCATCCCCTACACACAGTGTCCAGTTTAATCCATCCCCTACACACAGTGTCCAGTGTAATCCATCTCCTACACACAGTGTCCAGTGTAATCCATCCCCTACACAGGGTCCAGTGTAATCCATCCCCTACACACAGTGTCCAGTGTAATCCATCTCCTACACACAGTGTCCAGTGTAATCCATCCCCTACACACAGTGTCCAGTGTAATCCATCCCCTACACAGTGTCCAGTGTAATCCATCCCCTACACAGTGTCCAGTGTAATCCATCCCCTACACACAGTGTCCAGTGTAATCCATCTCCTACACAGTGTCCAGTGTAATCCATCTCCTACACAGTGTCCAGTGTAATCAATCTCCTACACACAGTGTCCAGTGTAATCCATCCCCTACACACAGTGTCCAGTGTAATCCAACCCTACACAGTGTCCAGTGTAATCCATCCCCTACACAGTGTCCAGTGTAATCCATCCCCTACACACAGTGTCCAGTGTAATCCATCCCCTACACACCGTGTCCAGCGTAATCCATCCCCTACACACAGTGTCCAGTGTAATCCATCTCCTACACACAGTGTCCAGTGTAATCCATCCCCTACACACAGTGTCCAGTGTAATCCATCTCCTACACAGTGTCCAGTGTAATCCATCCCCGACACAGTGTCCAGTGTAATCCATCCCCTACACACAGTGTCCAGTGTAATCCATCTCCTACACAGTGTCCAGTGTAATCCATCTCCTACACAGTGTCCAGTGTAATCCATCTCCTACACACAGTGTCCAGTGTAATCCATCCCCTACACACAGTGTCCAGTGTAATCCATCCCCTACACTGTGTCCAGTGTAATCCATCCCCTACACAGTGTCCAGTGTAATCCATCCCCTACACACAGTGTCCAGTGTAATCCATCCCCTACACACAGTGTCCAGCGTAATCCATCCCCTACACACCGTGTCCGGTGTAATCCATCTCCTACACACAGTGTCCAGTGTAATCCATCTCCTACACACAGTGTCCAGTGTAATCCATCTCCTACACACAGTGTCCAGTGTAATCCATCTCCTACACACAGTGTCCAGTGTAATCCATCTCCTACACACAGTGTCCAGTGTAATCCATCTCCTACACAGAGTGTACAGCGTAATCCATCCCATACACACAGTGTTCAGTGTAATCCATCCCATACACAGTGTCCAGTGTAAACCATCCCCTACACACAGTGTCCAGAGTAAACCATCCCCTACACTGTGTCCAGTGTAATCCATCCCCTACACTGTGTCCAGTGTAAACCATCCCCTACACACAGTGTCCAGTGTAATCCATCCCATACACAGTGTTCAGTGTAATCCATCCCATACACAGTGTCCAGTGTAAACCATCCCCTACACACAGTGTCCAGAGTAAACCATCCCCTACACTGTGTCCAGTGTAATCCATCCCCTACACTGTGTCCAGTGTAAACCATCCCCTACACACAGTGTCCAGTGTAAACCATCCCCTACACAGTGTCCAGTGTAATCCATCCCCTACACACAGTGTCCAGAGTAAACCATCCACTACACTGTGTCCAGTGTAAACCATCCCCTACACACAGTGTCCAGTGTAAACCATCCCCTACACAGTGTCCAGTGTAATCCATCCCCTGCACACAGTGTCCAGAGTAAACCATCCCCTACACAGTGTCCAGTGTAATCCATCCCCTACTCACAGTGTCCAGTGTAAACCATCCCCTACACAGTGTCCAGTGTAATCCATCCCCTACACACAGTGTCCAGTGTAATCCATCCCCTACACACAGTGTCCAGTGTAAACCATCCCCTACACAGTGTCCAGTGTAATCCATCCCCTACTCACAGTGTCCAGAGTAAACCATTCCCTACACACAGTGTCCAGATTAAACCATCCCCTACACACAGTGTCCAGTGTAATCCATCCCCTACACACAGTGTCCAGAGTAAACCATCCCCTACACACAGTGTCCAGTGTAATCCATCCCCTTCACATAGTGTCCAGTGTAATCCATCCCCTACACACAGTATCCAGAGTAAACCATCCCCTACACAGTGTCCAGTGTAATCCATCCCCTACACACAGTGTCCAGAGTAAACCATCCACTACACTGTGTCCAGTGTAAACCATCCCCGACACACAGTGTCCAGTGTAAACCATCCCCTACACAGTGTCCAGTGTAATCCATCCCCTGCACACAGTGTCCAGAGTAAACCATCCCCTACACTGTGTCCAGTGTAATCCATCCCCTACACACAGTGTCCAGTGTAAACCATCCCCTACACAGTGTCCAGTGTAATCCATCCCCTACTCACAGTGTCCAGTGTAATCCATCCCCTACACAGTGTCCAGTGTAATCCATCCCCTACACACAGTGTCCAGTGTAATCCATCCCCTACACACACTGTCCAGCATAATCCATCCCCTACACACCGTGTCCAGTGTAATCCATCTCCAACACACAGTGTCCAGTGTAATCCATCTCCTACACACAGTGTTCAGTGTAATCCATCTCCTACACACAGTGTCCAGTGTAATCCATCTCCTACACACAGTGTCCAGTGTAATCCATCTCCTACACACAGTGTCCAGTGTAATCCATCTCCTGCACAGAGTGTACAGCGTAATCCATCCCATACACAGTGTCCAGTGTAATCCATCCCATACACAGTGTCCAGTGTAATCCATCCCATACACAGTGTCCAGTGTAAACCATCCCCTACACACAGTGTCCAGAGTAAACCATCCCCTACACTGTGTCCAGTGTAATCCAACCCCTACACTGTGTCCAGTGTAAACCATCCCCTACACACAGTGTCCAGTGTAAACCATCCCCTACACAGTGTCCAGTGTAATCCATCCCCTACACACAGTGTCCAGAGTAAACCATCCACTACACTGTGTCCAGTGTAAACCATCCCCTACACACAGTGTCCAGTGTAAACCATCCCCTACACAGTGTCCAGTGTAATCCATCCCCTGCACACAGTGTCCAGAGTAAACCATCCCCTACACTGTGTCCAGTGTAATCCATCCCCTACACACGGTGTCCAGTGTAAACCATCCCCTACACAGTGTCCAGTGTAATCCATCCCCTACTCACAGTGTCCAGTGTAAACCATCCCCTACACAGTGTCCAGTGTAATCCATCCCCTACACAGTGTCCAGTGTAATCCATCCCCTACTCACAGTGTCCAGAGTAAACCATTCCCTACACACAGTGTCCAGATTAAACCATCCCCTACACACAGTGTCCAGTGTAATCCATCCCCTACGCACAGTGTCCAGAGTAAACCATCCCCTACACACAGTGTCCAGTGTAATCCATCCCCTTCACACAGTGTCCAGTGTAATCCATCCCCTACACACAGTGTCCAGAGTAAACCATCCCCTACACAGTGTCCAGTGTAATCCATCCCCTACACACAGTGTCCAGTGTAATCCATCCCCTACACACAGTGTCCAGAGTAAACCATCCCCTACACACAGTGTCCAGTGTAATCCATCCCCTACACACAGTGTCCAGTGTAAACCATCCCCTACACACAGTGTCCAGTGTAATACATCCCCTTCACACAGTGTCCAGTGTAATCCATCCCCTACACACAGTGTCCAGTGTAATCCATCCCCTACACACAGTGTCCAGTGTAATCCATCCCCTACACACAGTGTCCAGTGTAATCCATCCCCAACACACAGTGTCCAGTGTAATCCATCCCCTACACACAGTGTCCAGTGTAATCCATCCTCCTTCACACATTGTCCAGTGTAATCCATCCCCTACACACAGTGTTCAGTGTTATCCATCCCCTGCACACAGTGCCCAGTGTAATCCATCCCCTACACACAGCGTCCAGTGTAATCCATCCCCTTCACAAAGTGTCCAGTGTAATCCATCCCCTACACACAGTGTCCAGTGTAATTCATCCCCTTCACACAGTGTCCAGTGTAAACCATTCCCTACACACTGTGCAGTGTAATCCATCCCATACAGTGTCCAGTGTAATCCATCCCCTTCACTCAGTGTCCAGTGTACACCATCCCCTACACAGTGTCCAGTGTAATCCATCCCCTACACACAATGTCCAGTTTAATCCATCCCATAGACACAGTGTCCAGTGAAAACCATCCCCTGCAGAGTGTCCAGTGTAATCCATCCCCTTCACACAATGTCCAGTGTAATCCATCCCCTACAAACAGTGTCCAGTGTAATCCATCCCCTACACAGTGTCCAGTGTAATCCATCCCCTACACACAGTGTCCAGTGTAATCCATCCCCTACAAACAGTGTCCAGTGTAATCCATCCCCTACACACAGTGTCCAGTGTAATCCATCCCCTACACACAGTGTCCAGTGTAATCCATCCCCGACACACAGTGTCCAGTGTAATCCAACCACTACACACAGTGTCCAGTGTAAACCATCCCCTACACAGTGTCCAGTGTAATCCATCCCCGACACACAGTGTCCAGAGTAAACCATCCCCTACACTGTGTCCAGTGTAAACCATCCCCTACACACAGTGTCCAGTGTAATCCATCCCCTTCACACAGTGTCCAGTGTAATCCATCCCCTACACACAGTGTCCAGTGTAATCCATCCCCTACACAGTGTCCAGTGTAATCCATCCCCTACACAGTGTCCAGTGTAATCCATCCCCTACACACAGTGTCCAGTGTAATCCATCTCCTACACAGTGTCCAGTGTAATCCATCTCCTACAGTGTCCAGTGTAATCCATCTCCTACACACAGTGTCCAGTGTAATCCATCCCCTACACACAGTGTCCAGTGTAATCCAACCCTACACAGTGTCCAGTGTAATCCATCCCCTACACAGTGTCCAGTGTAATCCATCCCCTACACACAGTGTCCAGTGTAATCCATCCCCTACACACAGTGTCCAGCGTAATCCATCCCCTACACACAGTGTCCAGTGTAATCCATCTCCTACACACAGTGTCCAGTGTAATCCATCCCCTACACACAGTGTCCAGTGTAATCCATCTCCTACACAGTGTCCAGTGTAATCCATCCCCGACACAGTGTCCAGTGTAATCCATCCCCTACACACAGTGTCCAGTGTAATCCATCTCCTACACAGTGTCCAGTGTAATCCATCTCCTACACAGTGTCCAGTGTAATCCATCTCCTACACACAGTGTCCAGTGTAATCCATCCCCTACACAGAGTGTCCAGTGTAATCCATCCCCTACACAGTGTCCAGTGTAATCCATCCCCTACACAGTGTCCAGTGTAATCCATCCCCTACACACAGTGTCCAGTGTAATCCATCCCCTACACACAGTGTCCAGCGTAATCCATCCCCTACACACCGTGTCCAGTGTAATCCATCTCCTACACACAGTGTCCAGTGTAATCCATCTCCTCCACACAGTGTCCAGTGTAATCCATCCCCTACACACAGTGTCCAGTGTAATCCATCCCCTACACAGTGTCCAGTGTAATCCATCCCCTACACAGTGTCCAGTGTAATCCATCCCCTACACACAGTGTCCAGTGTAATCCATCTCCTACACAGTGTCCAGTGTAATCCATCTCCTACAGTGTCCAGTGTAATCCATCTCCTACACACAGTGTCCAGTGTAATCCATCCCCTACACACAGTGTCCAGTGTAATCCAACCCTACACAGTGTCCAGTGTAATCCATCCCCTACACAGTGTCCAGTGTAATCCATCCCCTACACACAGTGTCCAGTGTAATCCATCCCCTACACACAGTGTCCAGCGTAATCCATCCCCTACACACAGTGTCCAGTGTAATCCATCTCCTACACACAGTGTCCAGTGTAATCCATCCCCTACACACAGTGTCCAGTGTAATCCATCTCCTACACAGTGTCCAGTGTAATCCATCCCCGACACAGTGTCCAGTGTAATCCATCCCCTACACACAGTGTCCAGTGTAATCCATCTCCTACACAGTGTCCAGTGTAATCCATCTCCTACACAGTGTCCAGTGTAATCCATCTCCTACACACAGTGTCCAGTGTAATCCATCCCCTACACAGAGTGTCCAGTGTAATCCATCCCCTACACAGTGTCCAGTGTAATCCATCCCCTACACAGTGTCCAGTGTAATCCATCCCCTACACACAGTGTCCAGTGTAATCCATCCCCTACACACAGTGTCCAGCGTAATCCATCCCCTACACACCGTGTCCAGTGTAATCCATCTCCTACACACAGTGTCCAGTGTAATCCATCTCCTCCACACAGTGTCCAGTGTAATCCATCTCCTACACACAGTGTCCAGTGTAATCCATCTCCAACACACAGTGTCCAGTGTAATCCATCTCCTACACACAGTGTCCAGTGTAATCCATCTCCTACACACATTGTCCAGTGTAATCCATCTCCTACACACAGTGTCCAGTGTAATCCATCCCCTACTCACAGTGTCCAGTGTAATCCATCCCCTACACAGTGTCCAGTGTAATCCATCTCCTACACACAGTGTCCAGTGTAATCCATCTCCTACACACAGTGTCCAGTGTAATCCATCTCCTGCACAGAGTGTACAGCGTAATCGATCCCATACACAGTGTCCAGTGTAATCCATCCCATACACAGTGTCCAGTGTAATCCATCCCCTACACTGTGTCCAGTGTAAACCATCCCCTACACACAGTGTCCAGTGTAATCCATCCCATACACAGTGTTCAGTGTAATCCATCCCATACACAGTGTCCAGTGTAAACCATCCCCTACACACAGTGTCCAGAGTAAACCATCCCCTACACTGTGTCCAGTGTAATCCATCCCCTACACTGTGTCCAGTGTAAACCATCCCCTACACACAGTGTCCAGTGTAAACCATCCCCTACACAGTGTCCAGTGTAATCCATCCCCTACACACAGTGTCCAGAGTAAACCATCCACTACACTGTGTCCAGTGTAAACCATCCCCTACACACAGTGTCCAGTGTAAACCATCCCCTACACAGTGTCCAGTGTAATCCATCCCCTGCACACAGTGTCCAGAGTAAACCATCCCCTACACAGTGTCCAGTGTAATCCATCCCCTACTCACAGTGTCCAGTGTAAACCATCCCCTACACAGTGTCCAGTGTAATCCATCCCCTACACACAGTGTCCAGTGTAATCCATCCCCTACACACAGTGTCCAGTGTAAACCATCCCCTACACAGTGTCCAGTGTAATCCATCCCCTACTCACAGTGTCCAGAGTAAACCATTCCCTACACACAGTGTCCAGATTAAACCATCCCCTACACACAGTGTCCAGTGTAATCCATCCCCTACACACAGTGTCCAGAGTAAACCATCCCCTACACACAGTGTCCAGTGTAATCCATCCCCTTCACATAGTGTCCAGTGTAATCCATCCCCTACACACAGTATCCAGAGTAAACCATCCCCTACACAGTGTCCAGTGTAATCCATCCCCTACACACAGTGTCCAGAGTAAACCATCCACTACACTGTGTCCAGTGTAAACCATCCCCGACACACAGTGTCCAGTGTAAACCATCCCCTACACAGTGTCCAGTGTAATCCATCCCCTGCACACAGTGTCCAGAGTAAACCATCCCCTACACTGTGTCCAGTGTAATCCATCCCCTACACACAGTGTCCAGTGTAAACCATCCCCTACACAGTGTCCAGTGTAATCCATCCCCTACTCACAGTGTCCAGTGTAATCCATCCCCTACACAGTGTCCAGTGTAATCCATCCCCTACACACAGTGTCCAGTGTAATCCATCCCCTACACACACTGTCCAGCATAATCCATCCCCTACACACCGTGTCCAGTGTAATCCATCTCCAACACACAGTGTCCAGTGTAATCCATCTCCTACACACAGTGTTCAGTGTAATCCATCTCCTACACACAGTGTCCAGTGTAATCCATCTCCTACACACAGTGTCCAGTGTAATCCATCTCCTACACACAGTGTCCAGTGTAATCCATCTCCTGCACAGAGTGTACAGCGTAATCCATCCCATACACAGTGTCCAGTGTAATCCATCCCATACACAGTGTCCAGTGTAATCCATCCCATACACAGTGTCCAGTGTAAACCATCCCCTACACACAGTGTCCAGAGTAAACCATCCCCTACACTGTGTCCAGTGTAATCCAACCCCTACACTGTGTCCAGTGTAAACCATCCCCTACACACAGTGTCCAGTGTAAACCATCCCCTACACAGTGTCCAGTGTAATCCATCCCCTACACACAGTGTCCAGAGTAAACCATCCACTACACTGTGTCCAGTGTAAACCATCCCCTACACACAGTGTCCAGTGTAAACCATCCCCTACACAGTGTCCAGTGTAATCCATCCCCTGCACACAGTGTCCAGAGTAAACCATCCCCTACACTGTGTCCAGTGTAATCCATCCCCTACACACAGTGTCCAGTGTAAACCATCCCCTACACAGTGTCCAGTGTAATCCATCCCCTACTCACAGTGTCCAGTGTAAACCATCCCCTACACAGTGTCCAGTGTAATCCATCCCCTACACAGTGTCCAGTGTAATCCATCCCCTACACACAGTGTCCAGAGTAAACCATCCCTACACACAGTGTCCAGTGTAAACCATCCCCTACACACAGTGTCCAGTGTAATCCATCCCCTACACACAGTGTCCAGAGTAAACCATCCCCTACACACAGTGTCCAGTGTAATCCATCCCCTACACACAGTGTCCAGTGTAATCCATCCCCTACACACAGTGTCCAGTGTAAACCATCCCCTACACAGTGTCCAGTGTAATCCATCCCCTACACACAGTGTCCAGTGTAATCCATCCCCTACACACAGTGTCCAGAGTAAACCATCCCCTACACACAGTGTCCAGTGTAATCCATCCCCTACACACAGTGTCCAGTGTAAACCATCCCCTACACACAGTGTCCAGTGTAATACATCCCCTTCACACAGTGTCCAGTGTAATCCATCCCCTACACACAGTGTCCAGTGTAATCCATCCCCTACACACAGTGTCCAGTGTAATCCATCCCCTACACACAGTGTCCAGTGTAATCCATCCCCTACACACAGTGTCCAGTGTAATCCATCCCCTACACACAGTGTCCAGTGTAATCCATCCTCCTTCACACATTGTCCAGTGTAATCCATCCCCTACACACAGTGTCCAGTGTAATCCATCCCCTACACACAGTGTCCAGTGTAATCCATCCCCTACACACAGTGTCCAGTGTAATCCATCCCCTTCACACAGTGTCCAGTGTAATCCATCCCCTACACACAGTGTCCAGTGTAATCCATCCCCTTCACACAGTGTCCAGTGTAAACCATTCCCTACACACTGTCCAGTGTAATCCATCCCATACAGTGTCCAGTGTAATCCATCCCCTTCACACAGTGTCCAGTGTAAACCATCCCCTACACAGTGTCCAGTGTAATCCATCCCCTACACACAATGTCCAGTTTAATCCATCCCATAGACACAGTGTCCAGTGAAAACCATCCCCTACAGAGTGTCCAGTGTAATCCATCCCCTTCACACAATGTCCAGTGTAATCCATCCCCTACAAACAGTGTCCAGTGTAATCCATCCCCTACACACAGTGTCCAGTGTAATCCATCCCCTACACACAGTGTCCAGTGTAATCCATCCCCTACAAACAGTGTCCAGTGTAATCCATCCCCTACACACAGTGTCCAGTGTAATCCATCCCCTACACACAGTGTCCAGTGTAATCCATCCCCGACACACAGTGTCCAGTGTAATCCAACCACTACACACAGTGTCCAGTGTAAACCATCCCCTACACAGTGTCCAGTGTAATCCATCCCCTACACACAGTGTCCAGTGTAAACCATCCCCTACACAGTGTCCAGTGTAATCCATCCCCTACACACAGTGTCCAGTGTAATCCATCCCCTTCACACAGTGTCCAGTGTAATCCATCCCCTACACACAGTGTCCAGTGTAATCCATCCCCTACACAGTGTCCAGTGTAATCCATCCCCTACACACAGTGTCCAGTGTAATCCATCCCCTACACACAGTGTCCAGTGTAATCCATCCCCTACACACAGTGTCCAGTGTAATCCATCCCCTCACACAGTGTCCAGTGTAATCCATCCCCTACACACAGTGTCCAGTGTAATCCATCCCCTACACACAGTGTCCAGTGTAATCCATCCCCTACACACAGTGTCCAGTGTAATCCATCCCCTACACAGTGTCCAGTGTAATCCATCCCCTACACACAGTGTCCAGTGTAATCCATCCCCTACACACAGTGTCCAGTGTAATCCATCCCCTACACACAGTGTCCAGTGTAATCCATCCCTACACACAGTGTCCAGTGTAATCCATCCCCTACACACAGTGTCCAGTGTAATCCATCCCCTACACAGTGTCCAGTGTAATCCATCCCCTACACAGTGTCCAGTGTAATCCATCCCCTACACACAGTGTCCAGTGTAATCCATCCCTACACACAGTGTCCAGTGTAATCCATCCCCTACACAGTGTCCAGTGTAATCCATCCCCTACACACAGTGTCCAGTGTAATCCATCCCCTACACACAGTGTCCAGTGTAATCCATCCCCTACACAGTGTCCAGTGTAATCCATCCCCTACACAGTGTCCAGTGTAATCCATCCCCTACACACAGTGTCCAGTGTAATCCATCCCCTACACACAGTGTCCAGTGTAATCCATCCCCTACACACCGTGTCCAGTGTAATCCATCTCCTACACACAGTGTCCAGTGTAATCCATCTCCTACACACAGTGTCCAGTGTAATCCATCTCCTACACACAGTGTCCAGTGTAATCCATCTCCTTCACACAGTGTCCAGTGTAATCCATCTCCTACACACAGTGTCCAGTGTAATCCATCTCCTACACAGAGTGTACAGCGTAATCCATCCCATACACAGTGTCCAGTGTAATCCATCCCATACACAGTGTCCAGTGTAATCCATCCCATACACAGTGTCCAGTGTAAACCATCCCCTACACACAGTGTCCAGAGTAAACCATCCCCTACACTGTGTCCAGTGTAATCCATCCCCTACACTGTGTCCAGTGTAAACCATCCCCTACACACAGTGTCCAGTGTAAACCATCCCCTACACAGTGTCCAGTGTAATCCATCCCCTACACACAGTGTCCAGAGTAAACCATCCACTACACTGTGTCCAGTGTAAACCATCCCCTACACACAGTGTCCAGTGTAAACCATCCCCTACACAGTGTCCAGTGTAATCCATCCCCTACACACAGTGTCCAGAGTAAACCATCCCCTACACTGTGTCCAGTGTAATCCATCCCCTACACACAGTGTCCAGTGTAAACCATCCCCTACACAGTGTCCAGTGTAATCCATCCCCTACTCACAGTGTCCAGTGTAAACCATCCCCTACACAGTGTCCAGTGTAATCCATCCCCTACACACAGTGTCCAGTGTAATCCATCCCCTACACACAGTGTCCAGTGTAAACCATCCCCTACACAGTGTCCAGTGTAATCCATCCCCTACTCACAGTGTCCAGTGTAATCCATCCCCTACACACAGTGTCCAGTGTAAACCATCCCCTACACACAGTGTCCAGTGTAATCCATCCCCTACACACAGTGTCCAGTGTAATCCATCCCCTACACACAGTGTCCAGTGTAATCCATCCCCTTCACATAGTGTCCAGTGTAATCCATCCCCTACACACAGTGTCCAGAGTAAACCATCCCCTACACAGTGTCCAGTGTAATCCATCCCCTACACACAGTGTCCAGAGTAAACCATCCACTACACTGTGTCCAGTGTAAACCATCCCCTACACACAGTGTCCAGTGTAAACCATCCCCTACACAGTGTCCAGTGTAATCCATCCCCTACACACAGTGTCCAGTGTAAACCATCCCCTACACTGTGTCCAGTGTAATCCATCCCCTACACACAGTGTCCAGTGTAATCCATCCCCTACACAGTGTCCAGTGTAATCCATCCCCTACACACAGTGTCCAGTGTAATCCATCCCCTACACAGTGTCCAGTGTAATCCATCCCCTACACACAGTGTCCAGTGTAATCCATCCCCTACACACACTGTCCAGCGTAATCCATCCCCTACACACCGTGTCCAGTGTAATCCATCTCCTACACACAGTGTCCAGTGTAATCCATCTCCTACACACAGTGTCCAGTGTAATCCATCTCCTACACACAGTGTCCAGTGTAATCCATCCCTACACACAGTGTCCAGTGTAATCCATCCCTACACACAGTGTCCAGTGTAATCCATCTCCTACACACAGTGTCCAGTGTAATCCATCTCCTACACAGAGTGCACAGCGTAATCCATCCCATACACAGTGTCCAGTGTAATCCATCCCATACACAGTATCCAGTGTAATCCATCCCATACACAGTGTCCAGTGTAAACCATCCCCTAAACACAGTGTCCAGAGTAAACCATCCCCTACACTGTGTCCAGTGTAATCCAACCCCTACACTGTGTCCAGTGTAAACCATCCCCTACACACAGTGTCCAGTGTAAACCATCCCCTACACAGTGTCCAGTGTAATCCATCCCCTACACACAGTGTCCAGAGTAAACCATCCACTACACTGTGTCCAGTGTAAACCATCCCCTACACACAGTGTCCAGTGTAAACCATCCCCTACACAGTGTCCAGTGTAATCCATCCCCTGCACACAGTGTCCAGAGTAAACCATCCCCTACACTGTGTCCAGTGTAATCCATCCCCTACACACAGTGTCCAGTGTAAACCATCCCCTACACAGTGTCCAGTGTAATCCATCCCCTACTCACAGTGTCCAGTGTAAACCATCCCCTACACAGTGTCCAGTGTAATCCATCCCCTACACACAGTGTCCAGTGTAATCCATCCCCTACACACAGTGTCCAGTGTAAACCATCCCCTACACAGTGTCCAGTGTAATCCATCCCCTACTCACAGTGTCCAGTGTAATCCATCCCCTACACACAGTGTCCAGTGTAAACCATCCCCTACACACAGTGTCCAGTGTAATCCATCCCCTACACACAGTGTCCAGAGTAAACCATCCCCTACACACAGTGTCCAGTGTAATCCATCCCCTTCACACAGTGTCCAGTGTAATCCATCCCCTACACACAGTGTCCAGAGTAAACCATCCCCTACACAGTGTCCAGTGTAATCCATCCCCTACACACAGTGTCCAGTGTAATCCATCCCCTACACAGTGTCCAGAGTAAACCATCCCCTACACACAGTGTCCAGTGTAATCCATCCCCTACACTGTGTCCAGTGTAAACCATCCCCTACACACAGTGTCCAGTGTAATACATCCCCTTCACACAGTGTCCAGTGTAATCCATCCCCTACACACAGTGTCCAGTGTAATCCATCCCCTACACACAGTGTCCAGTGTAATCCATCCCCTACACACAGTGTCCAGTGTAATCCATCCCCTACACACAGTGTCCAGTGTAATCCATCCCCTACACACAGTGTCCAGTGTAATCCATCCTCCTTCACACATTGTCCAGTGTAATCCATCCCCTACACACAGTGTCCAGTGTAATCCATCCCCTACACACAGTGTCCAGTGTAATCCATCCCCTACACACAGTGTCCAGTGTAATCCATCCCCTTCACACAGTGTCCAGTGTAATCCATCCCCTACACACAGTGTCCAGTGTAATTCATCCCCTTCACACAGTGTCCAGTGTAAACCATTCCCTACACACTGTCCAGTGTAATCCATCCCATACAGTGTCCAGTGTAATCCATCCCCTTCACTCAGTGTCCAGTGTACACCATCCCCTACACAGTGTCCAGTGTAATCCATCCCCTACACACAATGTCCAGTTTAATCCATCCCATAGACACAGTGTCCAGTGAAAACCATCCCCTACAGAGTGTCCAGTGTAATCCATCCCCTTCACACAATGTCCAGTGTAATCCATCCCCTACAAACAGTGTCCAGTGTAATCCATCCCCTACACAGTGTCCAGTGTAATCCATCCCCTACACACAGTGTCCAGTGTAATCCATCCCCTACAAACAGTGTCCAGTGTAATCCATCCCCTACACAGTGTCCAGTGTAATCCATCCCCTACACACAGTGTCCAGTGTAATCCATCCCCGACACACAGTGTCCAGTGTAATCCAACCACTACACACAGTGTCCAGTGTAAACCATCCCCTACACAGTGTCCAGTGTAATCCATCCCCTACACACAGTGTCCAGAGTAAACCATCCCCTACACACTGTGTCCAGTGTAAACCATCCCCTACACACAGTGTCCAGTGTAATCCATCCCCTCACACAGTGTCCAGTGTAATCCATCCCCTACACACAGTGTCCAGTGTAATCCATCCCCTACACACAGTGTCCAGTGTAATCCATCCCCTACACACAGTGTCCAGTGTAATCCATCCCCTACACACAGTGTCCAGTGTAATCCATCCCCTGCACACAGTGTCCAGTGTAATCCATCCCCTACACACAGTGTCCAGTGTAATCCATCCCCTACACACAGTGTCCAGTGTAATCCATCCCCTTCACACAGTGTCCAGTGTAATCCATCCCCTACACACAGTGTCCAGTGTAATCCATCCCCTACACACAGTGTCCAGTGTAATCCATCCCCTACACACAGTGTCCAGTGTAATCCATCCCCTACACACAGTGTCCAGTGTAATCCATCCCCTACACACAGTGTCCAGTGTAATCCATCCCCTACACACAGTGTCCAGTGTAATCCATCCCCTACACAGTGTCCAGTGTAATCCATCCCATACACAGTGTCCAGTGTAATCCATCCCCTACACACAGTGTCCAGTGTAATCCATCCCCTACACAGTGTCCAGTGTAATCCATCCCCTACACACAGTGTCCAGTGTAATCCATCCCTACACACAGTGTCCAGTGTAATCCATCCCCTACACAGTGTCCAGTGTAATCCATCCCCTACACACAGTGTCCAGTGTAATCCATCCCCTACACACAGTGTCCAGTGTAATCCATCCCCTACACACAGTGTCCAGTGTAATCCATCCCCTACACACAGTGTCCAGTGTAATCCATCCCCTACACACAGTGTCCAGTGTAATCCATCCCCTACACACAGTGTCCAGTGTAATCCATCCCCTACACACAGTGTCCAGTGTAATCCATCCCCTACACAGTGTCCAGTGTAATCCATCCCCTACACAGTGTCCAGTGTAATCCAATCCCCTACACACAGTGTCCAGTGTAATCATCCCCTCACACAGGGTCCAGTGTAATCCATCCCTACACACAGTGTCCAGTGTAATCAATCCCCTCACACAGTGTCCAGTGTAATCCATCCCCTACACACAGTGTCCAGAGTAAACCATCCCCTACACAGTGTCCAGTGTAATCCATCCCCTACACACAGTGTCCAGTGTACTCATCCCTCACACAGTGTCCAGTTGTAAACCATCCCCTACACACAGTGTCCAGTGTAAACCATCCCCTACACAGTGTCCAGTGTAATCCATCCCCTGCACACAGTGTCCAGAGTAACCATCCCCACACACAGTGTCCAGTGTAATCCATCCCCTACACACAGTGTCCAGTGTAAACCATCCCCTACACAGTGTCCAGTGTAATCCATCCCCTACTCACAGTGTCCAGTGTAATCCATCCCCTACACAGTGTCCAGTGTAATCCATCCCCTACACACAGTGTCCAGTGTAATCCATCCCCTACACACAGTGTCCAGCGTAAATCCATCCCTACACACCGTGTCCAGTGTAATCCATCCCCAACACACAGTGTCCAGTGTAATCCATCCCCTACACACAGTGTCCAGTGTAATCCATCCCCTACACACAGTGTCCAGTGTAATCCATCCCTACACACAGTGGTCCAGTGTAATCCATCTCCTACCACAGTGTCCAGTGTAATCCATCCCCTACACAGTGTCCAGGTGTAATCCATCTCCTACACACAGTGTCCAGTGTAATCCAATCCTCTCTACACAGGTGTCCAGTGTAATCCCATCCCCTTACACAGTGTCCCAGTGTAATCCATCCCTACACACAGTGTCCAGTGTAATCCATCCCTTACCCACAGTGTCCAGTGTAAACCATCCCCTACACACAGTGTCCAGTGTAAACCATCCCCTACACAGTGTCCAGTGTAATCCATCCCCTACACACAGTGTCCAGTGTAATCCATCCCTACACACAGTGTCCAGTGTAAACCATCCCCTACACACAGTGTCCAGTGTAATCCATCCCCTACACACAGTGTCCAGTGTAATCCATCCCCTACACAGGTCCAGTGTAATCCATCCCCTACACACAGTGTCCAGTGTAAATCCATCCCCTACACAGTGTCCAGTGTAAATCCATCCTCTACACAGTGTCCAGTGTAATCCATCCCTACACACAGTGTCCAGTGTAATCCATCCCCTACACACAGGGTGTCCGTGTAATCCATCCCCTACACAGTGTCCAGTGTAATCCATCCCCTACACAGTGTCCAGTGTAATCCATCCCCTACACAAGTGTCAGTGTAATCCATCCCCTACACACAGTGTCCAGTGTAATCCATCCCTACACACAGTGTCCAGTGTAATCCATCCCCTACACACAGTGTCCAGTGTAATCCATCCCTACACACAGTGTCCAGTGTAATCCATTCCCCTCACAATACAGTGTCCAGTGTAATCCATCCCCGACACACAGTGTCCACTGTAATCCATCCCTACACACAGTGTCCAGTGTAACCATCCCCTACACACAGTGTCCAGTGTAAATCCCATCCCTACACACAGTGTCCAGTGTAAACATCCCCTACACAGTGTCCAGTGTTAATCCATCCCTACACACAGTGTCCAGTGTAATCCATCCCCTACACACAGTGTCAGTGTAATTCCATCCCTCACACAGTGTCCAGTGTAATCCATCCCCTACACACAGTGTCCAGTGTAATCCATCCCCTACACACAGATGTCCAGTGTAATCCATCCCCCTACACACAGTGTCCAGTGTAATCCATCCCTTCACACAGTGTCCAGTGTAATCCATTCCCCATACACACAGTGTCCAGTGTAATCCATCCCCTACACACAGTGTCCAGTGTAATCCATCCCCTACACACAGTGTCCAGTGTAATCCATCCCCTACACACAGTGTCCAGTGTAATCCATCCCCTACACAGTGTCCAGTGTAATCCATCCCCTACACACAGTGTCCAGTGTAATCCATCCCCTACACACAGTGTCCAGTGTAATCCATCCCCTACACACAGTGTCCAGTGTAAACCATCCCTACACAGTGTCCAGTGTAATCCATCCTCCTACACAGTGTCCAGTGTAATCCATCCCCTACACACAGTGTCCAGTGTAATCCATCCCCTACACACAGTGTCCAGTGTAATCCATCCCCTACACACAGTGTCCAGTGTAATCCATCCCTACACAGTGTCCAGTGTAATCCATCCCCTACACACAGTGTCCAGTGTAATCCATCCCCTACACACAGTGTCCAGTGTAAACCATCCCCTACACACAGTGTCCAGTGTAATCCATCCCCTACACAGTGTCCAGTGTAATCCATCCCCTACACAGTGTCCAGTGTAATCCATCCCCTACACACAGTGTCCAGTGTAATCCATCCCCTACACAGTGTCCAGTGTAATCCATCCCCTACACACAGTGTCCAGTGTAATCCATCCCCTACACACAGTGTCCAGTGTAATCCATCCCCTACACACAGTGTCCAGTGTAATCCATCCCCTACACACAGTGTCCAGTGTAATCCATCCCCTACACACAGTGTCCAGTGTAATCCATCCCCTACACACAGTGTCCAGTGTAATCCATCCCCTACACACAGTGTCCAGTGTAATCCATCCCCTACACAGTGTCCAGTGTAATCCATCCCTACACACAGTGTCCAGTGTAATCCATCCCCTACACAGTGTCCAGTGTAATCCATCCCCTACACACAGTGTCCAGTGTAATCCATCCCCTACACAGTGTCCAGTGTAATCCATCCCCTACACACAGTGTCCAGTGTAATCCATCCCCTACACAGTGTCCAGTGTAATCCATCCCCTACACACAGTGTCCAGTGTAATCCATCCCCTACACAGTGTCCAGTGTAATCCATCCCCTACACACAGTGTCCAGTGTAATCCATCCCCTACACAGTGTCCAGTGTAATCCATCCCCTACACACAGTGTCCAGTGTAATCCATCCCCTACACACAGTGTCCAGTGTAATCCATCCCCTACACACAGTGTCCAGTGTAATCCATCCCCTACACACAGTGTCCAGTGTAATCCATCCCCTACACACAGTGTCCAGTGTAATCCATCCCCTACACACAGTGTCCAGTGTAATCCATCCCCTACACACAGTGTCCAGTGTAATCCATCCCCTTCACACAGTGTCCAGTGTAATCCATCCCCTACACACAGTGTCCAGTGTAATCCATCCCCTACACACAGTGTCCAGTGTAATCCATCCCCTACACACAGTGTCCAGTGTAATCCATCCCCTACACAGTGTCCAGTGTAATCCATCCCCTACACACAGTGTCCAGTGTAATCCATCCCCTACACACAGTGTCCAGTGTAATCCATCCCCTACACAGTGTCCAGTGTAATCCATCCCCTACACAGTGTCCAGTGTAATCCATCCCCTTCACACAGTGTCCAGTGTAATCCATCCCCTACACACAGTGTCCAGTGTAATCCATCCCCTACACACAGTGTCCAGTGTAATCCATCCCCTACACACAGTGTCCAGTGTAATCCATCCCCTACACACAGTGTCCAGTGTAATCCATCCCCTACACACAGTGTCCAGTGTAATCCATCCCCTACACAGTGTCCAGTGTAATCCATCCCCTACACACAGTGTCCCAGTGTAATCCATCCCCTACACAGTGTCCAGTGTAATCCATCCCCTACACACAGTGTCCAGTGGTAATCCATCCCTACACACAGTGTCCAGTGTAATCCATCCCCTACACACAGTGTCCAGTGTAATCCATCCCCTACACACAGTGTCCAGTGTAATCCATCCCCTACACACAGTGTCCAGTGTAATCCATCCCCTACACACAGTGTCCAGTGTAATCCATCCCCTACACAGTGTCCAGTGTAATCCATCCCCTACACAGTGTCCAGTGTAATCCATCCCCTACACACAGTGTCCAGTGTAATCCATCCCTACACACAGTGTCCAGTGTAATCCATCCCCTACACACAGTGTCCAGTGTAATCCATCCCCTACACAGTGTCCAGTGTAATCCATCCCCTACACACAGTGTCCAGTGTAATCCATCCCCTACACACAGTGTCCAGTGTAATCCATCCCCTACACACAGTGTCCAGTGTAATCCATCCCCTACACACAGTGTCCAGTGTAATCCATCCCCTACACACAGTGTCCAGTGTAATCCATCCCCTACACACAGTGTCCAGTGTAATCCATCCCCTACACAGTGTCCAGTGTAATCCATCCCCTACACACAGTGTCCAGTGTAATCCATCCCCTACACACAGTGTCCAGTGTAATCCATCCCCTACACACAGTGTCCAGTGTAATCCATCCCCTACACAGTGTCCAGTGTAATCCATCCCCTACACACAGTGTCCAGTGTAATCCATCCCCTTCACACAGTGTCCAGTGTAATCCATCCCCTACACACAGTGTCCAGTGTAATCCATCCCCTACACACAGTGTCCAGTGTAATCCATCCCCTACACACAGTGTCCAGTGTAATCCATCCCCTACACACAGTGTCCAGTGTAATCCATCCCCTACACACAGTGTCCAGTGTAATCCATCCCCTACACACAGTGTCCAGTGTAATCCATCCCCTACACACAGTGTCCAGTGTAATCCATCCCCTACACACAGTGTCCAGTGTAATCCATCCCCTACACACAGTGTCCAGTGTAATCCATCCCCTACACACAGTGTCCAGTGTAATCCATCCCCTACACACAGTGTCCAGTGTAATCCATCCCCTACACACAGTGTCCAGTGTAATCCATCCCCTACACACAGTGTCCAGTGTAATCCATCCCCTACACACAGTGTCCAGTGTAATCCATCCCCTACACACAGTGTCCAGTGTAATCCATCCCCTACACACAGTGTCCAGAGTAAACCATCCCCTACACTGTGTCCAGTGTAAACCATCCCCTACACACAGTGTCCAGTGTAATCCATCCCCTTCACCAGTGTCCCAGTGTAATCCATCCCCTACGACACCGTGTCCAGTGTAATCCATCCCCTACACTCAGTGTCCAGTGTAATCCATCCCCTACACACAGTGTCCAGTGTAATCCATCCCTTCACACAGTGTCCAGTGTAATCCATCCCCTGCACACAGTGTCCAGTGTAATCCATCCCTACACACAGTGTCCATGTAATCCATCCCCTACACACAGTGGCCAGTGTAATCCATCCCCTTCACACAGTGTCCAGTGTAATCCATCCCCTACACACAGTGTCCAGTGTAATCCATCCCTACACACAGTGTCCAGTGTAATCCATCCCCTACACACAGTGTCCAGTGTAATCCATCCCCTTCACACAGTGTCCAGTGTAATCCATCCCCTACACATAGTGTCCAGTGTAATTCATCCCCTTCACACAGTGTCCAGTGTAAACCATCCCCTACACAGTGTCCAATGTAATCCATCCCCTACACACAGTGTCCAGTGTAATCCATCCCCTACACACAGTGTCCAGGTAATCCATCCCCTACACACAGTGTCCAGTGTAATCCATCCCCTACAGGCAGTGTCCAGTGTAATCCATCCCCTACACACAGTGTCCAGTGTAATCCATCCCCTTCACACAGTGTCCAGTGTAATCCATCCCCTACACACAGTGTCCAGTGTAATCCATCCCCTACACACAGTGTCCAGTGTAATCCATCCCCTACACACAGTGTCCAGTGTAATCCATCCCCATACACACAGTGTCCAGTGTAATCCATCCCTACACACAGTGTCCAGTGTAATCCTTCCCTACACACAGTGTCCAGTGGTAATCCATCCCCTACACACAGTGTCCAGTGTAATCCATCCCCTACACACAGTGTCCAGTGTCATCCATCCCCTTCACACAGTGTCCAGTGTAATCCATCCCCTTCACACAGTGTCCAGTGTAATCCATCCCCTACACACAGTGTCCAGTGTAATCCATCCCCTTCACACAGTGTCCAGTGTAATCCATCCCCTACACACAGTGTCCAGTGTAATCCATCCCCTACACACAGTGTCCAGTGTAATCCATCCCCTACACACAGTGTCCAGTGTAAACCATCTCCTACAACAGTGTCCAGTGTAATCCATCCCTACACAGTGTCCAGTGTAATCCATCCCTACACACAGTGTCCAGTGTAATCCATCCCCTACACACAGTGTCCAGTGTAATCCATCCCCTACACAGTGTCCAGTGTAAACCATCCCCTACACACTGTGTCCAGTGTCACCATCCCCTACACACAGTGTCCAGTGTAATCCATCCCCTACACACAGTGTCCATGTAATCCATCCCCTACACACAGTGTCCAGTGTAACCATCCACTACACACAGTGGCCAGTGTATGCAACCCTCTACACTGTGTCCAGTGAATCCATCCCCTACACACAGTGTCCAGTGTAATCCATCCCCTACACACAGTGGCCAGTGTAATCCATCCCCTACACACAGTGTCCCAGTGTAAATCCATCCCCTACACACAGTGTCCAGTGTAATTCCCATCCCCTACACACAGTGTCCAGTGTAATCCATCCCCTACACACAGTGTCCAGTGTAATCCATCCCTACACACAGTGTCCAGTGTAATCCATCCCCTCACACAGTGTCCAGTGTAATCCATCCCCTACACACAGTGTCCCTGTGTAATCCATCCCCTAGCACACAGTGTCCAGTGGTAATCCATCCCCTACACACAGTGTCCAGTGTAATCCATCCCCGACACACAGTGTCCAGTGTAATCCATCCCCTACACACAGTGTCCAGTGTAATCCATCCCCTACACAGTGTCCAGTGTAATCCATCCCTTCACACAGTGTCCAGTGTAATCCATCCCATACACTGTGTCCAGTGTAATCCATCCCCTACACACAGTGTCCCAGTGTAATCCATCCCCTTCGACACAGTGTCCAGTGTAATCATCCCCTTCACACAGTGTCCAGTGTAATCCATCCCCTACACACAGTGTCCAGTGTAATCCATCCCCTGCACACAGTGTCCAGAGTAATCCATCCCTACACACAGTGTCCAGTGTAATCCATCCCCTACACACAGTGTCCAGTGTAATCCATCCCCTTCACACAGTGTCCAGTGCAATCCATCCTCCTACACACAGTGTCCAGTGTAATCCATCCCCTTCACACAGTGTCCAGTGTAATCCATCCCCTACACACAGTGTCCAGTGTAATCCATCCCCTACACACAGTGTCCAGTGTAATCCATCCCCTTCACACAGTGTCCAGTGTAATCCATCCCCTACACACAGTGTCCAGTGTAATCCATCCCAAGACACAGTGTCCAGTGTAATCCATCCCCTACACACAGTGTCCAGTGAAATCCATCCCCTACACAGTGTCCAAGTGTAATCCATCCCTACACAGTGTCCAGTGTAATCCATCCCCTTAACACAGTGTCCGTGTAAACCATCCCCTACACACAGTGTCCAGTGTATCCATCCCCTACACACAGTGTCCAGTGTAATCCATCCCTACTCACAGTGTCCAGTGTAATCCATCCCCTACACACAGTGTCCAGTGTAATCCATCCCCTTCACACAGTGTCCAGTGTAATCCATCCCCTACACACAGTGTCCAGTGTAATCCATCCCCTAGCACACAGTGTCCAGTGTAATCCATGCCACTACACACAGTGTCCAGTGTAATCCGATCCCCTACACACAGTGTCCAGTGTAATCCATCCCCTTCACACAGGTGTCCAGTGTAATCCATCCCCTACACACAGTGTCCAGTGTAATCCATCCCCTACACAGTGTCCAGTGTAATCCATCCCCTACACACAGTGTCCAGTGTAATCCATCCCCTACACAGTGTCCAGTGTAATCCATCCCTACACACAGTGTCCAGTGTAATCCATCCCCTACACAGTGTCCAGTGTAATCCATCCCCTACACACAGTGTCCAGTGTAATCCATCCCCTACACACAGTGTCCAGTGTAATCCATCCCCTACACACAGTGTCCAGTGTAATCCATCCCCTACACAGTGTCCAGTGTAATCCATCCCCTACACACAGTGTCCAGTGTAATCCATCCCCTACACACAGTGTCCAGTGTAATCCATCCCCTACACACAGTGTCCAGTGTAATCCATCCCCTACACACAGTGTCCAGTGTAATCCATCCCCTACACACAGTGTCCAGTGTAATCCATCCCCTACACACAGTGTCCAGTGTAATCCATCCCCTACACACAGTGTCCAGTGTAATCCATCCCCTCACACAGTGTCCAGTGTAATCCATCCGCCTACACACAGTGTCCAGTGTAATCCATCCCCTACACACAGTGTCCAGTGTAATCCATCCCCTACACACAGTGTCCAGTGTAATCCATCCCCTACACACAGTGTCCAGTGTAATCCATCCCCTACACACAGTGTCCAGTGTAATCCATCCCCTTCACACAGTGTCCAGTGTAATCCATCCCCTACACACAGTGTCCAGTGTAATCCATCCCATAGCACAGTGTCCAGTGTAATCCATCCCCTTCACACAGTGTCCAGTGTAATCCATCCCCTACACACAGTGTCCAGTGTAATCCATCCCCTACACACAGTGTCCAGTGTAATCCATCCCTAGACCACAGTGTCCAGTGTAATCCATCCCTTACACAGTGTCCAGTGTAATCCATCCCCTTCACACAGTGTCCAGTGTAATCCATCCCCTACACACAGTGTCCAGTGTAATCCATCCCCTACACACAGTGTCCAGTGTAATCCATCCCCTACACACAGTGTCCAGTGTAATCATTCCCTACACACAGTGTCCAGTGGTAATCCATCCCCTACACACAGTGTCCTCTTGTAAATCCATCCCTACACACAGTGTCCAGTGTAATCCATCCCCTACACACAGTGTCCAGTGTAATCCATCACCTACACACAGTGTCCAGTGTAATCCATCGCTCCTCACACAGTGTCCAGTGTAATCCATCCCTACAACACAGTGTCCAGTGTAATCCATCCCCTACACACAGTGTCCAGTGTAATCCATCCCATACACACAGTGTCCAGTGTAATCCATCCCCTACACACAGTGTCCAGTGTAATCCATCGCCTTACACACAGTGGTCCAGTGTAATCCATCCCTACACACAGTGGTCCAGTGTAATCCATCACCTACACACATTGTCCAGTGTAATCCATCCCCTACACACAGTGTCCAGTGTAATCCAATCCCATGCACACAGTGTCCAGTGTAATCCATCCCCTACACACAGTGTCCAGTGTAATCCATCCCCTACACACAGTGTCCAGTGTAATCCATCCCCTACACACAGTGTCCAGTGTAATCCATCCCTACACACAGTGTCCAGTGTAATCCATCCCCTACACACAGTGTCCAGTGTAATCCATCCCCTACACACAGTGTCCAGTGTAATCCATCCCCTACACAGTGTCCAGTGTAATCCATCCCCTACACACAGTGTCCAGTGTAATCCATCCCCTACACACAGTGTCCAGTGTAATCCATCCCCTACACAGTGTCCAGTGTAATCCATCCCCTACACAGTGTCCAGTGTAATCCATCCCTACACACAGTGTCCAGTGTAATCCATCCCCTACACAGTGTCCAGTGTAATCCATCCCTACACACAGTGTCCAGTGTAATCCATCCCCTACACACAGTGTCCAGTGTAATCCATCCCCTACACAGTGTCCAGTGTAATCCATCCCCTACACACAGTGTCCAGTGTAATCCATCCCCTACACACAGTGTCCAGTGTAATCCATCCCTACAACAGTGTCCAGTGTAATCCATCCCCATACACAGTGTCCAGTGTATCCATCCCCTACACACAGTTCCAAGTAATCCATCCACGAACGCACCAGTGTCCAGTGTAATCCATCCCCTACATACAGTTGTCCAGTGTAATCATCCAAAGACACAGTGACCAGTGTAATTCCATCCCCTACACACATTGGCCAGCTGTAATCCATCCCATACACACAGTGTCCAGTGTAATCCATCCCCTACACACAGTGTCCAGTGTAATCCATCCACTACACACAGTGTCCAGTGTAATCTATCCCCTACACACAGTGTCCAGTGTATTCCATCCCCTTCACACAGTGTCCCAGTGTAATCCATCCCCTACATACAGTGTCCAGTGTAATCCATCCCAATCACACAGTGTCCAGTGTAATCCATCCCTACACACATTGTCCAGTGTAATCCATCCCATACACACAGTGTCCAGTGTAATCCATCCCCTAACACACAGTGTCCATTGTAAGTCAATCCCTACACACAGTGTCCAGTGTAATCCATTCCCCTATACACAGTGTCCAGTGTAAATCCATCCCCTACACACAGTGGCCAGTGTAATCCATCCCCTTCACACAGTGTCCCAGTGTAATCCATCCCCTACACACAGTGTCCAGTGTAATCCATCCCCTACACACAGTGTCCAGTGTAATCCATCCCTACACACAGTGTCCAGTGTAATCCATCCCCTCACACAGTGTCCAGTGTAATCCATCCCCTACACACAGTGTCCAGTGTAATCCATCCCCTACACAGTGTCCAGTGTAATCCATCCCCTACACAGTGTCCAGTGTAATCCATCCCTACACACAGTGTCCAGTGTAATCCATCCCCTACACACAGTGTCCAGTGTAATCCATCCCCTACACACAGTGTCCAGTGTAATCCATCCCCTACACAGTGTCCAGTGTAATCCATCCCCTACACACAGTGTCCAGTGTAAACCATCCCCTACACAGTGTCCAGTGTAATCCATCCCCTACACACAGTGTCCAGTGTAATCCATCCCCTACACAGTGTCCAGTGTAATCCATCCCCTACACACAGTGTCCAGTGTAATCCATCCCCTACACAGTGTCCAGTGTAATCCATCCCCTACACACAGTGTCCAGTGTAATCCATCCCTACACACAGTGTCCAGTGTAATCCATCCCTACACACAGTGTCCAGTGTAATCCATCCCCTACACACAGTGTCCAGTGTAATCCATCCCCTTCACACAGTGTCCAGTGTAATCCATCCCCTACACACAGTGTCCAGTGTAATCCATCCCATACACACAGTGTCCAGTGTAATCCATCCCCTACACACAGTGTCCAGTGTAATCCATCCACTACACACAGTGTCCAGTGTAATCCATCCCCTACACACAGTGTCCCAGTGTAATCCATCCCCTACACACAGTGTCCAGTGTAATCCATCCCCTACACACAGTGTCCAGTGTAATCCATCCCTACACACAGTGTCCAGTGTAATCCATCCCATACACACAGTGTCCAGTGTAATCCATCCCTACACACAGTGTCCAGTGTAATCCATCCCTACACACAGTGTCCAGTGTAATCCACCCATACACACAGTGTCCAGTGTAATCCATCCCCTACACACAGTGTCCAGTGTAATCCATCCCCTACACACAGTGTCCAGTGTAATCCATCCCTTCACAGTGTCCAGTGTAATCCATCCCCTACACACAGTGTCCAGTGTAATCCATCCCCTACACACAGTGTCCAGTGTAAATCCATCCCCTACACACAGTGTCC
Source organism: Squalus acanthias (assembly GCA_030390025.1). Classification (NCBI taxonomy): domain Eukaryota; kingdom Metazoa; phylum Chordata; class Chondrichthyes; order Squaliformes; family Squalidae; genus Squalus; species Squalus acanthias. The sequence continues at coordinate 351,623 of JASTWF010000043.1, forward strand.
AGTGTAATCCATCCCCTACACACAGTGTCCAGTGTAATCCATCCCCTTCACACAGTGTCCAGTGTAATCCATCCCCTTCACACAGTGTCCAGTGTAATCCATCCCCTACACACAGTGTCCAGTGTAATCCATCCCCTTCACACAGTGTCCAGTGTAATCCATCCCCTTCACACAGTGTCCAGTGTAATCCATCCCCTACACACAGTGTCCAGTGTAATCCATCCCCTACACACAGTGTCCAGTGTAATCCATCCCCTTCACACAGTGTCCAGTGTAATCCATCCCTACACACAGTGTCCAGTGTAATCCATCCCCCTACACAGTGTCCAGTGTAATCCATCCCCTACACACAGTGTCCAGTGTAATCCATCCCCTACACACAGTGTCCAGTGTAATCATCCCCTTCACACAGTGTCCAGTGTAATCCATCCCCTTCACACAGTGTCCAGTGTAATCCATCCCCTACACACAGTGTCCAGTGTAATCCATCCCATACACACAGTGTCCAGTGTAATCATCCCCTACACACAGTGTCCAGTGTAATCCATCCCCTTCACACAGTGTCCAGTGTAATCCATCCCTACACACAGTGTCCAGTGTAATCCATCCCCTACACACAGTGTCCAGTGTAATCCATCCCCTACACACAGTGTCCAGTGTAATCCATCCCCTACAGCACAGTGTCCAGTGTAATCCATCCCCTACACACAGTGTCCAGTGTAATCCATCCCCTACACACAGTGTCCAGGTAATCCATCCCTACACACAGTGTCCAGTGTAATCCATCCCCTACACACAGTGTCCAGTGTAATCCATCCCCTACACACAGTGTCCAGTGTAATCCATCCCCTTCACACAGTGTCCAGTGTAATCCATCCCCTACACACAGTGTCCAGTGTAATCCATCCCCTACACACAGTGTCCAGTGTAATCCATCCCCTACACACAGTGTCCAGTGTAATCCATCCCCTACACACAGTGTCCAGTGTAATCCATCCCCTACACACAGTGTCCAGTGTAATCCATCCCCTACACACAGTGTCCAGTGTAATCCATCCCCTACACACAGTGTCCAGTGTAATCCATCCCCTACACACAGTGTCCAGTGTAATCCATCCCCTACACACAGTGTCCAGTGTAATCCATCCCTACACACAGTGTCCAGTGTAATCCATCCCCTACACACAGTGTCCAGTGTAATCCATCCCCTACACACAGTGTCCAGTGTAATCCATCCCCTACACACAGTGTCCAGTGTAATCCATCCCCTACACACAGTGTCCAGTGTAATCCATCCCCTACACACAGTGTCCAGTGTAATCCATCCCCTACACAGTGTCCAGTGTAATCCATCCCTACACACAGTGTCCAGTGTAATCCATCCCCTACACACAGTGTCCAGTGTAATCCATCCCCTACACACAGTGTCCAGTGTAATCCATCCCCTTCACACAGTGTCTCATGTAATCCATCCCCTACACAGTGTCTAGTGTAATCCATCCCCTACACACACAGTGTCAGCGTAATCCATCCATACTCACAGTGTCCAGTGTAATCCATCCCTACCACAGTGTCCAGTGTAATCCATCCCTACACCAGTGTCCAGTGTAATCCATCTCGCTACAACACAGTGTCCAGTAGTAATCCATCCCCTACCACACAGTGTCCAGTGTAATCCATCCCCTACACAAGTGTCCAGTGTAATCCATCCCAAGCACAGTGTCCAGTGTAATCCATCCCCTACACACAGTGTCCAGTGTAATCCATCCCCTACACACAGTTCCAGTGTAATCCATCCCCTACACACAGTGTCCAGTGTAATCCATCCCCAACACACAGTGTCCAGTGTAATCCATCCCTACATACAGTGTCCAGTGTAATCCATCCCCTTCACACGTGTCCAGTGTAATCCATCCCCTACACACAGTGTCCACTTTAATCCATCCAGAACACCAGTGTCCAGTGTAATCCATCCCCTACACACAGTGTCCAGTGTAATCCATCCCCTACACACAGTGTCCAGTGTAATCCATCCCCTACACACAGTGTCCAGTGTAATCCATCCCCTACACACAGTGTCCAGTGTAATCCATCTCCTACACACAGTGTCCAGTGTAATCCATCCCTACACACAGTGTCCAGTGTAATCCCATCCCAACACACAGTGTCCAGTGTAATCCATCCCCTACACACAGTGTCCAGTGTAATCCATCCCCTACACACAGTGTCCAGTGTAATCCATCCCTACACACAGTGTCCAGTGTAATCCATCCCCCTACGACACAGTGTCCAGTGGTAATCCATCCCCTACACACAGTGTCCAGTGTAATCCATCCCCTACACACAGTGTCCAGTGTAATCCATCCCTACACACAGTGTCCAGTGTAATCCATCCCCTAAACACAGTGTCCAGTGTAATCCATCCCCTACACACAGTGTCCAGTGTAATCCATCCCCTACACACAGTGTCCAGTGTAATCCATCCCCTACACACAGTGTCCAGTGTAATCCATCCCCTTCACACAGTGTCCAGTGTATCCATCCCCAACACACAGTGTCCAGTGTAATCCATCCCCTACACACAGTGTCCAGTGTAATCCATCCCCTACACACAGTGTCCAGTGTAATCCATCCCCTACATACAGTGTCCAGTGTAATCCATCCCCTACACACAGTGTCCAGTGTAATCCATCCCCTTCACACAGAGTCCAGTGTAATCCATCCCGACACACAGTGTCCAGTGTAATCCATCCTCTACACACAGTGTCCAGTTTATTCCAATACCTACATACAGTGGTCGTTTAATCCATTCCAAAGACACAGCTGTCCAGTGTATCCATCCCCTACACACGTTGTCCAGTGTAATCCATCCCCTACACACAGTGTCCTGTGTAATTCAATCCCCTTCACTCTGTGTCCAGCGTTATCCATCCCCGACCACACAGTGTCCACTGTAATCCATCCAAAAGACACATTGTCCAGTGTATTCCATCCATACACACAGTGGTCCAGTGTAATCCATCCCGACACACAGTGTTAGTGTAATCCATCCCCTACACAAAGTGTCCAGTGTAATGCAATCCCAAGACACAAGTGTCCTCCCTACACAGTGTCCAGTGTAATCCATCCCCTTCACACAGTGTCCAGTGTAATCCATCCCCTACACACAGTGTCCAGTGTAATCCATCCCCTACACACAGTGTCCAGTGTAATCCATCCCCTACACACAGTGTCCAGTGTAATCCATCCCCTACACACAGTGTCCAGTGTAATCCATCCCCTACACACAGTGTCCAGTGTAATCCATCCCCTACACACAGTGTCCAGTGTAATCCATCCCCTACACACAGTGTCCAGTGTAATCCATCCCCTACACACAGTGTCCAGTGTAATCCATCCCCTACACACAGTGTCCAGTGTAATCCATCCCCTACACAGTGTCCAGTGTAATCCATCCCCTACACACAGTGTCCAGTGTAATCCATCCCCTACACACAGTGTCCAGTGTAATCCATCCCCTACACACAGTGTCCAGTGTAATCCATCCCCTACACACAGTGTCCAGTGTAATCCATCCCCTTCACACAGTGTCCAGTGTAATCCATCACACAGTGTCCAGTGTAATCCATCCCCTTCACAACAGAGTCCAGTGTAATCCATCCCCTACAAACAGTGTCCCAGTGTAATCCATCCCCTACTACCAGTGTCCAGTGTAATCCCCCTTCCCCATACACAGTGTCCAGTGTAATCCATCCCCAACAAACAGTGTCCAGTGTAATCCATCCCCTACACACAGTGTCCAGTGTAATCCAATCCCCTACACACAGTGTCCAGTGCAATCCATCCCCTACACACAGTGTCCAGTGTAATCCATCCACTACACACAGTGGCCCCAGTGTAAACCATCCCCAACACAGTGTCCAGTGCAATCCATCCCCTACACTACAGTGTCCGTGTAATCATCCCCTACACAAGTGGCCATGTAATCCATCCCCAACACACTGTGTCCAGTGTAATCCATCCCCTACACAGAGGTCCCAGTGTAATCCATCCCCTACACACAGTGTCCAGTGTAATCCATCAGGTCCAGATCATCTACACAGTGGTCCAGTGTAATCCATCCCCTACACTCAGTGTCCAGTGCAATCCATCCCCTACACACAGTGTCCAGTGTAGTCCATCCCCTACACACAGTGTCCAGTGTAATCCATCCCCATCACACAGTGTCCAGTGTAATCCATCCCCTACACACAGTGTCCAGTGTAATCCATCCCCTACACACAGTGTCCAGTGTAATCCATCCCCTACACACAGTGTCCAGTGTAATCCATCCCTACACACAGTGTCCAGTGTAATCCATCCCTACACACAGTGTCCAGTGTAATCCATCCCCTACACACAGTGTCCAGTGTAATCCATCCCCTACACACAGTGTCCAGTGTAATCCATCCCCTACACACAGTGTCCAGTGTAATCCATCCCCTACACACAGTGTCCAGTGTAATCCATCCCCTACACACAGTGTCCAGTGTAATCCATCCCCTACACACAGTGTCCAGTGTAATCCATCCCCTACACACAGTGTCCAGTGTAATCCATCCCCTACACACAGTGTCCAGTGTAATCCATCCCCTACACACAGTGTCCAGTGTAAACCATCCCCTACACAGTGTCCAGTGTAATCCATCCCCTACACACAGTGTCCAGTGTAATCCATCCCCTTCACACAGTGTCCAGTGTAATCCATCCCCTACACTCAGTGTCCAGTGTAATCCATCCTCTACATGCAGTGTCCAGTGTAATCCATCCCCTTCACACAGTGTCCAGTGTAATCCATCCCCTTCACATAGTGTCCAGTGTAATCCATCCCCTACACACAGTGTCCAGTGTAATCCATCCCCTACACACAGTGTCCAGTGCAATCCATCCCCTACACACAGTGTCCAGTGTAATCCATCCCCTACACAGTGTCCAGTGTAATCCATCCCCTACACAGTGTCCAGTGTAATCTATCCCCTACACACAGTGTCCAGTGTAATCCATCCACTACGCACAGTGTCCAGTGTAATCCATCCTCTACATACAGTGTCCAGTGTAATCCATCCCAAAGACACAGTGACCAGTGTAATCCATCCCCTACACACATTGTCCACTGTAATCCATCCCATACACACAGTGTCCAGTGTAATCCATCCCCTACACACAGTGTCCAGTGTAATCCATCCCCTACACACAGTGTCCAGTGTAATCCATCCCTACACACAGTGTCCAGTGTAATCCATCCCCTTCACACAGTGTCCAGTGTAATCCATCCCCTACATACAGTGTCCAGTGTAATCCATCCCAAAGACACAGTGTCCAGTGTAATCCATCCCCTACACACATTGTCCAGTGTAATCCATCCCATACACACAGTTTCCAGTGTAATCCATCCCCTACACACAGTGTCCAGTGTAATCAATCCCCTACACACAGTGTCCAGTGTAATCCATCCCATACACACAGTGTCCAGTGTAATCCATCCCCTACACACAGTTTCCAGTGTAATCCATCCCATACACACAGTGTCCAGTGTAATCCATCCCATAGACACAGTGTCTTTTGTAATCCATCCCCTACACACATTGTCCAGTGTAATCCATCCCCTACACACAGTGTCCAGTGTAAACCATCCCCTACACAGTGTCCACTGTAATCCATCCCCTACACACAATGTCCAGTGTAATCCATCCCCTTCACACAGTGTCCAGTGTAATCCATCCCCTACACTCAGTGTCCAGTGTAATCCATCCTCTACACGCAGTGTCCAGTGTAATCCATCCCCTTCACACAGTGTCCAGTGTAATCCATCCCCTTCACATAGTGTCCAGTGTAATCCATCCCCTACACACAGTGTCCAGTGTAATCCATCCCCTACACACAGTGTCCAGTGTAATCCATCCCCTACACACAGTGTCCAGTGTAATCCATCCCTTCACACAGTGTCCAGTGTAATCCATCCCATACACACAGTGTCCAGTGTAATCCATCCCAAACACACAGTGTCTTTTGTAATCCATCCCCTACACACAGTGTCCAGTGTAATCCATCCCCTACACACAGTGTCCTGTGTAATTCATCCCCTTCACACTGTGTCCAGTGTAATCCATCCCCGACACACAGTGTCCACTGTAATCCATCCCAAAGACACATTGTCCAGTGTAATCCATCCCATACACACAGTGTCCAGTGTAATCCATCCCCTACACACAGTGTCTAGTGTAATCCATCCCCTACACACAGTGTCCAGTGTAATGCATCCCAAAGACACAGTGTCCAGTGTAATCCATCCCCTTCACATAGTGTCCAGTGTAATCCATCCCCTACACACAGTGTCCAGTGTAATCCATCCCCTACACACAGTGTCCAGTGTAATCCATCCCCTACACACAGTGTCCAGTGTAATCCATCCCCTTCACACAGTGTCCAGTGTAATCCATCCCCTACACACAGTGTCCAGTGTAATCCATCCCTACACACAGTGTCCAGTGTAATCCATCCCCTACACACAGTGTCCAGTGTAATCCATCCCCTCACACAGTGTCCAGTGTAATCCATCCCATACACACAGTGTCCAGTGTAATCCATCCCCTACACACAGTGTCCAGTGTAATCCATCCCCTACACACAGTGTCCAGTGTAATCCATCCCTACACACAGTGTCCAGTGTAATCCATCCCCTACACACAGTGTCCAGTGTAATCCATCCCCTTCACACAGTGTCCAGTGTAATCCATCCCCTACACACAGTGTCCAGTGTAATCCATCTCAAAGACACAGTGTCCAGTGTAATCCATCCCCTACACACAGTGTCCAGTGTAATCCATCCCCTACACACAGTGTCCAGTGTAATCCATCCCCTACACACAGTGTCCAGTGTAATCCATCTAAGACACAGTGTCCAGTGTAATCCATCCCGTACACACAGTGTCCAGTGTAATCCATCCCCTACACACAGTGTCCAGTGTAATCCATTCCCTACACACAGTGTCCAGTGTAATCCATCCCATAGACACAGTGTCTTTTGTAATCCATCCTCAACACACAGTGTCCAGTGTAATCCATCCCCTACACACAGTGTCCAGTGTAATCCATCCCCTACACACAGTGTCCAGTGTAATCCATCCCATACACACAGTGTCCAGTGTAATCCATCCCCTACACACAGTGTCCAGTGTAATCCATCCCCTACACACAGTGTCCAGTGTAATCCATCCCCTACACACAGTGTCCAGTGTAATCCATCCCCTACACACAGTGTCCAGTGTAATCCATCCCCTACACACAGTGTCCAGTGTAATCCATCCCCTACACACAGTGTCCAGTGTAATCCATCCCCTACACACAGTGTCCAGTGTAATCCATCCCCTACACACAGTGTCCAGTGTAATCCATCCCTACACACAGTGTCCAGTGTAATCCATCCCCTACACACAGTGTCCAGTGTAATCCATCCCCTACACACAGTGTCCAGTGTAATCCATCCCCTACACACAGTGTCCAGTGTAATCCATCCCCTACACACAGTGTCCAGTGTAATCCATCCCCTTCACACAGTGTCCAGTGTAATCCATCCCCTACACACAGTGTCCAGTGTAATCCATCCCCTTCACACAGTGTCCAGTGTAATCCATCCCCAACACACAGTGTCCAGTGTAATCCATCCCCTACACACAGTGTCCAGTGTAATCCATCCCCTTCACACAGTGTCCAGTGTAATCCATCCCCTACACACAGTGTCCAGTGTAATCCATCCCCTACACACAGTGTCCAGTGTAATCCATCCCCTACACACAGTGTCCAGTGTAATCCATCCCCTTCACACAGTGTCCAGTGTAATCCATCCCCTTCACACAGTGTCCAGTGTAATCCATTCCCTACACACAGTGTCCAGTGTAATCCATCCCCTACACACAGTGTCCAGTGTAATCCATCCCCTTCACAGTGTCCAGTGTAATCCATCCCCTACACACAGTGTCCAGTGTAATCCATCCCAAAGACACAGTGTCCAGTGTAATCCATCCCCTACACACAGTGTCCAGTGTAATCCATCCCCTACACACAGTGTCCAGTGTAATCCATCCCCTACACACAGTGTCCAGTGTAATCCATCCCAAAGACACAGTGTCCAGTGTAATCCATCCCCTACACACAGTGTCCAGTGTAATCCATCCCCTACACACAGTGTCCAGTGTAATCCATCCCATACACACAGTGTCCAGTGTAATCCATCCCCTACACACAGTGTCCAGTGTAATCCATCCCCTACACACAGTGTCCAGTGTAATCCATCCCCTACACACAGTGTCCAGTGTAATCCATCCCCTACACACAGTGTCCAGTGTAATCCATCCCCTACACACAGTGTCCAGTGTAATCCATCCCCTACACACAGTGTCCAGTGTAATCCATCCCATACACAGTGTCCAGTGTAATCCATCCCCTACACACAGTGTCCAGTGTAATCCATCCCCTACACACAGTGTCCAGTGTAATCCATCCCCTACACACAGTGTCCAGTGTAATCCATCCCCTTCACACAGTGTCCAGTGTAATCCATCCCCTTCACACAGTGTCCAGTGTAATCCATCCCCTACACACAGTGTCCAGTGTAATCCATCCCCTACACACAGTGTCCAGTGTAATCCATCCCCTACACACAGTGTCCAGTGTAATCCATCCCCTACACAGTGTCCAGTGTAATCCATCCCCTACACAGTGTCCAGTGTAATCCATCCCCTACACACAGTGTCCAGTGTAATCCATCCACTACGCACAGTGTCCAGTGTAATCCATCCCCTACATACAGTGTCCAGTGTAATCCATCCCAAAGACACAGTGACCAGTGTAATCCATCCCCTACACACATTGTCCACTGTAATCCATCCCATACACACAGTGTCCAGTGTAATCCATCCCCTACACACAGTGTCCAGTGTAATCCATCCCCTACACACAGTGTCCAGTGTAATCCATCCCCTACACACAGTGTCCAGTGTAATCCATCCCCTTCACACAGTGTCCAGTGTAATCCATCCCCTACATACAGTGTCCAGTGTAATCCATCCCAAAGACACAGTGTCCAGTGTAATCCATCCCCTACACACATTGTCCAGTGTAATCCATCCCATACACACAGTTTCCAGTGTAATCCATCCCCTACACACAGTGTCCAGTGTAATCAATCCCCTACACACAGTGTCCAGTGTAATCCATCCCCTACACACAGTGTCCAGTGTAATCCATCCCCTACACACAGTGTCCAGTGTAATCCATCCCCTTCACACAGTGTCCAGTGTAATCCATCCCCAACACACAGTGTCCACTGTAATCCATCCCCTACACACAGTGTCCAGTGTAATCCATCCCCTTCACACAGTGTCCAGTGCAATCCATCCCCTACACACAGTGTCCAGTGTAATCCATCCCCAACACACAGTCGCCAGAGTAAACCATCCCCAACCACCAGTGTCCAGTGTAATCCATCCCCTACATACAGTGTCCAGTGTAATCCATCCCCTTCACACAGTGTCCAATGTAATCCATCCCCAACACACAGTGTCCAGTGTAATCCATCCCCTACACACAGTGTCCAGTGTAATCCATCCCCTTCTCACAGTGTCCAGTGTAATCCATCCCCTTCACACAGTGACCAGTGCAATCCATCCCCTACACACAGTGTCCAGTGTAATCCATCCCCTACACACAGTGTCCAGTGCAATCCATCCCCTACACACAGTGTCCAGTGTAATCCATCCCCTACACAGTGTCCAGTGTAATCCATCCCCTACACAGTGTCCAGTGTAATCCATCCCCTACACACAGTGTCCAGTGTAATCCATCCCCTACACACAGTGTCCAGTGTAATCCATCCCCTACATACAGTGTCCAGTGTAATCCATCCCAAAGACACAGTGTCCAGTGTAATCCATCCCCTACACACAGTGTCCAGTGTAATCCATCCCATACACACAGTGTCCAGTGTAATCCATCCCCTACACACAGTGTCCAGTGTAATCCATCCCCTACACACAGTGTCCAGTGTAATCCATCCCCTACACACAGTGTCCAGTGTAATCCATCCCTACACACAGTGTCCAGTGTAATCCATCCCCTACACAGTGTCCAGTGTAATCCATCCCCTACACACAGTGTCCAGTGTAATCCATCCCCTACACACAGTGTCCAGTGTAATCCATCCCCTACACACAGTGTCCAGTGTAATCCATCCCCTACACACAGTGTCCAGTGTAATCCATCCCCTACACACAGTGTCCAGTGTAATCCATCCCTTCACATAGTGTCCAGTGTAATCCATCCCCTACACACAGTGTCCAGTGTAATCCATCCCCTACACACAGTGTCCAGTGTAATCCATCCCCTACACACAGTGTCCAGTGTAATCCATCCCCTTCACACAGTGTCCAGTGTAATCCATCCCATACACACAGTGTCCAGTGTAATCCATCCCAAACACACATTGTCTTTTGTAATCCATCCCCTACACACAGTGTCCAGTGTAATCCATCCCCTTCACACAGTGTCCAGTGTAATCCATTCCCTACACAGTGTCCAGTGTAATCCATCCCCTACACACAATGTCCAGTGTAATCCATCCTCTTCACACAGTGTCCAGTGTAATCCATCCCCTACATACAGTGTCCAGTGTAATCCATCCCAAAGACACAGTGTCCAGTGTAATCCATCCCCTACACACATTGTCCAGTGTAATCCATCCCATACACACAGTGTCCACTGTAATCCATCCCGTACACACAGTGTCCAGTGTAATCCATCCCAAAGACACAGTGTCCAGTGTAATCCATCCCCTACACACAGTGTCTAGTGTAATCCATCCCCGACACACAGTGTCCAGTGTAATCCATCCCCTACACACAGTGTCCAGTGTAATCCATCCCCTACACACAGTGTCCAGTGTAATCCATCCCCTTCACACAGTGTCCAGTGTAATCCATCCTCTACACGCAGTGTCCAGTGTAATCCATCCCCTTCACACAGTGTCCAGTGTAATCCATCCCCTTCACATAGTGTCCAGTGTAATCCATCCCCTACACACAGTGTCCAGTGTAATCCATCCCCTACACACAGTGTCCAGTGTAATCCATCCCCTACACACAGTGTCCAGTGTAATCCATCCCCTTCACACAGTGTCCAGTGTAATCCATCCCCTACACACAGTGTCCAGTGTAATCCATCCCATACACACAGTGTCCAGTGTAATCCATCCCAAAGACACAGTGTCCAGTGTAATCCATCCCCTACACACAGTGTCCAGTGTAATCCATCCCCTTCACACAGTGTCCAGTGTAATCCATTCCCTACACACAGTGTCCAGTGTAATCCATCCCTACACACATGTCCAGTGTAATCATCCCTTCACACAGTGTCCAGTGTAATCCATCCCCTTACATACAGTGTCCAGCTGTAATCCATCCCCTACACACAGTGTCCAGTGTAATCATCCCTACACACAGTGTCCAGTGTAATCCATCCCCTACACACAGTGTCCAGTGTAATCCATCCCTACACACAGTGTCCAGTGTAATCCATCCCATACACACAGTGTCCAGTGTATCCATCCCCAAGCACACATTGTCCAGTGTAATCCATCCCCTACACACAGTGTCCAGTGTAATCCATCCCCTACACACAGTGTCCAGTGTAATCCATCCCCTTCACACAGTGTCCAGTGTAATCCATCCCCTCACACAGTGTCCAGTGTAATCCATCCCTACACACAGTGTCCAGTTGTAATCCATCCCCTACACACAGTGTCCAGTGTAATCCATCCCCTACACACAGTGTCCAGTGTAATCCATCCCCTACACACAGTGTCCAGTGTAATCCATCCCCTACACACAGTGTCCAGTGTAATCCATCCCATACACACAGTGTCCAGTGTAAACCATCCCATACACACAGTGTCCAATGCAATCCATCCCCTACACACAGTGTCCAGTGTAATCCATCCCATACACATAGTGTCCAGTGTAATCCAGCCCCTACACACAGTGTCCAGTGTAATCCATCCCCTTCACAGTGTCCAGTGTAATCCATCCCCTTCACACAGTGTCCAATGTAATCCATCCCCAACACACAGTGTCCAGTGTAATCCATCCCCTACACACAGTGTCCAGTGTAATCCATCCCCTTCACACAGTGTCCAGTGTAATCCATCCCCTTCACACAGTGTCCAGTGCAATCCATCCTCTACACACAGTGTCCAGTGTAATCCATCCCCTACACACAGTGTCCAGAGCAATCCATCCCCTACACACAGTGTCCAGTGTAATCCATCCACTACGCACAGTGTCCAGTGTAATCCATCCCCTACACACAGTGTCCAGTGTAATCCATCCCCTACACACAGTGTCCAGTGTAATCCATCCCCTTCACACAGTGTCCAGTGTAATCCATCCCATACACACAGTGTCCAGTGTAATCCATCCCCTACACACAGTGTCCAGTGTAATCCATCCCCTACACACAGTGTCCAGTGTAATCCATCCCCTACACAGTGTCCAGTGTAATCCATCCCTACACACAGTGTCCAGTGTAATCCATCCCCTACACACAGTGTCCAGTGTAATCCATCCCCTACACACAGTGTCCAGTGTAATCCATCCCTACACACAGTGTCCAGTGTAATCCATCCCTACACACAGTGTCCAGTGTAATCCATCCCCTACACACAGTGTCCAGTGTAATCCATCCCCTACACACAGTGTCCAGTGTAATCCATCCCCTACTACACAGTGTCCAGTGTAATCCATCCCCTACACACAGTGTCCAGTGTAATCCATCCCCTACACACAGTGTCCAGTGTAATCCATCCCCTACACACAGTGTCCAGTGTAATCCATCCCCTACACAGTGTCCACTGCAATCCATCCCCTACACACAATGTCCAGTGTAATCCATCCCCTTCACACAGTGTCCAGTGTAATCCATCCCCTACACACAGTGTCCAGTGTAATCCATCCTCTACACGCAGTGTCCAGTGTAATCCATCCCCTTCACACAGTGTCCAGTGTAATCCATCCCCTTCACATAGTGTCCAGTGTAATCCATCCCCTACACACAGTGTCCAGTGTAATCCATCCCCTTCACACAGTGTCCAGTGTAATCCATCCCCTTCACACAGTGTCCAGTGTAATCCATCCCATACACACAGTGTCCAGTGTAATCCATCCCAAACACACAGTGTCTTTTGTAGTCCATCCCCTACACACAGTGTCCAGTGTAATCCATCCCCTTCACACAGTGTCCAGTGTAATCCATTCCCTACACAGTGTCCAGTGTAATCCATCCCCTACACACAATGTCCAGTGTAATCCATCCTCTTCACACAGTGTCCAGTGTAATCCATCCCCTACACACAGTGTCCAGTGTAATCCATCCCCTAAACACAGTGTCCAGTGTAATCCATCCCCTACACACAGTGTCATTGTAATCCATCCCCTTCACACCGTGTCCAGTGTAATCCATCCCCTACAAACAGTGTCAGTGTAATCCATCCCCTACACACAGTGTCCAGTGTAATCCAGCCCCTTCACACAGTGTCCAGTGTAATCCATCCCTACACACAGTGTCCAGTGTAACCATCCCACTTACACACAGGTCCAGTTAAACAGCCCTACACATGGCCAGTGTAACCAACCATACACAGTGTCAGTGTAATCCATCCCCATACACACAGGTCCAGTGTAATCCATCCCCTACCCACAGTGTCCAGTGTAATCCATCCCCTACACACAGCTGTTCCAGTGTAATCCATCCCCTACACACAGTGTCCAGTGTAATCCATCCCCTTACACACAGTGTCCAGTGTAATCCATCCCTACACACAGTGTCCAGTGTAATCCATCCCTACACACAGTGTCCAGTGTAATCCATCCCCTTCACACAGTGTCCAGTGTAATCCATCCCCTACACACAGTGTCCAGTGTAATCCATCCCCTACACACAGTGTCCAGTGTAATCCATCCCCTTCACACAGTGTCCAGTGTAATCCATCCCCTACACACAGTGTCCAGTGTAATCCATCCCCTACACACAGTGTCCAGTGTAATCCATCCCCTACACACAGTGTCCAGTGTAATCCATCCCCTTCACACAGTGTCCAGTGTAATCCATCCCCTACACACAGTGTCCAGTGTAATCCATCCCCTACACACAGTGTCCAGTGTAATCCATCCCTACACACAGTGTCCAGTGTAATCCATCCCCTACACAGTGTCCAGTGTAATCCATCCCCTACACACAGTGTCCAGTGTAATCCATCCCCTACACACAGTGTCCAGTGTAATCCATCCCCTACACACAGTGTCCAGTGTAATCCATCCCTACACACAGTGTCCAGTGTAATCCATCCCCTACACACAGTGTCCAGTGTAATCCATCCCCTTCACACAGTGTCCAGTGTAATCCATCCCTACACACAGTGTCCAGTGTAATCCATCCCAAAGACACAGTGTCCAGTGTAATCCATCCCCTACAACAGTGTCCAGTGTAATCCATCCCCTACACACAGTGTCCAGTGTAATCCATCCCCTACACACAGTGTCCAGTGTAATCCATCCCCTACACACAGTGTCCAGTGTAATCCATCCCATACACACAGTGTCCAGTGTAATCCATCCCATACACACAGTGTCCAGTGTAATCCATCCCTACACACAGTGTCCAGTGTAATCCATCCCCTTCACACAGTGTCCAGTGTAATCCATCCCCTACACACAGTGTCCAGTGTAATCCATCCCTACACACAGTGTCCAGTGTAATCCATCCCCTACACACAGTGTCCAGTGTAATCCATCCCATACACACAGTGTCCAGTGTAATCCATCCCATACACACAGTGTCCAGTGTAATCCATCCCTACACACAGTGTCCAGTGTAATCCATCCCCTACACACAGTGTCCAGTGTAATCCATCCCCTACACACAGTGTCCAGTGTAATCACAGTGTCCAGTGTAATCCATCCCCTACACACAGTGTCCAGTGTAATCCATCCCCTACACACAGTGTCCAGTGTAATCCATCCCCTACACACAGTGTCCAAGTGTAATCCATCCCCTACACACAGTGTCCAGTGTAATCCATCCCCTACACACAGTGTCCAGTGTAATCCATCCCTACACACAGTGTCCAGTGTAATCCATCCCCTACACACAGTGTCCAGTGTAATCCATCCCCTACACACAGTGTCCAGTGTAATCCATCCCCTACACACAGTGTCCAGTGTAATCCATCCCCTACACACAGTGTCCAGTGTAATCCATCCCCTACACACAGTGTCCAGTGTAATCCATCCCCTACACACAGTGTCCAGTGTAATCCATCCCCTACACACAGTGTCCAGTGTAATCCATCCCCTACACACAGTGTCCAGTGTAATCCATCCCCTACACACAGTGTCCAGTGTAATCCATCCCCTACACACAGTGTCCAGTGTAATCCATCCCCTACACACAGTGTCCAGTGTAATCCATCCCCTACACACAGTGTCCAGTGTAATCCATCCCCTACACACAGTGTCCAGTGTAATCCATCCCCTACCACAGTGTCCAGTGTAATCCATCCCCTACACACAGTGTCCAGTGTAATCCATCCCTTCACACAGTGTCCAGTGTAATCCATCCCCTACACACAGTGTCCAGTGTAATCCATCCCCTACACACAGTGTCCAGTGTAATCCATCCCCTTCACACAGTGTCCAGTGTAATCCATCCCCTTCACACAGTGTCCAGTGTAATCCATCCCCTACACACAGTGTCCAGTGTAATCCATCCCCTACACACAGTGTCCAGTGTAATCCATCCCCTA
Organism: Squalus acanthias; assembly: GCA_030390025.1. Lineage (NCBI taxonomy): Eukaryota > Metazoa > Chordata > Chondrichthyes > Squaliformes > Squalidae > Squalus > Squalus acanthias. The sequence continues at coordinate 367,512 of JASTWF010000043.1, forward strand.
CACACAGTGTCCAGTGTAATCCATCCCCTACACAGTGTCCAGTGTAATCCATCCCCTACACAGTGTCCAGTGTAATCCATCCCCTACACACAGTGTCCAGTGTAATCCATCCACTACACACAGTGTCCAGTGTAATCCATCCCCTACATACAGTGTCCAGTGTAATCCATCCCAAAGACACAGTGTCCAGTGTAATCCATCCCCTACACACAGTGTCCAGTGTAATCCATCCCCTACACACAGTGTCCAGTGTAATCCATCCCCTACACACAGTGTCCAGTGTAATCCATCCCCTACACACAGTGTCCAGTGTAATCCATCCCCTACACACAGTGTCCAGTGTAATCCATCCCCTTCACACAGTGTCCAGTGTAATCCATCCCCTACACACAGTGTCCAGTGTAATCCATCCCAAAGACACAGTGTCCAGTGTAATCCATCCCCTACACACAGTGTCCAGTGTAATCCATCCCATACACACAGTGTCCAGTGTAATCCATCCCCTACACACAGTGTCCAGTGTAATCAATCCCCTACACACAGTGTCCAGTGTAATCCATCCCCTACACACAGTGTCCAGTGTAATCCATCCCTTTCACACAGTGTCCAGTGTAATCCATTCCCTACACAGTGTCCAGTGTAATCCATCCCCTACACACAATGTCCAGTGTAATCCATCCTCTTCACACAGTGTCCAATGTAATCCATCCCCTACATACAGTGTCCAGTGTAATCCATCCCAAAGACACATTGTCCAGTGTAATCCATCCCCTACACACATTGTCCAGTGTAATCCATCCCTTTCACACAGTGTCCACTGTAATCCATCCCATACACACAGTGTCCAGTGTAATCCATCCCAAAGACACAGTGTCTTTTGTAATCCATCCCCTACACACAGTGTCTTTTGTAATCCATCCCCTACACACAGTGTCCAGTGTAATCCATCCCCTACACACAGTGTCCAGTGTAATCCATCCCCTACACACAGTGTCCAGTGTAATCCATCCCATACACACAGTGTCCAGTGTAAACCATCCCATACACACAGTGTCCAATGTAATCCATCCCCTACACACAGTGTCCAGTGTAATCCATCCCCTTCACAGTGTCCAGTGTAATCCATCCCCTACATACAGTGTCCAGTGTAATCCATCCTAAAGACACAGTGTCCAGTGTAATCCATCCCCTACACACATTGTCCAGTGTAATCCATCCCATACACACAGTGTCCAGCGTAATCCATCCCATACACACAGTGTCCAGTGTAATCCATCCCAAAGACACAGTGTCCAGTGTAATCCATCCCCTACACACAGTGTCTCGTGTAATCCATCCCCTACACACATTGTCCAGTGTAATCCATCCCATAGACACAGTGTCTTTTGTAATCCATCCCCTACACACAGTGTCCAGTGTAATCCATCCCCTACACACAGTGTCCAGTGTAATCCATCGCCTTCACACAGTGTCCAGTGTAATCCATCCCATACACACAGTGTCCAGTGTAATCCATCCCCTACACACAGTGTCCAGTGTAATCCATCCCATACACACAGTGTCCAGTGTAATCCATCCCCTACACACAGTGTCCAGTGTAATCCATCGCCTTCACACAGTGTCCAGTGTAATCCATCCCATACACACAGTGTCCAGTGTAATCCATCCCCTACACACAGTGTCCAGTGTAATCCATCCCCTACACACAGTGTCCAGTGTAATCCATCCCCTACACACAGTGTCCAGTGTAATCCATCCCATGCACAGTGTCCAGTGTAATCCATCCCCTACACACAGTGTCCAGTGTAATCCATCCCCTTCACACAGTGTCCAGTGTAATCCATCCCCTACATACAGTGTCCAGTGTAATCCATCCCCAACACACAGTGTCCAGTGTAATCCATCCCCTACATACAGTGTCCAGTGTAATCCATCCCCTTCACACAGTGTCCAGTGTAATCCATCCCCAACACACAGTGTCCAGTGTAATCCATCCCCTACACACAGTGTCCAGTGTAATCCATCCCCTTCACACAGTGTCCAGTGCAATCCATCCCCTACACACAGTGTCCAGTGTAATCCATCCCCTACACACAGTGGCCAGAGTAAACCATCCCCAACCACCAGTGTCCAGTGTAATCCATCCCCTACATACAGTGTCCAGTGTAATCCATCCACTTCACACAGTGTCCAATGTAATCCATCCCCAACACACAGTGTCCAGTGTAATCCATCCCCTACACACAGTGTCCAGTGTAATCCATCCCCTTCACACAGTGTCCAGTGTAATCCATCCCCTTCACACAGTGTCCAGTGCAATCCATCCCCTACACACAGTGTCCAGTGTAATCCATCCCCTACACACAGTGTCCAGTGCAATCCATCCCCTACACACAGTGTCCAGTGTAATCCATCCCCTACACAGTGTCCAGTGTAATCCATCCCCTACACAGTGTCCAGTGTAATCCATCCCCTGCACACAGTGTCCAGTGTAATCCATCCACTACGCACAGTGTCCAGTGTAATCCATCCCCTACATACAGTGTCCAGTGTAATCCATCCCAAAGACACAGTGACCAGTGTAATCCATCCCCTACACACATTGTCCACTGTAATCCATCCCATACACACAGTGTCCAGTGTAATCCATCCCCTACACACAGTGTCCTGTGTAATCCATCCCCTACACACAGTGTCCAGTGTAATCCATCCCCTACACACAGTGTCCAGTGTAATCCATCCCCTTCACACAGTGTCCAGTGTAATCCATCCCCGACCTACAGTGTCCAGTGTAATCCATCCCAAAGACACAGTGTCCAGTGTAATCCATCCCCTACACACATTGTCCAGTGTAATCCATCCCATACACACAGTTTCCAGTGTAATCCATCCCCTACACACAGTGTCCAGTGTAATCAATCCCCTACACACAGTGTCCAGTGTAATCCATCCCCTATACACAGTGTCCAGTGTAATCCATCCCCTACACACAGTGTCCAGTGTAATCCATCCCATACACACAGTGTCCAGTGTAATCCATCCCCTACACACAGTTTCCAGTGTAATCCATCCCATACACACAGTGTCCAGTGTAATCCATCCCATAGACACAGTGTCTTTTGTAATCCATCCCCTACACACATTGTCCAGTGTAATCCATCCCCTACACACAGTGTCCAGTGTAAACCATCCCCTACACAGTGTCCACTGTAATACATCCCCTACACACAATGTCCAGTGTAATCCATCCTCTACACGCAGTGTCCAGTGTAATCCATCCCCTTCACACAGTGTCCAGTGTAATCCATCCCCTTCACATAGTGTCCAGTGTAATCCATCCCCTACACACAGTGTCCAGTGTAATCCATCCCCTACCCACAGTGTCCAGTGTAATCCATCCCCTACACATAGTGTCCAGTGTAATCCATCCCCTTCACACAGTGTCCAGTGTAATCCATCCCATACACACAGTGTCCAGTGTAATCCATCCCAAACACACAGTGTCTTTTGTAATCCATCCCCTACACACAGTGTCCAGTGTAATCCATCCCCTTCACACAGTGTCCAGTGTAATCCATTCCCTACACAGTGTCCAGTGTAATCCAACCCCTACACACAATGTCCAGTGTAATCCATCCTCTTCACACAGTGTCCAGTGTAATCCATCCCCTGCATACAGTGTCCAGTGTAATCCATCCCAAAGACAAAGTGTCCAGTGTAATCCATCCCCTACACACATTGTCCAGTGTAATCCATCCCATACACACAGTGTCCACTGTAATCCATCCCGTACACACAGTGTCCAGTGTAATCCATCCCAAAGACACAGTGTCCAGTGTAATCCATCCCCTACACACAGTGTCTTTTGTAATCCATCTCCTACACACAGTGTCCAGTGTAATCCATCCCCTACACACAGTGTCCAGTGTAATCCATCCCCTACACACAGTGTCCAGTGTAATCCATCCCCTTCACACAGTGTCCAGTGTAATCCATCCCCTACACACAGTGTCCAGTGTAATCCATCCTCTACACACAGTGTCCAGTGTAATCCATCCCCTTCACACATTGTCCAGTGTAATCCATCCCCTTCACATAGTGTCCAGTGTAATCCATCCCCTACACACAGTGTCCAGTGTAATCCATCCCCTACACACAGTGTCCAGTGTAATCCATCCCCTACACACAGTGTCCAGTGTAATCCACCCCCTACACACAGTGTCCACTGAAATCCATCCCCTACACACAGTGTCTAGTGTAATCCATCCCCTTCACACAGTGTCCAGTGTAATCCATCCCCTACACACAGTGTCCAGTGTAATCCATCCCATACACACAGTGTCCAGTGTAATCCATCCCAAAGACACGGTGTCTTTTGTAATCCATCCCCTACACACAGTGTCCAGTGTAATCCATCCCCTTCACACAGTGTCCAGTGTAATCCATTCCCTACACAGTGTCCAGTGTAATCCATCCCCTACACACAATGTCCAGTGTAATCCATCCTCTTCACACAGTGTCCAGTGTAATCCATCCCCGACATACAGTGTCCAGTGTAATCCATCCCAAAGACACATTGTCCAGTGTAATCCATCCCCTACACACATTGTCCAGTGTAATCCATCCCATACACACAGTGTCCACTGTAATCCATCCCATACACACAGTGTCCAGTGTAATCCAGCCCCTTCACACAGTGTCCAGTATAATCCATCCCCTACACACAGTGTCCAGTGTAATCCATCCCCTACATACAGTGTCCAGTGTAATCCATCCCCTACACACAGTGTCCAGTGTAATCCATCCCCTTCACACAGTGTCCAGTGCAATCCGTCCCCTACACACTGTGTCCAGTGTAATCCATCCCCTACACAGTGTCCAGTGTAATCCATCCCATGCACAGTGTCCAGTGTAATCCATCCCCGACACACAGTGTCCAGTGTAATCCATCCCCTACACAGTGTCCAGTGTAATCCATCCCATGCACAGTGTCCAGTGTAATCCATCCCATACACACAGTGTCAAGTGTAATCCATCCCCTACACACAGTGTCCAGTGTAATCCATCCCCTTCACACAGTGTCCAGTGTAATCCATCCCATACACACAGTGTCCAGTGTAATCCATCCCCTACACACAGTGTCCAGTGTAATCCATCCCCTACACACAGTGTCCAGTGTAATCCATCCCCTACACACAGTGTCCAGTGTAATCCATCCCCTACACACAGTGTCCAGTGTAATCCATCCCCTTCACACAGTGTCCAGTGTAATCCATCCCCTACATACAGTGTCCAGTGTAATCCATCCCCAACACACAGTGTCCAGTGTAATCCATTTTATACATAGTGTCCAGTGTAATCCATCCCCTACACACAGTGTCCAGTGTAATCCATCCCCTTCACACAGGTTCCCGTGTAATCCATCCCCTACACAGTGTCCAGTGTAATCCATCCCCAACACACAGTGTCCAGTGTAATCCATTTTATACACAGTGTCCAGTGTAATCCATCCCCTTCACACAGTGTCCAGTGTAATCCATCCCCTACACACAGTGTCCAGTGTAATCCATCCCAAAGACACGGTGTCTTTTGTAATCCATCCCCTACACACAGTGTCCAGTGTAATCCATCCCCTTCACACAGTGTCCAGTGTAATCCATTCCCTACACAGTGTCCAGTGTAATCCATCCCCTACACACAATGTCCAGTGTAATCCATCCTCTTCACACAGTGTCCAGTGTAATCCATCCCCTACATACAGTGTCCAGTGTAATCCATCCCAAAGACACATTGTCCAGTGTAATCCATCCCCTACACACATTGTCCAGTGTAATCCATCCCATACACACAGTGTCCACTGTAATCCATCCCATACACACAGTGTCCAGTGTAATCCAGCCCCTTCACACAGTGTCCAGTATAATCCATCCCCTACACACAGTGTCCAGTGTAATCCATCCCCTACATACAGTGTCCAGTGTAATCCATCCCCTACACACAGTGTCCAGTGTAATCCATCCCCTTCACACAGTGTCCAGTGCAATCCATCCCCTACACACTGTGTCCAGTGTAATCCATCCCCTACACAGTGTCCAGTGTAATCCATCCCATGCACAGTGTCCAGTGTAATCCATCCCCGACACACAGTGTCCAGTGTAATCCATCCCCTACACAGTGTCCAGTGTAATCCATCCCATGCACAGTGTCCAGTGTAATCCATCCCATACACACAGTGTCAAGTGTAATCCATCCCCTACACACAGTGTCCAGTGTAATCCATCCCCTTCACACAGTGTCCAGTGTAATCCATCCCATACACACAGTGTCCAGTGTAATCCATCCCCTACACACAGTGTCCAGTGTAATCCATCCCCTACACACAGTGTCCAGTGTAATCCATCCCCTACACACAGTGTCCAGTGTAATCCATCCCCTACACACAGTGTCCAGTGTAATCCATCCCCTTCACACAGTGTCCAGTGTAATCCATCCCCTACATACAGTGTCCAGTGTAATCCATCCCCAACACACAGTGTCCAGTGTAATCCATTTTATACATAGTGTCCAGTGTAATCCATCCCCTACACACAGTGTCCAGTGTAATCCATCCCCTTCACACAGGTTCCCGTGTAATCCATCCCCTACACAGTGTCCAGTGTAATCCATCCCCAACACACAGTGTCCAGTGTAATCCATTTTATACACAGTGTCCAGTGTAATCCATGCCCTTCACACAGTGTCCAGTGTAATCCATCCCCTACACATAGTGTCCAGTGTAATCCATCAACTACACACAGTGTCCAGTGTAATCCATCCCCTACACAGTGTCCAGTGTAATCCATCCCCTACACACAGTGTCCAGTGTAATCCATCCCCTACACACAGTGTCCAGTGTAATCCATCCCCTTCACACAGTGTCCAGTGTAATCCATCCCATACACACAGTGTCCAGTGTAATCCATCCCAAAGACACAGTGTCTTTTGTAATCCATCCCCTACACACAGTGTCCAGTGTAATCCATCCCCTTCACACAGTGTCCAGTGTAATCCATCCCCTTCACACAGTGTCCAGTGTAATCCATCCCATACACACAGTGTCCAGTGTAATCCATCCCAAAGACACAGTGTCTTTTGTAATCCATCCCCTACACACAGTGTCCAGTGTAATCCATCCCCTTCACACAGTGTCCAGTGTAATCCATTCCCTACACAGTGTCCAGTGTAATCCATCCCCTACACACAGTGTCCAGTGCAATCCATCCCCTACATACAGTGTCCAGTGTAATCCATCCCAAAGACACAGTGTCCAGTGTAATCCATCCCCTACACACAGTGTCCACTGTAATCCATCCCGTACACACAGTGTCCAGTGTAATCCATCCCCAACACACAGTGTCCAGTGTAATCCATCCCCTACACACAGTGTCCAGTGTAATCCATCCCCTACACACAGTGTCCAGTGTAATCAATCCCATACACACAGTGTCCAGTGTAAACCATCCCCTTCACACAGTGTCCAGTGTAATCCATCCCATACACACAGTGTCCAGTGTAATCCATCCCCTTCACACAGTGTCCAGTGTAATCCATCCCCGACACACAGTGTCCAGTGTAATCCATCCCCTACACAGTGTCCAGTGTAATCCATCCCATGCACAGTGTCCAGTGTAATCCATCCCATACACACAGTGTCCAGTGTAATCCATCCCCTTCACACAGTGTCCAGTGTAATCCATCCCATACACACAGTGTCCAGTATAATCCATCCCAAAGACACAGTGTCTTTTGTAATCCATCCCCTACACACAGTGTCCAGTGTAATCCATCCCCTTCACACAGTCTCCAGTGTAATCCATCCCCTTCACACAGTGTCCAGTGTAATCCATCCCATACACACAGTGTCCAGTGTAATCCATCCCAAAGACACAGTGTCCAGTGTAATCCATCCCCTACACACAGAGTCCAGTGTAATCCATCCCCTACACACAGTGTCCAGTGTAATCCATCCCATAGACACAGTGTCTTTTGTAATCCATCCCCTACACACATTGTCCAGTGTAATCCATCCCCTACACACAGTGTCCAGTGTAATCCATCCCATAGACACAGTGTCTTTTGTAATCCATCCCCTACACACATTATCCAGTGTAAACCATCCCCTACACAGTGTCCACTGTAATCCATCCCCTACACACTGTCCAGTGTAATCCATCCCCTTCACACAGTGTCCACTGTAATCCATCCCCTACACAGTGTCCAGTGTAATCCATCCCCTACACACAGTGTCCAGTGTAATCCATCCTCTACACACAGTGTCCAGTGTAAACCATCCCCTTCACACAGTGTCCAGTGTAATCCATCCCCTACATACAGTGTCCAGTGTAATCCATCCCAAAGACACAGTGTCCAGTGTAATCCATCCCCTACACACAGTGTCCAGTGTAATCCATCCCCTACACACAGTGTCCAGTGTAATCCATCCCCTACACACAGTGTCCAGTGTAATCCATCCCATACACACAGTGTCCAGTGTAATCCATCCCCTTCACAGTGTCCACTGTAATCCATCCCCTACACAGTGTCCACTGTAATCCATCCCCTACACACAGTGTCCAGTGTAATCCATCCCATACACACACTGTCCAGTGTAATCCATCCCCTACACACACTGTCCAGTGTAATCCATCCCCTACACACAGTGGCCAGTGCAAACCATCCCCTACACAGTGTCCACTGTAATCCATCCCCTATAAACACTGTCCAGTGTAATCCATTCCATACACACACTGTCCAGTGTAATCCATCCCCTGCACAAAGTGTCCAGTGTAATCCATCCCCTACACACACTGTCCAGTGTAATCCATCCCATACACACACTGTCCAGTGTAATCCATCCCCTACACACAGTGTCCAGTGTAATGCATTTTATACACTGTGTCCAGTGTAATCCATCCCCTACACACAGTGTCCAGTGTAATCCATTTTATACACTGTGTCCAGTGTAATCCATCCCATACACACAGTGTCCAGTGCAATCCATTTTCTACACAGTGTCCAGTGTAATCCATCCCCTTCACACAGTGTCCAGTGTAATCCATCCCCTACACATAGTGTCCAGTGTAATCCATCCCCGACACACAGTGTCCAGTGTAATCCATCCCCTACACAGTGTCCAGTGTAATCCATCCCATGCACAGTGTCCAGTGTAATCCATCCCATACACACAGTGTCCAGTGTAATCCATCCCCTACACAGTGTCCAGTGTAATCCATCCCATACACACAGTGTCAAGTGTAATCCATCCCCTACACACAGTGTCCAGTGTAATCCATCCCCTTCACACAGTGTCCAGTGTAATCCATCCCATACACACAGTGTCCAGTGTAATCCATCCCCTACACACAGTGTCCAGTGTAATCCATCCCCTACACACAGTGTCCAGTGTAATCCATCCCCTACACACAGTGTCCAGTGTAATCCATCCCCTACACACAGTGTCCAGTGTAATCCATCCCCTTCACACAGTGTCCAGTGTAATCCATCCCCTACATACAGTGTCCAGTGTAATCCATCCCCAACACACAGTGTCCAGTGTAATCCATTTTATACATAGTGTCCAGTGTAATCCATCCCCTATACAAAGTGTCCAGTGTAATCCATCCCCTTCACACAGGTTCCCGTGTAATCCATCCCCTACACACAGTGTCCAGTGTAATCCATCCCATCCACACAGTGTACAGTGTAATCCATTTTATACACAGTGTCCAGTGTAATCCATCCCCTTCACACAGTGTCCAGTGTAATCCATCCCCTACACATAGTGTCCAGTGTAATCCATCAACTACACACAGTGTCCAGTGTAATCCATCCCCGACACAGTGTCCAGTGTAATCCATCCCCTACACACAGTGTCCAGTGTAATCCATCCCCTACACACAGTGTCCAGTGTAATCCATCCCCTTCACACAGTGTCCAGTGTAATCCATCCCATACACACAGTGTCCAGTGTAATCCATCCCAAAGACACAGTGTCTTTTGTAATCCATCCCCTACACACAGTGTCCAGTGTAATCCATCCCCTTCACACAGTGTCCAGTGTAATCCATCCCCTTCACACAGTGTCCAGTGTAATCCATCCCATACACACAGTGTCCAGTGTAATCCATCCCAAAGACACAGTGTCTTTTGTAATCCATCCCCTACACACAGTGTCCAGTGTAATCCATCCCCTTCACACAGTGTCCAGTGTAATCCATTCCCTACACAGTGTCCAGTGTAATCCATCCCCTACACACAGTGTCCAGTGCAATCCATCCCCTACATACAGTGTCCAGTGTAATCCATCCCAAAGACACAGTGTCCAGTGTAATCCATCCCCTACACACAGTGTCCACTGTAATCCATCCCGTACACACAGTGTCCAGTGTAATCCATCCCCTACACACAGTGTCCAGTGCAATCCATCCCCAACACACAGTGTCCAGTGTAATCCATCCCCTACACACAGTGTCCAGTGTAATCAATCCCATACACACAGTGTCCAGTGTAATCCATTTTATACATAGTGTCCAGTGTAATCCATCCCCTATACAAAGTGTCCAGTGTAATCCATCCCCTTCACACAGGTTCCCGTGTAATCCATCCCCTACACACAGTGTCCAGTGTAATCCATCCCATCCACACAGTGTACAGTGTAATCCATTTTATACACAGTGTCCAGTGTAATCCATCCCCTTCACACAGTGTCCAGTGTAATCCATCCCCTACACATAGTGTCCAGTGTAATCCATCAACTACACACAGTGTCCAGTGTAATCCATCCCCTACACAGTGTCCAGTGTAATCCATCCCCTACACACAGTGTCCAGTGTAATCCATCCCCTACACACAGTGTCCAGTGTAATCCATCCCCTTCACACAGTGTCCAGTGTAATCCATCCCATACACACAGTGTCCAGTGTAATCCATCCCAAAGACACAGTGTCTTTTGTAATCCATCCCCTACACACAGTGTCCAGTGTAATCCATCCCCTTCACACAGTGTCCAGTGTAATCCATCCCCTTCACACAGTGTCCAGTGTAATCCATCCCATACACACAGTGTCCAGTGTAATCCATCCCAAAGACACAGTGTCTTTTGTAATCCATCCCCTACACACAGTGTCCAGTGTAATCCATCCCCTTCACACAGTGTCCAGTGTAATCCATTCCCTACACAGTGTCCAGTGTAATCCATCCCCTACACACAGTGTCCAGTGCAATCCATCCCCTACATACAGTGTCCAGTGTAATCCATCCCAAAGACACAGTGTCCAGTGTAATCCATCCCCTACACACAGTGTCCACTGTAATCCATCCCGTACACACAGTGTCCAGTGTAATCCATCCCCTACACACAGTGTCCAGTGTAATCCATCCCCAACACACAGTGTCCAGTGTAATCCATCCCCTACACACAGTGTCCAGTGTAATCAATCCCATACACACAGTGTCCAGTGTAAACCATCCCCTACACACAGTGTCCAGTGTAATCCATCCCCTTCACACAGTGTCCAGTGTAATCCATCCCATACACACAGTGTCCAGTGTAATCCATCCCCTTCACACAGTGTCCAGTGTAATCCATCCCCGACACACAGTGTCCAGTGTAATCCATCCCCTACACAGTGTCCAGTGTAATCCATCCCATGCACAGTGTCCAGTGTAATCCATCCCATACACACAGTGTCCAGTGTAATCCATCCCCTTCACACAGTGTCCAGTGTAATCCATCCCATACACACAGTGTCCAGTATAATCCATCCCAAAGACACAGTGTCTTTTGTAATCCATCCCCTACACACAGTGTCCAGTGTAATCCATCCCCTTCACAGTGTCCAGTGTAATCCATCCCCTTCACACAGTGTCCAGTGTAATCCATCCCATACACACAGTGTCCAGTGTAATCCATCCCAAAGACACAGTGTCCAGTGTAATCCATCCCCTACACACAGAGTCCAGTGTAATCCATCCCCTACACACAGTGTCCAGTGTAATCCATCCCATAGACACAGTGTCTTTTGTAATCCATCCCCTACACACATTGTCCAGTGTAATCCATCCCCTACACACAGTGTCCAGTGTAATCCATCCCATAGACACAGTGTCTTTTGTAATCCATCCCCTACACACAGTATCCAGTGTAAACCATCCCCTACACAGTGTCCACTGTAATCCATCCCCTACACAGTGTCCAGTGTAATCCATCCCCTTCACACAGTGTCCACTGTAATCCATCCCCTACACAGTGTCCAGTGTAATCCATCCCCTACACACAGTGTCCAGTGTAATCCATCCTCTACACACAGTGTCCAGTGTAAACCATCCCCTTCACACAGTGTCCAGTGTAATCCATCCCCTACATACAGTGTCCAGTGTAATCCATCCCAAAGACACAGTGTCCAGTGTAATCCATCCCCTACACACAGTGTCCAGTGTAATCCATCCCCTACACACAGTGTCCAGTGTAATCCATCCCCTACACACAGTGTCCAGTGTAATCCATCCCATACACACAGTGTCCAGTGTAATCCATCCCCTTCACAGTGTCCACTGTAATCCATCCCCTACACAGTGTCCACTGTAATCCATCCCCTACACACAGTGTCCAGTGTAATCCATCCCATACACACACTGTCCAGTGTAATCCATCCCCTACACACAGTGTCCAGTGTAATCCATCCCCTACACACAGTGGCCAGTGCAAACCATCCCCTACACAGTGTCCACTGTAATCCATCCCCTACACACACTGTCCAGTGTAATCCATCCCATACACACACTGTCCAGTGTAATCCATCCCCTGCACAAAGTGTCCAGTGTAATCCATCCCCTACACACACTGTCCAGTGTAATCCATCCCATACACACACTGTCCAGTGTAATCCATCCCCTACACACAGTGTCCAGTGTAATCCATTTTATACACTGTGTCCAGTGTAATCCATCCCCTACACACAGTGTCCAGTGTAATCCATTTTATACACTGTGTCCAGTGTAATCCATCCCATACACCCAGTGTCCAGTGTAATCCATTTTATACACAGTGTCCAGTGTAATCCATCCCCTTCACACAGTGTCCAGTGTAATCCATCCCCTACACATAGTGTCCAGTGTAATCCATCCCCTACACACAGTGTCCAGTGTAATCCATCCCCTTCACATCGTGTCCAATGTAATCCATCCCCTACACACAGTGTCCAGTGCAATCCATCCCCTACACAGTGTCCAGTGTAATCCATCCCCTTCACACAGTGTCCAGTGTAATCCATCCCCTTCACATAGTGTCCAGTGTAATCCATCCCCGACACACAGTGTCCAGTGTAATCCATCCACTACACACAGTGTCCAGTGTAATCCATCCCCTACACAGTGTGTCCAGTGTAATCCATCCCCGACACACAGTGTCCAGTGTAATCCATCCCCGACACACAGTGTCCAGTGTAATCCATCCACTACACACAGTGTCCAGTGTAATCCATCCCCTACACACTGTGTCCAGTGCAATCCATCCCCTACACACAGTGTCCAGTGTAATCCATCCCCTACACACAGTGTCCAGTGTAATCCAACCACTACACACAGTGTCCAGTGCAATCCATCCCCTACACACAGTGTCCAGTGTAATCCATCCACTACACACAGTGTCCAGTGTAATCCATCCACTACACACAGTGTCCAGTGCAATCCATCCCCTACACACAGTGTCCAGTGTAATCCATCCCCTACACACTGTGTCCAGTGCAATCCATCCCCTACACACAGTGTCCAGTGTAATCCATCCCCTACACACAGTGTCCAGTGTAATCCATCTCCTACACACAGTGTCCAGTGTAATCCATCCCCTACACACTGTGTCCAGTGCAATCCATCCCCTACACACAGTGTCCAGTGTAATCCATCCCCTACACACAGTGTCCAGTGTAATCCATCTCCTACACACAGTGTCCAGTGTAATCCATCCCCTACACACAGTGTCCTGTGTAATCCATCCCCTACACACAGTGTCCAGTGTAATCCATCCCCTTCACACAGTGTCCAGTGTAATCCATCCCCTACACACAGTGTCCAGTGTAATCCATCCCCTACACACAGTGTCCAGTGTAATCCATCCCCTACACACAGTGTCCAGTGTAATCCATCCTCTACACACAGTGTCCAGTGTAATCCATCCCCTTCACACATTGTCCAGTGTAATCCATCCCCTTCACATAGTGTCCAGTGTAATCCATCCCCTACACACAGTGTCCAGTGTAATCCATCCCCTACACACAGTGTCCAGTGTAATCCATCCCCTACACACAGTGTCCAGTGTAATCCACCCCCTACACACAGTGTCTCGTGTAATCCATCCCCTACACACATTGTCCAGTGTAATCCATCCCATAGACACAGTGTCTTTTGTAATCCATCCCCTACACACAGTGTCCAGTGTAATCCATCCCCTACACACAGTGTCCAGTGTAATCCATCGCCTTCACACAGTGTCCAGTGTAATCCATCCCATACACACAGTGTCCAGTGTAATCCATCCCCTACACACAGTGTCCAGTGTAATCCATCCCATACACACAGTGTCCAGTGTAATCCATCCCCTACACACAGTGTCCAGTGTAATCCATCGCCTTCACACAGTGTCCAGTGTAATCCATCCCATACACACAGTGTCCAGTGTAATCCATCCCCTACACACAGTGTCCAGTGTAATCCATCCCCTACACACAGTGTCCAGTGTAATCCATCCCATACACACAGTGTCCACTGTAATCCATCCCATACACACAGTGTCCAGTGTAATCCAGCCCCTTCACACAGTGTCCAGTATAATCCATCCCCTACACACAGTGTCCAGTGTAATCCATCCCCTACATACAGTGTCCAGTGTAATCCATCCCCTACACACAGTGTCCAGTGTAATCCATCCCCTTCACACAGTGTCCAGTGCAATCCATCCCCTACACACTGTGTCCAGTGTAATCCATCCCCTACACAGTGTCCAGTGTAATCCATCCCATGCACAGTGTCCAGTGTAATCCATCCCCGACACACAGTGTCCAGTGTAATCCATCCCCTACACAGTGTCCAGTGTAATCCATCCCATGCACAGTGTCCAGTGTAATCCATCCCATACACACAGTGTCAAGTGTAATCCATCCCCTACACACAGTGTCCAGTGTAATCCATCCCCTTCACACAGTGTCCAGTGTAATCCATCCCATACACACAGTGTCCAGTGTAATCCATCCCCTACACACAGTGTCCAGTGTAATCCATCCCCTACACACAGTGTCCAGTGTAATCCATCCCCTACACACAGTGTCCAGTGTAATCCATCCCCTACACACAGTGTCCAGTGTAATCCATCCCCTTCACACAGTGTCCAGTGTAATCCATCCCCTACATACAGTGTCCAGTGTAATCCATCCCCAACACACAGTGTCCAGTGTAATCCATTTTATACATAGTGTCCAGTGTAATCCATCCCCTACACACAGTGTCCAGTGTAATCCATCCCCTTCACACAGGTTCCCGTGTAATCCATCCCCTACACAGTGTCCAGTGTAATCCATCCCCAACACACAGTGTCCAGTGTAATCCATTTTATACACAGTGTCCAGTGTAATCCATCCCCTTCACACAGTGTCCAGTGTAATCCATCCCCTACACATAGTGTCCAGTGTAATCCATCAACTACACACAGTGTCCAGTGTAATCCATCCCCTACACAGTGTCCAGTGTAATCCATCCCCTACACACAGTGTCCAGTGTAATCCATCCCCTACACACAGTGTCCAGTGTAATCCATCCCCTTCACACAGTGTCCAGTGTAATCCATCCCATACACACAGTGTCCAGTGTAATCCATCCCAAAGACACAGTGTCTTTTGTAATCCATCCCCTACACACAGTGTCCAGTGTAATCCATCCCCTTCACACAGTGTCCAGTGTAATCCATCCCCTTCACACAGTGTCCAGTGTAATCCATCCCATACACACAGTGTCCAGTGTAATCCATCCCAAAGACACAGTGTCTTTTGTAATCCATCCCCTACACACAGTGTCCAGTGTAATCCATCCCCTTCACACAGTGTCCAGTGTAATCCATTCCCTACACAGTGTCCAGTGTAATCCATCCCCTACACACAGTGTCCAGTGCAATCCATCCCCTACATACAGTGTCCAGTGTAATCCATCCCAAAGACACAGTGTCCAGTGTAATCCATCCCCTACACACAGTGTCCACTGTAATCCATCCCGTACACACAGTGTCCAGTGTAATCCATCCCCAACACACAGTGTCCAGTGTAATCCATCCCCTACACACAGTGTCCAGTGTAATCCATCCCCTACACACAGTGTCCAGTGTAATCAATCCCATACACACAGTGTCCAGTGTAAACCATCCCCTTCACACAGTGTCCAGTGTAATCCATCCCATACACACAGTGTCCAGTGTAATCCATCCCCTTCACACAGTGTCCAGTGTAATCCATCCCCGACACACAGTGTCCAGTGTAATCCATCCCCTACACAGTGTCCAGTGTAATCCATCCCATGCACAGTGTCCAGTGTAATCCATCCCATACACACAGTGTCCAGTGTAATCCATCCCCTTCACACAGTGTCCAGTGTAATCCATCCCATACACACAGTGTCCAGTATAATCCATCCCAAAGACACAGTGTCTTTTGTAATCCATCCCCTACACACAGTGTCCAGTGTAATCCATCCCCTTCACACAGTCTCCAGTGTAATCCATCCCCTTCACACAGTGTCCAGTGTAATCCATCCCATACACACAGTGTCCAGTGTAATCCATCCCAAAGACACAGTGTCCAGTGTAATCCATCCCCTACACACAGAGTCCAGTGTAATCCATCCCCTACACACAGTGTCCAGTGTAATCCATCCCATAGACACAGTGTCTTTTGTAATCCATCCCCTACACACATTGTCCAGTGTAATCCATCCCCTACACACAGTGTCCAGTGTAATCCATCCCATAGACACAGTGTCTTTTGTAATCCATCCCCTACACACATTATCCAGTGTAAACCATCCCCTACACAGTGTCCACTGTAATCCATCCCCTACACACTGTCCAGTGTAATCCATCCCCTTCACACAGTGTCCACTGTAATCCATCCCCTACACAGTGTCCAGTGTAATCCATCCCCTACACACAGTGTCCAGTGTAATCCATCCTCTACACACAGTGTCCAGTGTAAACCATCCCCTTCACACAGTGTCCAGTGTAATCCATCCCCTACATACAGTGTCCAGTGTAATCCATCCCAAAGACACAGTGTCCAGTGTAATCCATCCCCTACACACAGTGTCCAGTGTAATCCATCCCCTACACACAGTGTCCAGTGTAATCCATCCCCTACACACAGTGTCCAGTGTAATCCATCCCATACACACAGTGTCCAGTGTAATCCATCCCCTTCACAGTGTCCACTGTAATCCATCCCCTACACAGTGTCCACTGTAATCCATCCCCTACACACAGTGTCCAGTGTAATCCATCCCATACACACACTGTCCAGTGTAATCCATCCCCTACACACACTGTCCAGTGTAATCCATCCCCTACACACAGTGGCCAGTGCAAACCATCCCCTACACAGTGTCCACTGTAATCCATCCCCTATAAACACTGTCCAGTGTAATCCATTCCATACACACACTGTCCAGTGTAATCCATCCCCTGCACAAAGTGTCCAGTGTAATCCATCCCCTACACACACTGTCCAGTGTAATCCATCCCATACACACACTGTCCAGTGTAATCCATCCCCTACACACAGTGTCCAGTGTAATGCATTTTATACACTGTGTCCAGTGTAATCCATCCCCTACACACAGTGTCCAGTGTAATCCATTTTATACACTGTGTCCAGTGTAATCCATCCCATACACACAGTGTCCAGTGCAATCCATTTTATACACAGTGTCCAGTGTAATCCATCCCCTTCACACAGTGTCCAGTGTAATCCATCCCCTACACATAGTGTCCAGTGTAATCCATCCCCGACACACAGTGTCCAGTGTAATCCATCCCCTACACAGTGTCCAGTGTAATCCATCCCATGCACAGTGTCCAGTGTAATCCATCCCATACACACAGTGTCCAGTGTAATCCATCCCCTACACAGTGTCCAGTGTAATCCATCCCATACACACAGTGTCAAGTGTAATCCATCCCCTACACACAGTGTCCAGTGTAATCCATCCCCTTCACACAGTGTCCAGTGTAATCCATCCCATACACACAGTGTCCAGTGTAATCCATCCCCTACACACAGTGTCCAGTGTAATCCATCCCCTACACACAGTGTCCAGTGTAATCCATCCCCTACACACAGTGTCCAGTGTAATCCATCCCCTACACACAGTGTCCAGTGTAATCCATCCCCTTCACACAGTGTCCAGTGTAATCCATCCCCTACATACAGTGTCCAGTGTAATCCATCCCCAACACACAGTGTCCAGTGTAATCCATTTTATACATAGTGTCCAGTGTAATCCATCCCCTATACAAAGTGTCCAGTGTAATCCATCCCCTTCACACAGGTTCCCGTGTAATCCATCCCCTACACACAGTGTCCAGTGTAATCCATCCCATCCACACAGTGTACAGTGTAATCCATTTTATACACAGTGTCCAGTGTAATCCATCCCCTTCACACAGTGTCCAGTGTAATCCATCCCCTACACATAGTGTCCAGTGTAATCCATCAACTACACACAGTGTCCAGTGTAATCCATCCCCTACACAGTGTCCAGTGTAATCCATCCCCTACACACAGTGTCCAGTGTAATCCATCCCCTACACACAGTGTCCAGTGTAATCCATCCCCTTCACACAGTGTCCAGTGTAATCCATCCCATACACACAGTGTCCAGTGTAATCCATCCCAAAGACACAGTGTCTTTTGTAATCCATCCCCTACACACAGTGTCCAGTGTAATCCATCCCCTTCACACAGTGTCCAGTGTAATCCATCCCCTTCACACAGTGTCCAGTGTAATCCATCCCATACACACAGTGTCCAGTGTAATCCATCCCAAAGACACAGTGTCTTTTGTAATCCATCCCCTACACACAGTGTCCAGTGTAATCCATCCCCTTCACACAGTGTCCAGTGTAATCCATTCCCTACACAGTGTCCAGTGTAATCCATCCCCTACACACAGTGTCCAGTGCAATCCATCCCCTACATACAGTGTCCAGTGTAATCCATCCCAAAGACACAGTGTCCAGTGTAATCCATCCCCTACACACAGTGTCCACTGTAATCCATCCCGTACACACAGTGTCCAGTGTAATCCATCCCCTACACACAGTGTCCAGTGTAATCCATCCCCAACACACAGTGTCCAGTGTAATCCATCCCCTACACACAGTGTCCAGTGTAATCAATCCCATACACACAGTGTCCAGTGTAAACCATCCCCTACACACAGTGTCCAGTGTAATCCATCCCCTTCACACAGTGTCCAGTGTAATCCATCCCATACACACAGTGTCCAGTGTAATCCATCCCCTTCACACAGTGTCCAGTGTAATCCATCCCCGACACACAGTGTCCAGTGTAATCCATCCCCTACACAGTGTCCAGTGTAATCCATCCCATGCACAGTGTCCAGTGTAATCCATCCCATACACACAGTGTCCAGTGTAATCCATCCCCTTCACACAGTGTCCAGTGTAATCCATCCCATACACACAGTGTCCAGTATAATCCATCCCAAAGACACAGTGTCTTTTGTAATCCATCCCCTACACACAGTGTCCAGTGTAATCCATCCCCTTCACAGTGTCCAGTGTAATCCATCCCCTTCACACAGTGTCCAGTGTAATCCATCCCATACACACAGTGTCCAGTGTAATCCATCCCAAAGACACAGTGTCCAGTGTAATCCATCCCCTACACACAGAGTCCAGTGTAATCCATCCCCTACACACAGTGTCCAGTGTAATCCATCCCATAGACACAGTGTCTTGTGTAATCCATCCCCTACACACATTGTCCAGTGTAATCCATCCCCTACACACAGTGTCCAGTGTAATCCATCCCATAGACACAGTGTCTTTTGTAATCCATCCCCTACACACAGTATCCAGTGTAAACCATCCCCTACACAGTGTCCACTGTAATCCATCCCCTACACAGTGTCCAGTGTAATCCATCCCCTTCACACAGTGTCCACTGTAATCCATCCCCTACACAGTGTCCAGTGTAATCCATCCCCTACACACAGTGTCCAGTGTAATCCATCCTCTACACACAGTGTCCAGTGTAAACCATCCCCTTCACACAGTGTCCAGTGTAATCCATCCCCTACATACAGTGTCCAGTGTAATCCATCCCAAAGACACAGTGTCCAGTGTAATCCATCCCCTACACACAGTGTCCAGTGTAATCCATCCCCTACACACAGTGTCCAGTGTAATCCATCCCCTACACACAGTGTCCAGTGTAATCCATCCCATACACACAGTGTCCAGTGTAATCCATCCCCTTCACAGTGTCCACTGTAATCCATCCCCTACACAGTGTCCACTGTAATCCATCCCCTACACACAGTGTCCAGTGTAATCCATCCCATACACACACTGTCCAGTGTAATCCATCCCCTACACACAGTGTCCAGTGTAATCCATCCCCTACACACAGTGGCCAGTGCAAACCATCCCCTACACAGTGTCCACTGTAATCCATCCCCTACACACACTGTCCAGTGTAATCCATCCCATACACACACTGTCCAGTGTAATCCATCCCCTGCACAAAGTGTCCAGTGTAATCCATCCCCTACACACACTGTCCAGTGTAATCCATCCCATACACACACTGTCCAGTGTAATCCATCCCCTACACACAGTGTCCAGTGTAATCCATTTTATACACTGTGTCCAGTGTAATCCATCCCCTACACACAGTGTCCAGTGTAATCCATTTTATACACTGTGTCCAGTGTAATCCATCCCATACACCCAGTGTCCAGTGTAATCCATTTTATACACAGTGTCCAGTGTAATCCATCCCCTTCACACAGTGTCCAGTGTAATCCATCCCCTACACATAGTGTCCAGTGTAATCCATCCCCTACACACAGTGTCCAGTGTAATCCATCCCCTTCACATCGTGTCCAATGTAATCCATCCCCTACACACAGTGTCCAGTGCAATCCATCCCCTACACAGTGTCCAGTGTAATCCATCCCCTTCACACAGTGTCCAGTGTAATCCAACCCCTTCACATAGTGTCCAGTGTAATCCATCCCCGACACACAGTGTCCAGTGTAATCCATCCACTACACACAGTGTCCAGTGTAATCCATCCCCTACACAGTGTGTCCAGTGTAATCCATCCCCGACACACAGTGTCCAGTGTAATCCATCCCCGACACACAGTGTCCAGTGTAATCCATCCACTACACACAGTGTCCAGTGTAATCCATCCCCTACACACTGTGTCCAGTGCAATCCATCCCCTACACACAGTGTCCAGTGTAATCCATCCCCTACACACAGTGTCCAGTGTAATCCAACCACTACACACAGTGTCCAGTGCAATCCATCCCCTACACACAGTGTCCAGTGTAATCCATCCACTACACACAGTGTCCAGTGTAATCCATCCACTACACACAGTGTCCAGTGCAATCCATCCCCTACACACAGTGTCCAGTGTAATCCATCCCCTACACACTGTGTCCAGTGCAATCCATCCCCTACACACAGTGTCCAGTGTAATCCATCCCCTACACACAGTGTCCAGTGTAATCCATCTCCTACACACAGTGTCCAGTGTAATCCATCCCCTACACACTGTGTCCAGTGCAATCCATCCCCTACACACAGTGTCCAGTGTAATCCATCCCCTACACACAGTGTCCAGTGTAATCCATC
The DNA here is from genome assembly GCA_030390025.1 of Squalus acanthias. NCBI lineage: Eukaryota > Metazoa > Chordata > Chondrichthyes > Squaliformes > Squalidae > Squalus > Squalus acanthias. The sequence continues at coordinate 389,473 of JASTWF010000043.1, forward strand.
TCCTACACACAGTGTCCAGTGTAATCCATCCCCTACACACAGTGTCCTGTGTAATCCATCCCCTACACACAGTGTCCAGTGTAATCCATCCCCTTCACACAGTGTCCAGTGTAATCCATCCCCTACACACAGTGTCCAGTGTAATCCATCCCCTACACACAGTGTCCAGTGTAATCCATCCCCTACACACAGTGTCCAGTGTAATCCATCCCCTACACACAGTGTCCAGTGTAATCCATCCCCTACACAGTGTCCAGTGTAATCCATCCCCTACACACAGTGTCCAGTGTAATCCATCCCCTACACAGTGTCCAGTGTAATCCATCCCCTACACACAGTGTCCAATGTAATCCATCCCCTACACACAGTGTCCAGTGTAATCCATCCCCTACACACAGTGTCCAGTGTAATCCATCCCCTTCACACAGTGTCCAGTGTAATCCGTCCACTACACACAGTGTCCAGTGTAATCCATCCCCTACACACAGTGTCCAGTGTAATCCATCCCCTTCACACAGTGTCCAGTGTAATCCATCCCCTTCACACAGTGTCCAGTGTAATCCATCCCCTACACACAGTGTCCAGTGTAATCCATCCCCTACACACAGTGTCCAGTGTAATCCATCCCCGACACACAGTGTCCAGTGTAATCCATCCCCTTCACACAGTGTCCAGTGTAATCCATCCCCTACACACAGTGTCCAGTGTAATCCATCCCCTACACACAGTGTCCAGTGTAATCCATCCCCTACACACAGTGTCCAGTGTAATCCATCCCCTTCACACAGTGTCCAGTGTAATCCATCCCCTTCACAGTGTCCAGTGTAATCCATCCCCTACACACAGTGTCCAGTGTAATCCATCCCCTACACAGTGTCCAGTGTAATCCATCCCCTACACACAGTGTCCAGTGTAATCCATCCCCTACACACAGTGTCCAGTGTAATCCATCCCCTACACAGTGTCCAGTGTAATCCATCCCCTACACACAGTGTCCAGTGTAATCCATCCCCTTCACACAGTGTCCAGTGTAATCCATCCCCTACACACAGTGTCCAGTGTAATCCATCCCCTACACACAGTGTCCAGTGTAATCCATCCCCTACACACAGTGTCCAGTGTAATCCATCCCCTACACACAGTGTCCAGTGTAATCCATCCCCTACACACAGTGTCCAGTGTAATCCATCCCCTACACACAGTGTCCAGTGTAATCCATCCCCTACACACAGTGTCCAGTGTAATCCGTCCCTGGAGAAGTTATTGGAATTGATTATTAAGGACAGAGTGACTGAACTCTTGGAGAAATGTGAGCTGATTAGTGAGAGCCAACATGGATTTATAAAGTCTAGGTCATGTCCAACGAACCTAATTGAATTTTTTTGAGGAGAGAACTTGTATTCATCTAGTGCCTTTCAGGACCTCAGGATGTCTCCATCAAGCAGATGAAATATTTTGAGTTTATCACAGCCCCACCGCTGACAGTTGACAGAGGAGTGGCGACAGTAGTTGGGTTTTTTGCTGGTTCTGTTTGCCATCCTCCACACTGCCTCCACTAACAGTCGAGGTCTGTGTCGAGGGACGTCATTGCGAGACCCCTGCAAGGAGACCGTGGTCAGCTCCTGCGCTAGTGGGCCAGCCTTCCTTTACACCCTGGCGCTGGTTCCTGCTCTGTCTGCGTGTTTGTGTGCAGCCGCCTTGCCAGCAGTACTGAGTGCCGGACTGCCCTGAGTTCACACGAACCTGCTCTTTGTCTTCATCTGTCAGGCTCTGTGACAGTTAGATCCATCTTACAGCGGGGTGAAAAGGAAAACAGTAATTAACCTGCATGCACAGCAGTGCTGGCCGGGGCTGTGAGGTGCCCGCTGCACAGATCCATTACTGACACTTTTTATTGCTTTCTGCAGGGGGTTGGCGCTAAGGTTGTGATAGATTCCTGTCAGCTGGTGTGGGGCACAATATAGAAGCTGTCACTAGCTTCACCGACACAAAGCAACCTCACCAAACCTTCCCGCCCACACAGACAATTCTTGCCATGCCCAGGGGCTTGATCCTCAGTCGCAAAGGCTATTCACCTGAGACAATAAATGCTGGAATTGGGTTACAAACTGCAACCTCAATAAATAAATCAGGAGAAACTGTTTCCACTGGCAGGAGGGTCGGTAACCAAAGGACCCAGATTCAAGATAATTGGCAAAAGAACCAGCGGGGAGATGAGGAGAATCTCTTCTACCCAGTGAGTTCTTGTGATCTGGAATGCGCTGCCTGAAAGGGTGGTGGAAGCAGATTCAATAGTAACTTTCAAAAGGGAATTGGATAAATACTTGAAGAGGAAAAATTTGCAGGGCTACGGGGGAAAGAGCAGGGGGGAGTGGGACTAATTGGAGAGCTCGTTCAAAGAGCCGACACAGGCACTATGGGCCGAATGACCTCCTCCTGTGCTGTGAGATTCGATGAGGAGTCCCGTGGGTGACAGGGAATGAGTCAGAAGGGTCAACATCGCCTCTTTCTCTCCTCTCTTGTCCTCTTCTCTCCCTCAACCACTCCTGATGATGGAATTGGCGAGTCTTTCAATAGACGACTTTCAGGGCGAGGCCTTGCGGCCGTGAAGGGCCGATTAGTTCAGGCAGTTAAACGGCCTCCGAAGCCTCCAATATGGCGGCAGGAAGCACACGCGCATTTCCGGCTGGAAGTGATCCACCCGCCCTATTGGATCAGGCTGGTGGCTGGTGCACGTTACGCAACTTCCAAATTTGACAATCATTTATTTAAATTAGTGTCCTGTGCCTCTCACAGGAGTGTCCAGCATCCCAGCGCTTCCGTCACCGCGGGCTACACCCGCTCAACGCAACGCAGGAAGGACCCCCCCTTACTGACGCAAACATGGAGCCAGGAGGAGCAGGAGTCTCTGTCCTGACCCCACGTTAACAGATTCCCCCCCAGACACCGACCCCCCAGACACCGACCCCCCAGACACCGACCCCCCAGACACCGACCCCCCAGACACCGACCCCCCAGACAACGACCCCACAGACACCGACCCCAGATACCGACCCCACAGACACCAACCCCAGACACGGACCACCAGACACCGACCCCACAGACACCGACCCCCCCAGACACCGACCCCCCAGACACCGACCCCCCAGACACCGACCCTGCAGACACCGACCCCCAGACACCGACCCCGCAGACACCGACCCCCCCCAGACACCGACCCCAGACACCGACCCCCAGACACCGACCCCCCAGACACCGACCCCAGACACCGACCCCCCAGACACCGACCCCCCCAGACACCGACCCCCCAGACACCGACCCCCAGACACCGACCCCAGATACCGACCCCACAGACACCAACCCCAGACACGGACCACAAGACACCGACCCCCCAGACACCGACCCTGCAGACACCGACCCCCCAGACACCGACCCCGCAGACACCGACCCCCCAGACACCGACCCCCCAGACACCGATCCCCAGACAACGACCCCCCAGACACCGACCCCCCAGACACCGACCCCAGACACCGACCCCCCAGCCACCGACCCCCCCCAGACACCGACCCCCCAGACACCGACCCCCCAGACACCGACCCCCCAGACACCGATCCCCAGACAACGACCCCCCAGACACCGACCCCCCAGACACCGACCCCCAGACACCGACCCCCCAGACACCGACCCCCCCAGACACCGACCCCCCAGACACCGACCCCCAGACACCGACCCCAGACACCGACCCCCCAGACACCGACCCCCCAGACACCGACCCCCCCAGACACCGACCCCCCAGACACCGACCCCCAGACACCGACCCCAGACACCGACCCCACAGACACCGACCCCCACAGACACAGACCCCAGAAACCGACCCCCAGACAACGACCCCCCAGACACCGACCCCAGACACCGACCCCAGACACCGACCCCCAGACACCGAGACCCCAGACACCGACCCCAGACACTGACCCCAGATACCGACCCCACAGACACCAACCCACAGACACCGACCCCCAGACACCGACCCCCCCAGACACCGACCCCAGACACCGAGACCCCAGACACCGACCCCAGACACTGACCCCAGATACCGACCCCACAGACACCAACCCACAGACACCGACCCCACAGACACCGACCCCACAAACACAGACCCCCACAGACACAGACCCCAGACACCAACCCCGCAGACACCGACCCCACAGACACCGACCCCCCAGACACCGACCCCACAGACACCGACCCCACAGACACCGACCCCCAGACACCGACCCCACAGACACCGACCACCCCAGACACCGACCCCCCAGACACCGACCCCACAGACACCGACCCCAGACACCAACCCCGCAGACACAGACCACAGACACTGACCCCCCAGACACCGACCCCACAGACACCGACCCCACAGACACCGACCCCCTTCACCGACCCCACAGACACCGACCCCCAGACACCGACCCCAGAGACACCGACCCCAGACACCGACCCCAGAAACCGACCCCAGACACCGACCCCACAGACACCGACCCCCAGACACCGACCCCACAGACACCGACCGCCCCAGACACCGACCCCCCAGACACCGACCACACAAACACCAACCCCCAGACACGGACCCCACAGACACCGACCCCAGACACCGACCCCCAGACACCGACCCCACAGACACCGACCCCCCCAGACACCGACCCCACAAAGACTGACCCCCAGACATGGACCCCACAGACACCGACCCCAGACACCGACCCCCCCAGACACCGACCACACAGACACCGACACCGCAGACACCGACCCCCAGACACCGACCCCACAGACACCGACCTCCAGACACCGTCCTCCCAGACACCGACCCGCAGACACCGACCCCAGACACTGACCCCACAGACACCGACCCCAGAAACCGACCCCCCAGACACCGACCCCCCAGACACCGAACCCCAGACAATGACCCCACAGACACCGACCCCAGACACCGACCCCAGACACCGACCCCATACACCGACCTCACAGACACCGACCCCAGACACCAACCCCGCAGACACCGACACCACAGACACTGACCCCACAGACACTGACCCCACAGACACCGAACCCCACAGACACCGAACCACAGACACCGACCCGCAGACACTGACCCCACAGACACCGACCCCAGACACCGAACCCACAGACACCGACCCCCCAGACACCGACCCCACAGACACTGACCCCCTTCACCGACCCCACAGACACCGACCCCCAGACACCGACCCCAGAGATACCGACCCCAGACACCGACCCCAGACACCGACCCCAGACAACGACCCCCCAGACACCGACCCCCCCAGACACCGACCCCAGACACCGATCCCCAGACACCGACCCCCCAGACACCGACCCCAGACACCGACCCCCCAGACACCGACCCCCCCAGACACCGACCCCCCAGACACCGACCCCCAGACACCGACCCCAGATACCGACCCCACAGACACCAACCCCAGACACCGACCACCAGACACCGACCCCCCAGACACCGACCCTGCAGACACCGACCCCCCAGACACCGACCCCCCAGACACCGACCCCCCAGACACCGACCCCCCAGACACCGATCCCCAGACAACGACCCCCCAGACAACGACCCCCCAGACACCGACCCCAGACACCGACCCCCCAGACACCGACCCCCCCAGACACTGACCCCCCAGACACCGACACCCCAGACACCGACCCCCAGACACCGACCCCAGACACCGACCCCACAGACACCAACCCCAGACACCGACCCCCCAGACACCGACCACCAGACACCGACCCCCCAGACACCGACCCTGCAGACACCGACCCCCCAGACACCGACCCCAGACACCGACCCCCCAGACACCGACCCCCCAGACACCGATCCCTCAGACACCGACCCCCCCAGACACCGACCCCAGACACCGACCCCCAGACAACGGCCCCCCAGACACCGACCCCAGACACCGACCCCCAGACACCGACCCCCCCAGACACCGACCCCCCCAGACACCGACACCAGACACCGACCCCCACAGACACCGACCCCCCAGACACCGACCTCCCAGACACCGACCTCCCCAGACACCGACCCCAGAAACCGACCCCCAGACAACGACCCCCCAGACACCGACCCCAGACACCGACCCCCCAGACACCGACCCCCCCAGACACCGACCCCAGACACCGACCCCAGACACCAACCCCAGACACCGACCCCCAGAAAACGACCCCCCAGACACCGACCCCAGACACCGACACCCCAGACACCGACCCCCCCAGACACCGACCCCAGACACTGACCCCAGACACCGACCCCAGACACTGACCCCACAGACACCAACCCACAGACACCGACCCCAGACACCGACCCCACAGACACCGACCCCAGACACCGACCCCAGACACCAACCCCAGACACCGACCCCACAGACACCGACTCACAGACACCGACCCCACAGACACCGACCCCCCAGACACCGACCCCACAGACACCGACCCCAGACACCAACCCCGCAGACACCGACCCCACAGACACCGACCCCCCAGACACCGACCCCACAGACACCGACCCCACAAACACAGACCCCCACAGACACAGACCCGCAGACACCGACCCCCCAGACACCGACCCCACAGACACCGACCCCCTTCACCGACCCCACAGACACCGACCCCCAGACACCGACCCCAGAGACACCGACCCCAGACACCGACCCCAGAAACCGACCCCAGACACCGACCCCACAGACACCGACCCCCAGACACCGACCCCAGACACCGACCCCCAGACACCGACCCTACAGACACCGACCGCCCCAGACACCGACCCCAGAGACACCGACCCCAGACACCGACCCCAGAAACCGACCCCAGACACCGACCCCACAGACACCGACCCCCAGACACCGACCCCACAGACACCGACCGCCCCAGACACCGACCCCCCAGACACCGACCCCACAAACACCAACCCCCAGACACGGACCCCACAGACACCGACCCCAGACACCGACCCCCAGACACCGACCCCACAGACACCGACCCCCCCAGACACCGACCCCACAAAGACTGACCCCCAGACATGGACCCCACAGACACCGACCCCAGACACCGACCCCCCCAGACACCGACCACACAGACACCGACACCGCAGACACCGACCCCCAGACACCGACCCCACAGACACCGACCTCCAGACACCGTCCTCCCAGACACCGACCCGCAGACACCGACCCCAGACACTGACCCCACAGACACCGACCCCAGAAACCGACCCCCCAGACACCGACCCCCCAGACACCGAACCCCAGACAATGACCCCACAGACACCGACCCCAGACACCGACCCCAGACACCGACCCCATACACCGACCTCACAGACACCGACCCCAGACACCAACCCCGCAGACACCGACACCACAGACACTGACCCCACAGACACTGACCCCACAGACACCGAACCCCACAGACACCGAACCACAGACACCGACCCGCAGACACTGACCCCACAGACACCGACCCCAGACACCGAACCCACAGACACCGACCCCCCAGACACCGACCCCACAGACACTGACCCCCTTCACCGACCCCACAGACACCGACCCCCAGACACCGACCCCAGAGATACCGACCCCAGACACCGACCCCAGACACCGACCCCAGACAACGACCCCCCAGACACCGACCCCCCCAGACACCGACCCCAGACACCGATCCCCAGACACCGACCCCCCAGACACCGACCCCAGACACCGACCCCCCAGACACCGACCCCCCCAGACACCGACCCCCCAGACACCGACCCCAGATACCGACCCCACAGACACCAACCCCAGACACCGACCACCAGACACCGACCCCCCAGACACCGACCCTGCAGACACCGACCCCCCAGACACCGACCCCCCAGACACCGACCCCCCAGACACCGACCCCCCAGACACCGATCCCCAGACAACGACCCCCCAGACAACGACCCCCCAGACACCGACCCCAGACACCGACCCCCCAGACACCGACCCCCCCAGACACTGACCCCCCAGACACCGACACCCCAGACACCGACCCCCAGACACCGACCCCAGACACCGACCCCACAGACACCAACCCCAGACACCGACCCCCCAGACACCGACCACCAGACACCGACCCCCCAGACACCGACCCTGCAGACACCGACCCCCCAGACACCGACCCCAGACACCGACCCCCCAGACACCGACCCCCCAGACACCGATCCCTCAGACACCGACCCCCCCAGACACCGACCCCAGACACCGACCCCCAGACAACGGCCCCCCAGACACCGACCCCAGACACCGACCCCCAGACACCGACCCCCCCAGACACCGACCCCCCCAGACACCGACACCAGACACCGACCCCCACAGACACCGACCCCCCAGACACCGACCTCCCAGACACCGACCTCCCCAGACACCGACCCCAGAAACCGACCCCCAGACAACGACCCCCCAGACACCGACCCCAGACACCGACCCCCCAGACACCGACCCCCCCAGACACCGACCCCAGACACCGACCCCAGACACCAACCCCAGACACCGACCCCCAGAAAACGACCCCCCAGACACCGACCCCAGACACCGACACCCCAGACACCGACCCCCCCAGACACCGACCCCAGACACCGACCCCAGACACCGACCCCAGACACTGACCCCACAGACACCAACCCACAGACACCGACCCCAGACACCGACCCCACAGACACCGACCCCAGACACCGACCCCAGACACCAACCCCAGACACCGACCCCACAGACACCGACTCACAGACACCGACCCCACAGACACCGACCCCCCAGACACCGACCCCACAGACACCGACCCCAGACACCAACCCCGCAGACACCGACCCCACAGACACCGACCCTCCAGACACCGACCCCACAGACACCGACCCCACAAACACAGACCCCCACAGACACAGACCCGCAGACACCGACCCCCCAGACACCGACCCCACAGACACCGACCCCCTTCACCGACCCCACAGACACCGACCCCCAGACACCGACCCCAGAGACACCGACCCCAGACACCGACCCCAGAAACCGACCCCAGACACCGACCCCACAGACACCGACCCCCAGACACCGACCCCAGACACCGACCCCCAGACACCGACCCTACAGACACCGACCGCCCCAGACACCGACCCCCCAGACACCGACCCCACAAACACCAACCCCCAGACACGGACCCCACAGACACCGACCCCAGACACCGACCCCCAGACACCGACCCCACAGACACCGACCCCCCCAGACACCGGCCCCCCCAGACACCGACCCCACAGAGACTGACCCCCAGACATGGACCCCACAGACACCGACCCCAGACACCGACCCCCCCAGACACCGACCACACAGACACCGACACCGCAGACACCGACCCCCAGACACCGACCCCACAGACACCGACCTCCAGACACCGTCCTCCCAGACACCGACCCGCAGACACCGACCCCAGACACTGACCCCACAGACACCGACCCCAGAAACCGACCCCCCAGACACCGACCCCCCAGACACCGAACCCCAGACAATGACCCCACAGACACCGACCCCAGACACCGACCCCAGACACCGACCCCATACACCGACCTCACAGACACCGACCCCAGACACCAACCCCGCAGACACCGACACCACAGACACTGACCCCACAGACACTGACCCCACAGACACCGAACCCCACAGACACCGAACCACAGACACCGACCCGCAGACACTGACCCCACAGACACCGACCCCAGACACCGAACCCACAGACACCGACCCCCCAGAAACCGACCCCATAGACACTGACCCCCTTCACCGACCCCATAGACACCGACCCCCAGACACCGACCCCAGAGATACCGACCCCAGACACCGACCCCAGACACCGACCCCAGACAACGACCCCCCAGACACCGACCCCCCCAGACACCGACCCCAGACACCGATCCCCAGACACCGACCCCCCAGACACCGACCCCAGACACCGACCCCCCAGACACCGACCCCCCCAGACACCGACCCCCCAGACACCGACCCCCAGACACCGACCCCAGATACCGACCCCACAGACACCAACCCCAGACACCGACCACCAGACACCGACCCCCCAGACACCGACCCTGCAGACACCGATCCCCAGACACCGACCCCCCAGACACCGACCCCAGACACCGACCCCCCAGACACCGACCCCCCCAGACACCGACCCCCCAGACACCGACCCCCAGACACCGACCCCAGATACCGACCCCACAGACACCAACCCCAGACACCGACCACCAGACACCGACCCCCCAGACACCGACCCCCCAGACACCGACCCCCCAGACACCGACCCCCCAGACACCGATCCCCAGACAACGACCCCCCAGACAACGACCCCCCAGACACCGACCCCAGACACCGACCCCCCAGACACCGACCCCCCCAGACACTGACCCCCCAGACTCCGACTCCCCAGACACCGACCCCCAGACACCGACCCCAGACACCGACCCCACAGACACCAACCCCAGACACCGACCACCCAGACACCGACCACCAGACACCGACCCCCCCAGACACCGACCCCCCAGACACCGACCCCCAGACACCGACCCCAGATACCGACCCCACAGACACCAACCCCAGACACCGACCACCAGACACCGACCCCCCAGACACCGACCCTGCAGACACCGATCCCCAGACACCGACCCCCCAGACACCGACCCCAGACACCGACCCCCCAGACACCGACCCCCCCAGACACCGACCCCCCAGACACCGACCCCCCAGACACCGACCCCCCAGACACCGATCCCCAGACAACGACCCCCCAGACAACGACCCCCCAGACACCGACCCCAGACACCGACCCCCCAGACACCGACCCCCCCAGACACTGACCCCCCAGACACCGACTCCCCAGACACCGACCCCCAGACACCGACCCCAGACACCGACCCCACAGACACCAACCCCAGACACCGACCCCCCAGACACCGACCACCAGACACCGACCCCCCCAGACACCGACCCCCTAGACACCGACCCCCAGACACCGACCCCAGATACCGACCCCACAGACACCAACCCCAGACACCGACCCCCCAGACACCGACCACCAGACACCGACCCCCCCAGACACCGACTCCCCAGACACCGACCCCCAGACACCGACCCCAGACACCGACCCCACAGACACCAACCCCAGACACCGACCCCCCAGACACCGACCACCAGACACCGACCCCCCCAGACACCGACCCCCCAGACACCGACCCCCAGACACCGACCCCAGATACCGACCCCACAGACACCAACCCCAGACACCGACCACCAGACACCGACCCCCCAGACACCGACCCTGCAGACACCGATCCCCAGACACCGACCCCCCAGACACCGACCCCAGACACCGACCCCCCAGACACCGACCCCCCCAGACACCGACCCCCCAGACACCGACCCCCCAGACACCGACCCCCCAGACACCGATCCCCAGACAACGACCCCCCAGACAACGACCCCCCAGACACCGACCCCAGACACCGACCCCCCAGACACCGACCCCCCCAGACACTGACCCCCCAGACACCGACTCCCCAGACACCGACCCCCAGACACCGACCCCAGACACCGACCCCACAGACACCAACCCCAGACACCGACCCCCCAGACACCGACCACCAGACACCGACCCCCCAGACACCGACCCTGCAGACACCGACCCCCCAGACACCGACCCCAGACACCGACCCCCCAGACACCGACCCCCCAGACACCGACCCCTCAGACACCGACCCCCCCAGACACCGACCCCAGACACCGACCCCCAGACAACGGCCCCCCAGACACCGACCCTAGACACCGACCCCCCCAGACACCGACCCCCCAGACACCGACCTCCCAGACACCGACCTCCCCAGACACCAACCCCAGAAACCGACCCCCAGACAACGACCCCCCAGACACCGACCCCAGACACCGACCCCCCAGACACCGACCCCCCCAGATACCGACCCCAGACACCGACCCCAGACACCAACCCCAGACACCGACCCCAGACACCAACCCCAGACACCGACCCCACAGACACCGACTCACAGACACCGAACCCACAGACACCGACCCCCCAGACACCGACCCCACAGACACCGACCCCAGACACCAACCCCGCAGACACCGACCCCACAGACACCGACCCCCCAGACACCCACCCCACAGACACCGACCCCACAAACACAGACCCCCACAGACACCGACCCGCAGACACCAACCCCCCAGACACCGACCCCACAGACACCGACCCCCATCACCGACCCCACAGACACCGACCCCCAGACACCGACCCCAGAGACACCGACCCCAGACACCGACCCCAGAAACCGACCCCAGACACCGACCCCACAGACACCGACCCCCAGACACCGACCCCAGACACTGACCCCCAGACACCGACCCCACAGACACCGACCGCCCCAGACACCGACCCCCCAGACACCGACCCCACAAACACCGACCCCCAGACACGGACCCCACAGACACCGACCCCAGACACCGACCCCCAGACACCGACCCCACAGACACCGACCCCCCCAGACACCGACCCCCCCAGACACCGACCCCACAAAGACTGACCCCAGACATGGACCCCACAGACACCGACCCCAGACACCGACCCCCCCAGACACCGACCACACAGACACCGACACCGCAGACACCGACCCCCAGACACCGACCCCACAGACACCGACCTCCAGACACCGTCCTCCCAGACACCGACCCGCAGACACCGACCCCAGACACTGACCCCACAGACACCGACCCCAGAAACCGACCCCCCAGACACCGACCCCCCAGACACCGAACCCCAGACAATGACCCCACAGACACCGACCCCAGACACCGACCCCAGACACCGACCCCATACACCGACCTCACAGACACCGACCCCAGACACCAACCCCGCAGACACCGACACCACAGACACTGACCCCACAGACACTGACCCCACAGACACCGAACCCCACAGACACCGAACCACAGACACCGACCCGCAGACACTGACCCCACAGACACCGACCCCAGACACCGAACCCACAGACACCGACCCCCCAGAAACCGACCCCCCAGACACCAACCCCCCAAACACTGACCCCAGACACCGACCCCCCAGACACCGACCCCACAGACACTGACCCCCTTCACCGACCCCACAGACACCGACCCCCAGACACCGACCCCAGGGATACCGACCCCAGACACCGACCCCAGACACCGACCCCAGACAACGACCCCACAGACACCGACCCCCAGACACCGACCCCAGACACCGACCCCCATACACCGACCCCACAGACACTGAACCCCCAGACACCAACCCCCCAGACACCGACCCCACAGACACCGACCCCATTCACCGACCCCCAGACACGGGCCCCACAGACACCGACCCCAGACACCGACCCCCAGACACCGACCCCACAGACACCGACCCCAGACACCGACCCCAGACAAAGACCCCCAGACACCGACCCCCCAGACACCGACCCCCCAGACACCGACCCCAGACACCGACCCCCCAGACACCGACCCCCCAGACACCGACCCCCCCAGACACCGACCCCAGACACCGACCCCCAGACAACGGCCCCCCAGACACCGACCCCAGACACCGAACCCCAGACACCGACCCCGCCCAGACACCGACCCCCCCAGACACCGACCCCAGACACCGACCCCCCCAGACACCGACCCCCCAGACACCGACCTCCCAGACACCGACCTCCCCAGACACCGACCCCAGAAACCGACCCCACAGACACCGACCCCCCAGACACCGACCCCACAGACACCGACCCCACAAACACAGACCCCCACAGACACAGACCCGCAGACACCGACCCCCCAGACACCGACCCCACAGACACCGACCCCCTTCACCGACCCCACAGACACCGACCCCCAGACACCGACCCCAGAGACACCGACCCCAGACACCGACCCCAGAAACCGACCCCAGACACCGACCCCACAGACACCGACCCCCAGACACCGACCCCAGACACCGACCCCCAGACACCGACCCCACAGACACCAACCACCCCAGACACCGACCCCCCAGACACCGACCCCACAAACACCGACCCCCAGACACGGACCCCACAGACACCGACCCCAGACACCGACCCCCAGACACCAACCCCACAGACACCGACCCCCCCAGACACCGACCCCCCCAGACACCGACCCCACAAAGACTGACCCCCAGACATGGACCCCACAGACACCGACCCCAGACACCGACCCCCCCAGACACCGACCACACAGACACCGACACCGCAGACACCGACCCCCAGACACCGACCCCACACACACCGACCTCCAGACACCGTCCTCCCAGACACCGACCCGCAGACACCGACCCCAGACACTGACCCCACAGACACCGACCCCAGAAACCGACCCCCCAGACACCGACCCCCCAGACACCGAACCCCAGACACCGACCCCACAGACACCGACCCCAGACACCGACCCCAGACACCGACCCCATACACCGACCTCACAGAAACCGACCCCAGACACCAACCCTGCAGACACCGACACCACAGACACTGACCCCACAGACACTGACCCCACAGACACCGAAGCCCACAGACACCGAACCACAGACACCGACCCGCAGACACTGACCCCACAGACACCGACCCCAGACACCGAACCCACAGACACCGACCCCCCAGAAACCGACCCCCCAGACACCAACCCCCCAAACACCGACCCCAGACACCGACCCCCCAGACACCGACCCCACAGACACTGACCCCCTTCACCGACCCCACAGACACCGACCCCCAGACACCGACCCCAGAGATACCGACCCCAGACACCGACCCCAGACAACGACCTCAGACAACGACCCCACAGACACCGACCCCCAGACACCAACCCCAGACACCGACCCCCAGACACCGACCCCACAGACACTGAACCCCCAGACACCAACCCCCCAGACACCGACCCCACAGACACCGACCCCATTCACCGACCCCCAGACACGGGCCCCACAGACACCGACCCCAGACACCGACCCCCAGACACCGACCCCACAGACACCGACCTCAGACACCGACCCCAGACAAAGACCCCCAGACACCGACCCCCCAGACACCGACCCCACAGACACCGACCCCCCAGACACCAACTCCCAGACATCGACCCCACAGACACCGAACCCCAGACACCGACCTCCCAGATACCAACCCGCAGACACCAACCCCAGACACCGACCCCACAGACACCGACCCCAGACACCGACCCCCCAGACACCGACCCCCCAGACACCGACCCCACAGACACCGACCCCAGACACCGACCCCAGACACCGATCCCCCAGACACCGACCCGCAGACACCGACCCCACAGACACCGACCCCAGACACCGACCCCACAGACACCGACCCCCCAGACACCGACCCCCCAGACACCGACCCCCCAGACACCGACCCCAGACACCGACCAACAGACTCCGACCCCACAGACACCGACCCCAGACATTGACCCCACAGACACCGACCCCCCAGACACCGACCCCCCAGACACCGACCCCCCAGACACCGACCCCCCAGACACCGATCCGCAGACACCGACTCCACAGACACCGAACCCACAGACACCGACCCCCCAGACACCGACCCCACAGACACCGACCCCCCAGAACCCGACCCCAGACACCGACCCCAGACACCGACCCCAGACAGCCACCCCACAGACACCGACCCCAGACATTGAACCCCCGATACCGACCCCCAGACACGGACCCCACAGACACCAACCTCAGACACCGACCCCCTTCACTGACCCCACAGACACCGACCCCCCCAGACACCGACCCCAGACACCGAACCCCAGAAAACGACCCCACAGACACCGACCCCAGAAACCGACCCCCCAGACACCGACCCCCTTGACACCGACCCCAGACACCGACCCCAGACACCGACCCCCCCGGACACCAACCCCCCAGACACCGAGCCCCCAGACACCAACCCCAGACACCGACCTCCAGACACCGTCCTCCCAGACACCGACCCGCAGACACCGACCCCAGACACTGACCCCACAGACACCGACCCCAGAAACCGACCCCCCAGACACCGACCCCCCAGACACCGAACCCCAGACACCGACCCCACAGACACCGACCCCAGACACCGACCCCAGACACCGACCCCATACACCGACCTCACAGAAACCGACCCCAGACACCAACCCTGCAGACACCGACACCACAGACACTGACCCCACAGACACTGACCCCACAGACACCGAAGCCCACAGACACCGAACCACAGACACCGACCCGCAGACACTGACCCCACAGACACCGACCCCAGACACCGAACCCACAGACACCGACCCCCCAGAAACCGACCCCCCAGACACCAACCCCCCAAACACCGACCCCAGACACCGACCCCCCAGACACCGACCCCACAGACACTGACCCCCTTCACCGACCCCACAGACACCGACCCCCAGACACCGACCCCAGAGATACCGACCCCAGACACCGACCCCAGACAACGACCTCAGACAACGACCCCACAGACACCGACCCCCAGACACCAACCCCAGACACCGACCCCCAGACACCGACCCCACAGACACTGAACCCCCAGACACCAACCCCCCAGACACCGACCCCACAGACACCGACCCCATTCACCGACCCCCAGACACGGGCCCCACAGACACCGACCCCAGACACCGACCCCCAGACACCGACCCCACAGACACCGACCTCAGACACCGACCCCAGACAAAGACCCCCAGACACCGACCCCCCAGACACCGACCCCACAGACACCGACCCCCCAGACACCAACTCCCAGACATCGACCCCACAGACACCGAACCCCAGACACCGACCTCCCAGATACCAACCCGC
This sequence comes from Squalus acanthias, assembly GCA_030390025.1. Taxonomy (NCBI): domain Eukaryota; kingdom Metazoa; phylum Chordata; class Chondrichthyes; order Squaliformes; family Squalidae; genus Squalus; species Squalus acanthias. The sequence continues at coordinate 406,450 of JASTWF010000043.1, forward strand.
AGACACCAACCCCAGACACCGACCCCACAGACACCGACCCCAGACACCGACCCCCCAGACACCGACCCCCCAGACACCGACCCCACAGACACCGACCCCAGACACCGACCCCAGACACCGATCCCCCAGACACCGACCCGCAGACACCGACCCCACAGACACCGACCCCAGACACCGACCCCACAGACACCGACCCCCCAGACACCGACCCCCCAGACACCGACCCCCCAGACACCGACCCCAGACACCGACCAACAGACTCCGACCCCACAGACACCGACCCCAGACATTGACCCCACAGACACCGACCCCCCAGACACCGACCCCCCAGACACCGACCCCCCAGACACCGACCCCCCAGACACCGATCCGCAGACACCGACTCCACAGACACCGAACCCACAGACACCGACCCCCCAGACACCGACCCCACAGACACCGACCCCCCAGAACCCGACCCCAGACACCGACCCCAGACACCGACCCCAGACAGCCACCCCACAGACACCGACCCCAGACATTGAACCCCCGATACCGACCCCCAGACACGGACCCCACAGACACCAACCTCAGACACCGACCCCCTTCACTGACCCCACAGACACCGACCCCCCCAGACACCGACCCCAGACACCGAACCCCAGAAAACGACCCCACAGACACCGACCCCAGAAACCGACCCCCCAGACACCGACCCCCTTGACACCGACCCCAGACACCGACCCCAGACACCGACCCCCCCGGACACCAACCCCCCAGACACCGAGCCCCCAGACACCAACCCCAGACACCGACCCCCCCGGACACCAACCCCCCAGACACCGAGCCCCCAGACACCAACCCCCCAGACACCGACCCCCCAGACACCAACCCCCCAGACACCGACCCCCCAGACACCGACCCCCAGAAAACGACCCCAGACACCGACCCCACAGACACCGAACCCCAGACACCGACCTCCCAGATACCAACCCGCAGACACCAACCCCAGACACCGACCCCACAGACACCGACCCCAGACACCGACACCCCAGACACCGACCCCCCAGACACCGACCCCACAGACACCGACCCCAGACACCGACCCCAGACACCGATCCCCCAGACACCGACCCGCAGACACCGACCCCACAGACACCGACCCCAGACACCGACCCCACAGACACCGACCCCCCAGACACCGACCCCCCAGACACCGACCCCCCAGACACCGACCCCAGACACCGACCACAGACACCGACCCCCCAGACACCGACCAACAGACTCCGACCCCACAGACACCGACCCCAGACACTGACCCCACAGACACCGACCCCCCAGACACCGACCCCCCAGACACCGACCCCCCAGACACCGACCCCCCAGACACCGATCCGCAGACACCGACTCCACAGACACCGACCCCACAGACACCGACCCCCCAGACACCGACCCCAAAGACACCGACCCGCAGACACCGACACCACAGACACCGACCCCACAGACACCGACCCCCCAGAACCCGACCCCAGACACCGACCCCAGACACCGACCCCAGACACCGACCCCACAGACACCGACCCCCCCCAGACAGCCACCCCACAGACACCGACCCCAGACATTGAACCCCCGATACCGACCCCCAGACACGGACCCCACAGACACCAACCTCAGACACCGACCCCCTTCACCGACCCCACAGACACCGACCCCCCCAGACACCGACCCCAGACACCGAACCCCAGAAAACGACCCCACAGACACCGACCCCCCCAGACACCGACCCCAGACACCGACCCCAGACACCGACCCCCCCAGACACCAACCCCCCAGACACCGAGCCCCCAGACACCAACCCCCCAGACACCGACCCCCAGAAAACGACCCCCCAGACACCGACCCCAGACACCGACCCCCCAGACACCGACCCCCCAGACACCGATCCGCAGACACCGACCCCACAGACAGCAACCCCACAGACACCGACCCCCCAGACACCGACCCCAGACACCGACCCCAGACACCGACCCCAGACACCGACCCCACAGACACCGACCCTCCAGACACCGACCCCACAGACACCGACCCGCAGACACCGACCCCACAGACACCGACCCCACAGACACCGACCCCCCAGACACCGACCCCAGACACCGACCCCAGACACCGACCCCAGACACCGACCCCACAGACACCGACCCCCCAGACAGCCACCCCACAGACACCGACCCCAGACATTAAACCCCCGATACCGACCCCCAGACACGGACCCCACAGACACCAAACGCAGACACCGAACCCCTTCACCGACCCCACAGACACCGACCCCCCCAGACACCGACCCCAGACACCGACCCCAGACACCGACCCCTCCAGACACGGACCCCACAGACACCAACCCCCCAGACACCGACCCCGAGACACCGACACCCCAGACGGCGACCCGCAGACACCGACCCCAGACACCGACCCCCCAGACACCGACCCGCAGACACCGACCCCACAGACACCGACCCCAGACACCGACCCCCCCAGACACCGACCCCCCAGACACCGACACCCCAGACACTGACCCCAGACACCGAACCCAGACACCGATCCCCCAGACACCGACCCGCAGACACCGACCCCACAGACACCGACCCCAGACACCGACCCCACAGACAGCGACCCCCCAGACACCGACCCCCCAGACACCAACCCCCCAGACACCGACCCCAGACACCGACCCCCCAGACACTGACCCGCAGACACCGACCCCACAGACACCGACCCCAGACACCGACCCCACAGACACCGACCCCCCAGACACCGACCCCCCAGACACCGAACCCCCAGACACCGACCCACCAGACACCGACCCGCAGACACCGACCCCCCAGACACCGACCCCACAGACACCGAGCCCCCAGACACCGACCCCAGACACCGACCCCAGACACCGACCGCAGACACTGACCCCACAGACACCGACCCCCCAGACACCGACGCCCCAGACACCGACCCCCCAGACACCGACCCCCCAGACACCAAACCCCCCAGACACCGACCCGCAGACACCGACCCCACAGACACCGACCCCAGACATTGACCCCAGACACTGACCCCCCCCGCCCCACCATCCTGACCGCATCCCTTCCTCACTTAATTATGAGCCGATCGCCAGTGACCCGATGGTCAGAGACCCGATGGTCAGTGACCCGATGGTCAGTGAGCCGATGGTCAGTGACCCGATCGCCAGTGACCCGATGGTCAGTGAGCCAATGGTCAGTGAGCCGATCGTCAGTGAGCCGATGGTCAGTGATCCGATCATCAGTGACCCGATGGTCAGTGAGCCGATGGTCAGTGACCCGATGGTCAGTGACCCGATCATCAGAGACCCGATGGTCAGTGACCCGATCGTCAGTGACCCGATGGTCAGTGAGCCAAAGGTCAGTGAGCCGATGGTCAGTGAGCCGATGGTCAGTGAGCCGATGGTCAGAGACCCGATCGTCAGTGAGCCGATGGTCAGTGAGCCGATGGTCAGTGAGACGATGATCAGTGACCCGATGGTCAGTGAGCCGATGGTCAGTGAGCCGATGGTCAGTAACCCGATGGTCAGTGAGCCGAAGGTCAGTGAGCCGATGGTCAGTGACCCAATCGTCAGTGACCCGATGGTCAGTGAGCCGATGGTCAGTGATCCGATGGTCAGTGAGCCGATGGTCAGTGAGCCGATGGTCAGTGACCCGATCGGCAGTGAGCCGATGGTCAGTGAGCCGATGGTCATTGAGCCGATGGTCAGTGAGCCAATCGTCAGTGAGCCGATGGTCAGTGACCCGATCGTCAATGAGCTGATGGTCAGTGACCCGATGGTCAGTGAGCCGATGGTCAGTGAGCTGATGGTCAGTGACCCGATCGTCAGTGAGCCGATGGTCAGTGAGCCGATGGTCAGTGACCCGATGGTCAGTGAGCCGATGGTCAGTGAGCCGATGGTCAATGACCCGACCTCAGTGACCCGATGGTCAGTGAGCCGATGGTCAGTGACCCGATGGTCAGTGAGCCGATGGTCAGTGAGCCGATGGTCAGTGAGCCGATTGTCAGTGAGCCGATGGTCAGTGACCCGATCGTCAGTGACCCGATCACCAATGAGCCGATGGACACCGACCCCAGATTCCGACACCCCCAGACACCGACCCCACAGTCCCTGACCCCCCAGACACCGACCCCCAGACACCGACCCCACAGACACCGACCCCCAGACACCGACCCCCAGACACCGACCCCACAGACACCGACCCCCAGACACCGACCTCCCAGACACCAACCCCCCAGACACCAACCCCCCAGACACCGACCCGCAGACACCGACCCCACAGACACCGACCCCAGGCACCGACCCCACAGACACCGACCCCCCAGACACCGACCCCAGACACCGACCCCAGACACCGATCCCCCAGACACCGACTCGCAGACACCGACCCCACAGACACCGACCCCAGACACCGACCCCACAGACACCGACCCCCCAGACACCGACCCCCCAGACACCGACCCCCCAGACACCGACCCCAGACACCGACCACAGACACGGACCCCCCAGACACCGACCCACAGACTCCGACCCCACAGACACCGACCCCAGACACCGACCCCACAGACACCGACCCCCCAGACACCGACCCCCCAGATACCGACCCCCCAGACACCGATCCGCAGACACCGACCCCACAGACACCGACCCCCCAGACACCGACCCCAGACACCGACCCCTAGACACCGACCCCAGACACCGACCCCACAGACACCGACCCCCCAGACACCGACCCCACAGACACCGACCCCAGACACCGACCCCAGACACCGACCCCAGACACCGACCCCAGACACCGACCCCACAGACACCGACCCCCCAGACACCGACCCCACAGACACCGACCCCAGACACCGACCCCAGACACCGACCCCAGACACCGACCCCACAAACACCGACCCCCCAGACAGCCACCCCACAGACACCGACCCCAGACATTGAACCCCCGATACCGACCCCCAGACACGGACCCCACAGACACCAACCGCAGACACCGACCCCCTTCACCGACCCCACAGACACCGACCCCCCCCGACACCGACCCCAGACACCAACCCCAGACACCGACCCCTCCAGACACGGACCCCACAGACACCGACCCCCCAGACACCGACCCCAGACACCGACCCCACAGACAGCGACCCCCCAGACACCGACCCCCCAGACACCAACCCCCCAGACACCGACCCCAGACACCGACCCCCCAGACACTGACCCGCAGACACCGACCCCACAGACACCGACCCCAGACACCGACCCCACAGACACCGACCCCCCAGACACCGACCCCCCAGACACCGAACCCCCAGACACCGACCCACCAGACACCGACCCGCAGACACCGACCCCCCAGACACCAACCCCACAGACACCGAGCCCCCAGACACCGACCCCAGACACCGACCCCAGACACCGACCGCAGACACTGACCCCACAGACACCGACCCCCCAGACACCGACGCCCCAGACACCGACCCCCCAGACACCGACCCCCCAGACACCAAACCCCCCAGACACCGACCCGCAGACACCGACCCCACAGACACCGACCCCAGACATTGACCCCAGACACTGACCCCCCCCGCCCCACCATCCTGACCGCATCCCTTCCTCACTTAATTATGAGCCGATCGCCAGTGACCCGATGGTCAGAGACCCGATGGTCAGTGACCCGATGGTCAGTGAGCCGATGGTCAGTGACCCGATCGCCAGTGACCCGATGGTCAGTGAGCCAATGGTCAGTGAGCCGATCGTCAGTGAGCCGATGGTCAGTGATCCGATCATCAGTGACCCGATGGTCAGTGAGCCGATGGTCAGTGACCCGATGGTCAGTGACCCGATCATCAGAGACCCGATGGTCAGTGACCCGATCGTCAGTGACCCGATGGTCAGTGAGCCAAAGGTCAGTGAGCCGATGGTCAGTGAGCCGATGGTCAGTGAGCCGATGGTCAGAGACCCGATCGTCAGTGAGCCGATGGTCAGTGAGCCGATGGTCAGTGAGACGATGATCAGTGACCCGATGGTCAGTGAGCCGATGGTCAGTGAGCCGATGGTCAGTAACCCGATGGTCAGTGAGCCGAAGGTCAGTGAGCCGATGGTCAGTGACCCAATCGTCAGTGACCCGATGGTCAGTGAGCCGATGGTCAGTGATCCGATGGTCAGTGAGCCGATGGTCAGTGAGCCGATGGTCAGTGACCCGATCGGCAGTGAGCCGATGGTCAGTGAGCCGATGGTCATTGAGCCGATGGTCAGTGAGCCAATCGTCAGTGAGCCGATGGTCAGTGACCCGATCGTCAATGAGCTGATGGTCAGTGACCCGATGGTCAGTGAGCCGATGGTCAGTGAGCTGATGGTCAGTGACCCGATCGTCAGTGAGCCGATGGTCAGTGAGCCGATGGTCAGTGACCCGATGGTCAGTGAGCCGATGGTCAGTGAGCCGATGGTCAATGACCCGACCTCAGTGACCCGATGGTCAGTGAGCCGATGGTCAGTGACCCGATGGTCAGTGAGCCGATGGTCAGTGAGCCGATGGTCAGTGAGCCGATTGTCAGTGAGCCGATGGTCAGTGACCCGATCGTCAGTGACCCGATCACCAATGAGCCGATGGACACCGACCCCAGATTCCGACACCCCCAGACACCGACCCCACAGTCCCTGACCCCCCAGACACCGACCCCCAGACACCGACCCCACAGACACCGACCCCCAGACACCGACCCCCAGACACCGACCCCACAGACACCGACCCCCAGACACCGACCTCCCAGACACCAACCCCCCAGACACCAACCCCCCAGACACCGACCCGCAGACACCGACCCCACAGACACCGACCCCAGGCACCGACCCCACAGACACCGACCCCCCAGACACCGACCCCAGACACCGACCCCAGACACCGATCCCCCAGACACCGACTCGCAGACACCGACCCCACAGACACCGACCCCAGACACCGACCCCACAGACACCGACCCCCCAGACACCGACCCCCCAGACACCGACCCCCCAGACACCGACCCCAGACACCGACCACAGACACGGACCCCCCAGACACCGACCCACAGACTCCGACCCCACAGACACCGACCCCAGACACCGACCCCACAGACACCGACCCCCCAGACACCGACCCCCCAGATACCGACCCCCCAGACACCGATCCGCAGACACCGACCCCACAGACACCGACCCCCCAGACACCGACCCCAGACACCGACCCCTAGACACCGACCCCAGACACCGACCCCACAGACACCGACCCCCCAGACACCGACCCCACAGACACCGACCCCAGACACCGACCCCAGACACCGACCCCAGACACCGACCCCAGACACCGACCCCACAGACACCGACCCCCCAGACACCGACCCCACAGACACCGACCCAGACACCGACCCCAGACACCGACCCCAGACACCGACCCCACAAACACCGACCCCCCAGACAGCCACCCCACAGACACCGACCCCAGACATTGAACCCCCGATACCGACCCCCAGACACGGACCCCACAGACACCAACCGCAGACACCGACCCCCTTCACCGACCCCACAGACACCGACCCCCCCCGACACCGACCCCAGACACCAACCCCAGACACCGACCCCTCCAGACACGGACCCCACAGACACCGACCCCCCAGACACCGAGCCCCAGACACCGACCCCACAGACACCGACCCCGAAACACCGACACCCCAGACGCCGACCCGCAGACACCGACCCCAGACACCGAACCCCCAGACACCGACCCGCAGACACCGACCCCACAGACACCGACCCCAGACACCGACCCCCCCAGACACCGACCCCCCAGACACCGACCCCCCAGACACTGACCCCAGACACCGAACCCAGACACCGATCCCCCAGACACTGACCCGCAGACACCGACCCCACAGACACCGACCCCAGACACCGACCCCACAGAGAGCGACCCCCCAGACACCGACCCCCCAGGCACCAAACCCCCAGACACCGACCCCAGACACCGACCCCCCAGACACCGACCCGCAGACACCGACCCCACAGACACCGACCCCAGACACCGACCCCACAGACACCGACCCCAGACATCGAACCCAGACACTGACCCCCCCCCGCCCCACCATCCTGACCGCATCCCTTCCACACTTAATTATGAGCCGATCGCCAGTGACCCGATGGTCAGAGACCCGATGGTCAGTGACCCGATGGTCAGTGAGCCGATGGTCAGTGACCCGATCGCCAGTGACCCGATGGTCAGTGAGCCGATCGTCAGTGAGCCGATGGTCAGTGAGCCGATGGTCAGTGACCCGATGGTCAGTGAGCCGATGGTCAGAGACCCGATCGCCAGTGACCCGATGGTCAGTGAGCCGATCGTCAGTGAGCCGATGGTCAGTGAGCCGATGGTCAGTGAGCCGATCGTCAGTGAGCCGATGGTCAGTGACCCGATCGTCAGTGACCCGATGGTCAGTGAGCCGATGGTCAGTGACCCGATGGTCAGTGAGCCGATCGTCAGTGAGCCGATGGTCAGTGACCCGATCCTCAGTGACCCGATGGTCAGTGAGCCGATGGTCAGTGACCCGATGGTCAGTGAGCCGATGGTCAGTGAGCCGATAGTCAGTGAGCCGATTGTCAGTGAGCTGATGGTCAGTGACCCGATCGTCAGTGACCCGATCACCAATGAGCCGATGGTCACCGACCCCAGATTCCGACCCCCCCAGACACCGACCCCACAGACACTGACGCCCCAGACACCGACCCCCAGACACCGACCCCACAGACACCGACCCCCAGACACCGACCTCCCAGACACCGACCCGTAGACACCGACCCCAAACACCGACCCCACAGACACCGACCCCAGACACCGACCCCCCCAGACACCGACCCCCCAGACACCGACCCCAGACACCGACCCCAGACACCGATCCCCCCAGACACTGACCCCCCAGACACCGACCCCCCAGACCCCGACCCACAGACTCCGACCCCACAGACACCGACCCCAGACACCGACCCCACAGACACCGACCCCACAGACACCAAACCCCCAGACACCAACCCCCCAGACACCGACCCCCCAGACACCGACACGCAGACACCGAACCCACAGACACCGACCCCACAGACACCGACCCCCCAGACACCGACCCCAGACACTGACCCCAGACACCAACCCCAGACACCGACCCCACAGACACCGACACCCCAGACACCGACCCCCCAGACACCGACCCCCCAGACACCGACCCGCAGACACCCACCCCACAGACACCGACCCCAGACACCGACCCCAGACATTGACACCCAGACACCGACCCCCAGACACGGACCCAACAGACACCAACCCCACAAACACCGACCCCCAGACACCGAACCCCCAGACACCGACCCCAGACACCGACCCCCCAGACACCGACCCGCCAGACACCGACCCGCAGACACCGACCCCAGACACCGACCCCACAGACACCGACCCCTAGACACCGACCTCCCAGACACCGACCCGTAGACACCGACCCCAGACACCGACCCCAGACATTGACCCCCAGACACGGACCCCCAGACACGGACCCAACAGACACCAACCCCAGACACCGACCCCACAGACACCGACCCCTAGACACCGACCCCACAGACACCGACCCCAGACACCGACCCCCCAGACACCGACCCCCCAGACACCGACCCCAGACACCGACCCCAGACACCGATCCCCCCAGACACTGACCCCCCAGACACCGACCCCCCAGACCCCGACCCACAGACTCCGACCCCACAGACACCGACCCCAGACACCGACCCCACAGACACCGACCCCCCAGACACCAAACCCCCAGACACCAACCCCCCAGACACCGACCCCCCAGACACCGACACGCAGACACCGAACCCACAGACATTGACACCCAGACACCGACCCCCAGACACGGACCCAACAGACACCAACCCCACAAACACCGACCCCCAGACACCGACCCCCCAGACACCGACCCCAGACACCGACCCCCCAGACACCGACCCGCAGACACCGACCCCACAGACACCAACCCCAGACACCGACCCCAGACACAGATCCCCCAGACACCGACCCGCAGACACCGACCCCACAGACACCGACCCCAGCCATCGACCCCACAAACACCGACCCCCCAGACACCGACCCCCCAGACACCGACCCGCAGACACCGACCCCAGACACCGACCCCAGACACCGACCCCCCAGACACCGACCCGCAGACACCGACCCCACAGACACCGATCCCAGACACCGACCCCACAGACACCGACCCCCCAGACACCGACCCCCCAGACACCGACCCCACAGACACCGACCCGCAGACACCGACCCCCCAGACACCGACCCCACAGACACCGACCCCAGACACCGACCCCAGACACCGACCCCAGACACCGACCACAAAGACACCGACCCCCCAGACACCGACCCCCCAGACACCAAACCCCCAGACACCGACCCGCAGACACCGACCCCACAGACACCGACTCTGGACATCGAACCCAGACACTGACCACCCCCCGCCCCACCATCCTGACCGCATCCCTTCCTCACTTAATTATGAGCCAATGGTCAGTGAGCCGATGGTCAGTGAGCCGATGGTCAGAGACCCGATGGTCAGAGACCCGATGGTCAGTGAGCCGATGGTCAGAGACCCGATGGTCAGTGACCCGATGGTCAGTGAGCCGATCGTCAGTGAGCCGATGGTCAGAGACCCGATGGTCAGTGAGCCGATGGTCAGTGACCCGATCGTCAGTGAGCCGATCGTCAGTGAGCCGATGGTCAGAGACCCGATGGTCAGAGACCCGATGGTCAGTGACCCGATCGTCAGTGACTCGATGGTCAGTCAGCCGATGGTCAGTCAGCCGATGGTCAGTGACCCGATGGTCAGAGACCCGATGGTCAGTGACCCGATGGTCAGAGACCCGATGGTCAGTGAGCCGATGGTCAGTGAGCCGATGGTCAGTGACCCGATGGTCAGTGACCCGAATGTCAGTGAGCCGATCGTCAGTGAGCCGATGGTCAGAGACCCGATGGTCAGTGAGCCGATGGTCAGTGACCCGATCGTCAGTGAGCCGATCGTCAGTGAGCCGATGGTCGGGGACCCGATGGTCAGTGAGCCGATGGTCAGAGACCCGATGGTCAGTGACCCGATCGTCAGTGACTCGATGGTCAGTCAGCCGATGGTCAGTGACCCGATGGTCAGAGACCCGATGGTCAGTGACCCGATGGTCAGAGACCCGATGGTCAGTGAGCCGATGGTCAGTGAGCCGATGGTCAGTGACCCGATCGTCAGTGACTCGATGGTCAGTCAGCCGATGGTCAGTGACCCGATGGTCAGAGACCCGATGGTCAGTGACCCGATGGTCAGAGACCCGATGGTCAGTGAGCCGATGGTCAGTGAGCCGATGGTCAGTTACCCGATGGTCAGAGACCCGATGGTCAGTGAGCCGATGGTCAGTGAGCCGATCGTCAGTACCCGATCGTCAGTGAGCCGATGGCCAGTGAGCCGATGGTCAGTGACCCGATGGTCAGTGAGCCGATGGTCAGTGAGCCGATCGTCAGTGACCCGATGGTCAGTGAGCCGATGGTCAGTGAGCCGATGGTCAGTGACCCGATGGTCAGAGACCCGATCGTCAGAGACCCGATGGTCAGTGACCCGATCACCAATGAGCCGATGGTCACCGACCCCAGATTCCGACCCCCCCAGACACCGACCCCACAGACACCGACCCCCCAGACACTGACCCCCACACACCGACCCCACAGACACCGACTCCCAGACACCGACCTCCCAGACACTGACCCGCAGACACCGACCCCAGACACCGACCCCACAGACACCGACCCCAGACACCGACCCCCCAGACACCGACCCCCCAGACACCGACCCCAGACACCGACCCCAGACACCGATCCCCAGACACTGACCCCCCAGACACCGACCCCACAGACACCGATCCCAGACACCGACCCCAGACACCGACCCCCCAGACACCGACCCACAGACTCCGACCCCACAGACACCGACCCCAGACACCGACCCCACAGACACCGACCCCCCAGACACCAAACCCCCAGACACCGACCCCCCAGACACCGACCCCCCAGACACCGATCCGCAGACACCGACCGCACAGACACCGACCCCACAGATACCGACCCCCCAGACACCGACCCCAGACACCGACCCCACAGAGACCGACCCCCCAGACACCGACCCCCCAGACACCGACCCCCCAGACACCGACCCCCCAGACACCGACCCGCAGACACCCACCCCACAGACACCGACCCCAGACACCGACCCCAGACATTGACCCCCAGACACGGACCCCCAGACACGGACCCAACAGACACCAACCCCAGACACCGACCCCCCAGACACCGACCCCAGACACCGACCGCAGACACCGACCCCCCCAGACGCCGACCCGCAGACACCGACCCCAGACACCGACCCTCCAGACACCTACCTGCAGACACCGACCCCACAGACACCGACCCCAGACACCGACCCCCCAGACACCGAACCCCCAGACACCGACCCCCCAGACACCGACCACCCAGACACCGACCCCCCAGACACCGACCCCAGACACCGACCCCCCAGACACCGACCCGCAGACACCGACCCCACAGACACCGACCCCAGACACCGAGCCCCCAGACACCGACCCCCCAGACACCGACACCCAGACACCAACCCCCCAGACACCGACCCGCAGACACCGACCCCACAGACACCGACCCCAGACACCGACCCCCCCAGACACCGACCCCCCAGACACCGACCTCCCAGACACCGACCCCAGACACAGATCCCCCAGACACCGACCCGCAGACACCGACCCCACAGACACCGACCCCAGCCACCGACCCCACAGACGCCGACCCCCCAGACACCGACCCCCCAGACACCGACCCCCAGACACCGACCCCAGACACCGACCCCAGACACCGACCCCCCAGACACCGACCCCACAGACACCGACCCCACAGACACCGACCCCCCAGACACCGACCCCCCAGACACCGACCCGCAGACACCGACCCCCCAGACACCGACCCCACAGACACCGACCCCAGACACCGACCCCAGACACCGACCCCAGACACCGACCCCACAGACACCGACCCCCCAGACACCGACCCCCCAGACACCGACCCCCCAGACACCAAACCCCCAGACACCGACCCGCAGACACCGACCCCACAGACACCGACCCCAGACATCGAACCCAGACACTGACCCCCCCCCGCCCCACCATCCTGACCGCATCCCTTCCTCACTTAATTATGAGTCGATCGCCAGTGACCCGATGGTCAGAGACCCGATGGTCAGACACCCGATCGTCAGTGAGCCGATCGCCAGTGACCCGAACGTCAGAGACCCGATGGTCAGAGACCCAATGGTCAGTTACCCGATCGCCAGTGAGCCGATGGTCAGTGAGCCGATGGTCAGTGAGCCGATGGTCAGAGACCCGATGGTCAGAGACCCGATGGTCAGTGAGCCGATGGTCAGAGACCCGATGGTCAGTGAGCCGATGGTCAGTGACCCGATCGTCAGTGAGCCGATGGTCAGTGACCCGATCATCAGAGACCCGATGGTCAGTGAGCCGATGGTCAGAGACCCGATGGTCAGTGACCCGATCATCAGAGACCCGATGGTCAGTGAGCCGATGGTCAGTGAGCCGATGGTCAGAGACCCGATGGTCAGAGACCCGATGGTCAGTGAGCCGATGGTCAGAGACCCGATGGTCAGTGAGCCGATGGTCAGTGACCCGATCGTCAGTGAGCCGATGGTCAGTGAGCCGATGGTCAGTGACCCGATGGTCAGAGACCCGATGGTCAGTGACCCGATGGTCAGAGACCCGATGGTCAGTGAGCCGATGGTCAGTGAGCCGATGGTCAGTGACCCGATCGTCAGTGAGCCGATGGTCAGTGACCCGATTGGCAGTGAGCCGATGGTCAGTGACCCGATGGTCAGTGAGCCGATCGTCAGTGACCCGATGGTCAGAGACCCGATGGTCAGTGAGCCGATGGTCAGTGAGCCGATGGTCAGTGACCCGATCGTCAGTGAGCCGATGGTCAGTGACCCGATTGGCAGTGAGCCGATGGTCAGTGACCCGATGGTCAGTGAGCCGATCGTCAGTGACCCGATGGTCAGAGACCCGATGGTCAGTGAGCCGATGGTCAGTGAGCCGATGGTCAGAGACCCGATGGTCAGAGACCCGATGGTCAGTGAGCCGATGGTCAGTGAGCCGATGGTCAGTGACCCGATCGTCAGTGAGCCGATGGTCAGTGACCCGATTGGCAGTGAGCCGATGGTCAGTGAGCCGATGGTCAGTGACCCGATGGTCAGTGAGCCGATCGTCAGTGACCCGATGGTCAGTGAGTCGATCCTCAGTGAGCCGATGGTCAGTGACCCGATCGTCAGTGAGTCGATCCTCAGTGAGCCGATGGTCAGTGAGCCGATGGTCAGTGAGCCGATGGTCAGTGAGCCGATGGTCAAAGACCCGATGGTCAGTGAGCCGATGGTCAGAGACCCGATGGTCAGAGACCCGATGGTCAGTGAGCCGATGGTCAGAGACCCGATGGTCAGTGACCCGATGGTCAGTGAGCCGATCGTCAGTGAGCCGATGGTCAGAGACCCGATGGTCAGTGAGCCGATGGTCAGTGACCCGATCGTCAGTGAGCCGATCGTCAGTGAGCCGATGGTCAGAGACCCGATGGTCAGTGAGCCGATGGTCAGAGACCCGATGGTCAGTGACCCGATCGTCAGTGAGCCGATGGTCAGTGAGCCGATGGCCAGTGAGCCGATGGTCAGTGACCCGATGGTCAGTGACCCGATCGTCAGTGAGCCGTTCGTCAGTGACCCGATGGTCAGTGAGCCGATGGTCAGTGAGCCGATGGTCAGTGACCCGATGGTCAGAGACCCGATCGTCAGAGACCCGATGGTCAGTGACCCGATCACCAATGAGCCGATGGTCACCGACCCCAGATTCCGACCCCCCCAGACACCGACCCCACAGACACCGACCCCCCAGACACCGACCCCCACACACCGACCCCACAGACACCGACTCCCAGACACCGACCCCCCAGACACCGACCCCACAGACACCGACTCCCAGACACCGACCTCCCAGACACCGACCCCCCAGACACCGACCCCAGACACCGACCCCAGACACCGATCCCCAGACACTGACCCCCCAGACACCGACCCCACAGACACCGATTCCAGACACCGAACCCAGACACCGACCCCCCAGACACCGACCCACAGACTCCGACCCCACAGACACCGACCCCAGACACCGACCCCACAGACACCGACCCACAGACTCCGACCCCACAGACACCGACCCCAGACACCGACCCCACAGACACCGACCCCCCAGACTCCAAACCCCCAGACACCGACCCCCCAGACACCGACCCCCCAGACACCGACCCGCAGACACCGACCGCACAGACACCGACCCCACAGACACCGACCCCCCAGACACCGACCCCAGACACCGACCCCACAGACACCGACCCCCCCAGACACCGACCCCCCAGACACCGACCCCCCAGACACCGACCCCCCAGACACCGACCCGCAGACACCCACCCCACAGACACCGACCCCAGACACCGACCCCAGACATTGACCCCCAGACACGGACCCCCAGACACGGACCCAACAGACACCAACCCCAGACACCGACCCCCCAGACACCGACCCCAGACACCGACCCCAGACACCGACCCCCCCAGACGCCGACCCGCAGACACCGACCCAGACACCGACCCTCCTGACACCGACCCGCAGACACCGACCCCAGAGACACCGACCCCAGACACCGACCCCCCAGACACCGAACCCCTAGACAGCGACCCCTCAGACACCGACCACCCAGACACCGACCCCACAGACACCGACCCCCCAGACACCGACCCCAGACACCGACCCCACAGACACCGACCCCAGACACCGAGCCCCCAGACACCGACCCCCCAGACACCGACCCCCAGACACCGACCCCCCAGACACCGACCCGCAGACACCAACCCCACAGACACCGACCCCAGACACCGACCCCCCCAGACACCGACCCCCCAGACACCGACCCCCCAGACACCGACCCCAGACACCGACCCCAGACACAGATCCCCCAGACACCGACCTGCAGACACCGACCCCACAGACACCGACCCCAGCCACCGACCCCACAGACACCGACCCCCCAGACACCGACCCCCCGGACACCGACCCCCAGACACCGACCCCAGACACCGACCCCAGACACCGACCCCCCAGACACCGACCCCACAGACACCGACCCCACAGACACCGACCCCCCAGACACCGACCCGCAGACACCGACCCCCCAGACACCGACCCCACAGACACCGACCCCAGACACCGACCCCAGACACCGACCCCAGACACCGACCCCACAGACACCGACCCCCCAGACACCGACCCCCCAGACACCGACCCCCCAGACACCAAACCCCCAGACACCGACCCGCAGACACCGACCCCACAGACACCGACCCCAGACATCGAACCCAGACACTGACCCCCCCCCGCCCCACCATCCTGACCGCATCCCTTCCTCACTTAATTATGAGTCGATCGCCAGTGACCCGATGGTCAGAGACCCGATGGTCAGACACCCGATCGTCAGTGAGCCGATCGCCAGTGACCCGAACGTCAGAGACCCGATGGTCAGAGACCCAATGGTCAGTTACCCGATCGCCAGTGAGCCGATGGTCAGTGAGTCGATGGTCAGTGAGCCGATGGTCAGAGACCCGATGGTCAGAGACCCGATGGTCAGTGAGCCGATGGTCAGAGACCCGATGGTCAGTGAGCCGATGGTCAGTGACCCGATCGTCAGTGAGCCGATGGTCAGTGACCCGATCATCAGAGACCCGATGGTCAGTGAGCCGATGGTCAGTGACCCGATGGTCAGAGACCCGATGGTCAGTGACCCGATCATCAGAGACCCGATGGTCAGTGAGCCGATGGTCAGTGAGCCGATGGTCAGAGACCCGATGGTCAGAGACCCGATGGTCAGTGAGCCGATGGTCAGAGACCCGATGGTCAGTGAGCCGATGGTCAGTGACCCGATCGTCAGTGAGCCGATGGTCAGTGAGCCGATGGTCAGTGACCCGATGGTCAGAGACCCGATGGTCAGTGACCTGATGGTCAGAGACCCGATGGTCAGTGAGCCGATGGTCAGTGACCCGATGGTCAGAGACCCGATGGTCAGTGAGCCGATGGTCAGTGACCCGATGGTCAGTGAGCCGATGGTCAGTGACCCGATTGTCAGTGAGCCGATGGTCAGTGAGCCGATGGTCAGTGACCCGATGGTCAGTGAGCCGATCGTCAGTGACCCGATGGTCAGTGAGTCGATCCTCAGTGAGCTGATGGTCAGTGACCCGATCGTCAGTGAGTCGATCCTCAGTGAGCCGATGGTCAGTGAGCCGATGGTCAGTGAGCCGATGGTCAGAGACCCGATGGTCAGTGAGCCGATGGTCAGTGATGCTCCGCCACATCAGCAGCCTCTCACTTTCTGCAGCTCGCCCACTTCACCAATAAGATGCCCGAGGCCCAATATCGGGGTCTCCTCGGCCCAATAGCGGGGTCTCCTCGGCCCAATATCGGGTTCTCCTCGGCCCAATATCGGGGTCTCCTCGGCCCAATATCGGGGTCTCCTCGGCCCAATATCGGGGTCTCCTCGGCCCAATATCGGGGTCTCCTCGGCCCAATATCGGGGTCTCCTCGGCCCAATATCGGGGGCTCCTCGGCCCAATATCGGGTTCTCCTCGGCCCAATATCGGGGTCTCCTCGGCCCAATATCGGGGTCTCCTCGGCCCAATATCGGGGGCTCCTCGGCTCAATATCGGGGTCACCTCGGCCCAATATCGGGGGCTCCTCGGCCCAATATCGGGGTCTCCTCGGCCCAATATCGGGGTCTCCTCGGCCCAATATCGGGGTCGCCTCAGCCCAATATCGGGGTCTCCTCGGCCCAATATCGGGGTCTCCTCGGCCCAATATCAGGGTCTCCTCGGCCCAATATCAGGGTCTCCTCGGCCCAATATCGGGGTCTCCTCGGCCCAATATCGGGGGCTCCTCGGCCCAATATCGGGGTCTCCGCGGCCCAATATCGGGGTCTCCTCGGCCCAATATCTGGGTCTCCTCGGCCCAATATCGGGGTCTCCTCGGGCCACACCATTCAAGCGCAGGGATTGTACCACTCCCGTCCCATCTGCCCCCTTCCACTCTCCCTTATGTGTCTGGTCCAGTTAAGTTTCTGGTCAATAGTGACCCCCAGGATGTTGATGGTGGGGGATTCAGCGATGGTAATGCCATTGAATGTCAAGGGGCTGTGGTTAGACTCTCGCTTGTTGGAGATAGTCATTGCCTGGCACTTCTGTGGCGCGAATGTTACCTGCCACTTATTAGCTCAAGCCTGAATGTCGTCAAGGTCTTGTTGCATGCGGGCATGGACTGCTTCATTATCTGAGGAGTTGCGAATGGAACTGAACACTGTGCAGTCATCAGCGAACATCCCCATTTCTGACCTTATGTTGGAGGGAAGGTCATTGATGAAGCAGTTGAAGATGGTTGAGTCTAGGACACTGCCCTGAGGAACTCCTGCAGCGATGTCCTGGGCCTGAGATGATTGGCCTCCAACCACCACAGCCATCTTCCTTTGTGCTAGGTATGACTCCAGCCAGTAAAGAGTTTTCCCACTGATCCCATTGACTTCAATTTTACTAGGGCTCCTTGGTGCCACACTCGGTCAAATGCTGCCTTGATGTCAAGGGCAGTCACTCCCAACTCACCTCTGAAATTTAGTTCTTTTGTCCATGTTTGGACCAAGGCTGTAATGAGGTCTGGAGCTGAGTAGTCTTGGCGGAACGTAAGCTGGGCATCAGTTAGCAAGTTAATGGTGAGTAAGTGCTGCTTGATAGCACTGTTGACGACACCTTCCATCACTTTGCTGATGATTGCGAGTAGACTGATGGGGTGGTAATTGGCCGGATTGGATTTGTCCTGCTTTTTGTGGACAGGACATACCTGGGCAGTTGTCTACATTGTCGGATAGATGCCAGTGTTGTAGCTGTACTGGAACAGCTTGGCTAGAGGCGCGGCTAGTTCTGGAGCACAAGTCTTCAGCACGACAGCCAGGATATTGTCGGGGCCCATAGCCTTTGCTGTATCCAGTGTGCTCAGCCATTTCTTGATATCACGTGGAGTGAATCGAATAGGCTGAAGGCTGGCTTTTGTGAAGGTGGGGATCTCAGGAGGAGACCGATATGGATCATCCACTTGGCACTTCTGGCTGAAGTTGGTTGCAAATGCTTCAGCCTTGTCTTTTGCACTCACGTGCTGGGCTCCACCATCATTGAGGATAGGGATACTCATGGAGCCTCCTCCTCCCATTAGTTGTTTAGTTGTCCACCACCATCACGACTGGATGTGGCAGGACTGCAGAGCTTTGATCTGATCTGTTGATTGTGGGGTCGCTTAGCTCTGTCTATAGCATGCTGCTTCCGCTTTTTAGCATGCATGTAGTCCTGTGTTATAGCTTCACCAGGTTGGCACCACATTTTTAGGTACGCCTGGTGCTGCTCCTGGCATGCTCTTCTACACTCCTTATTGAACCAGGGTTGGTTGCCTGATTTGATGGTAGAGTGAGGGATATCCGGACCCTGATGTTACAGATTGTGGTGGAATACATTTCTGCTGCTGATGATGGCCCACAGCACCTCATGGATGCCCAGTTTGGAGCTGCTGGACCTGTTCTGAATCTATCCCATTTAGCACGGTGGTAGTGCCACACAACACGATGAAGACATAAGAATTAGAAGCAGGAGTAGGCCATACGGTCCCGCGAGCCTGCTCTGTCATGCAATAAGGTCATGGCTGATCTTCAATCTCAACTCTACTTTCCCGCCCGATCCCCATACACCTTGATTCCCATGGAGTCTCCACAATGACTGTGCGGTGGTCACTGCTACCAATACTGTCATGGACAGATGAATCTGCAACAGGTAGATTGGTGAGGACGAGGTCAAGTAGGTTTTTCCCTCGTGTTGGTTCTCTCACCACCTGTTGCAGGTCCAGACTGGCAGCTATGTCCTTCAGGAGTCGACCAGCTCGGTCAGTAGTGGTGCTACTGAGCCACTCTTGGTGATAGACATCGAAGTCCCCCACCCAGAGTACATTCTGCGCCCTTGTTACCCTCAGTGCTTCCTTCAAGTGGTGTTCAACATGGAGGAGTACTGATTCATCAGCTGAGGGAGGGCGGTAGGTGGTAATCAGCAGGAGGTTTCCTTGCACATGTTTGACCTGATGCCATGAGACTTCATGGTGTCTGGAGTCAATGTTGAGAACTCCCATGGCCAGTCCTTCCCGACTGTATAGCCCTGTGCCGCCACCTCTGGTGGGTCTATCCTACCAGTGGGATGGGACATACCCAGGGATGGCGATGGAGGAGTCTGGGACATTGGCTGAAAGGTATGTCAGGCTGTTGCTTAACTAGTCTGTGGGACAGCTCTCCCAATTTTGGCACAAGTCCCCAGATGTTGGTGAGGAGGACTTTTCAGGGTCGACTGGGCTGGGTGTGCCATTGTTGTGTCCGGGTGGTCCGTCCAGTTTTATTCTTAGTAAACTTTTATAGCGGTTTGGTACAATTGAGTGGCTTGCTCGGCCATTTCAGAGGGCAGTTCAGGTTCAACCACGTTGGTGTGGGACTGGAGTCACTTATAGGCCCAGACCGGGTAAGGACGGCAGGTTTCCTTCCCTAAAGGACATCAGTGAACCAGTTGGATTTTTCCAACAATCAGGTAGTTTCAAGGTCATCACTGAGACCAGATTTATTTAATTAACTGAATTTAAATTCCCCAACTGCCATGGTGAGATTTGAACGCGTGTCTCCGGATCATTAGTCCAGGCCTCTGGATTTCTAGTCCACTATGTTACCGTACACTGAGCCGGGTGCAAGACTGAAATGCTGGGCAAAAACCCTGGGCATCACTCATTGGCTCACTCTCAGGCAATGGCTGTCCTCCAATTTCTCCCCTCCGCCCCACTCCTCCTGATATCTCTTTTAAATTTCTATTTACTAATTCCCATTGATGCCCTCTGGTTCTTGTGTAAAGCAAAGCAATAGCCTAATCTATCCAACTAGTAATTCATACAATCTAATGAGGTCCCTCCTTAATTTACCTTAATCCCAGACTGGATGGCTCAAACACCTCTAATCTTCATCACAGCCAATCAATAAAAGTAGTGACACAGGTTAACAAGGCCATAAAAAAACAAACCAAGCCCTGGGTTCATTTCTAGAGGAATAGAATTGAAAAGCAGAGAAGTTCTGTTAAACTTGTATCGAACCTTGGTTAGACCGCACTTGGAGCACTGCGTACAGTTCTGGTCTCCATATTCTAAAAAGGATATAGAGGCACTGGAGAAGGTGCAAAAAAGATTTACTAGGATGATACCAGAACTAGGTGATTGGAGCTTGCCACAAGCCTTTGAGAAATCTCTCTCACCCATTCACCTGGTATAACTACCAGGAAAGGATGAACAGGCTGCGGCTCCTTTCTCTAGAAAAGAGAAGGCTGAGGGGTGACCTGATAGAGGTCTTTAAAATTATGAAAGGGTTTGATAGGGTAGACATAGAGAAGATATTTCCACTTGTGGGGGAGACCAGAACTAGGGGCCATCAATATAAGATAGTCACTAATAAATTCAATAGGGAATTCAGGAGAAACTTCTTTACCCAGAGAGTGGTGAGAATGTGGAAATTGCTCCCACAGGGAGTGGTTGAGGCGAATAGTATAGATACATTTAAGGGGAAGCTAGATAAACACATGAGGGAGAAAGGAATAGAAGGTTATGTTGATGGGGTGAGATGAAGAGGGGCGGGCGGAGGCTCGAGTGGAGCATAAACACCGGCACGGACCAGTTGGGCCAAATGGCCTGTTTCTGTGCTGCAGACTCGATGTAACGCTATGTAATCCTACAGGAGAGTGTAGAATGTGCATTATCAGGCCCCCAATACTTGGGTTCTGTGGAGGCAGTGCTCTTGGGACCCGCTGAGTTAGGTTTCGCTGTTGTAGGAGCTCCCACAAGAGTTGCGTTATATCGGTTACAACAACAACTGAGGCAACTGTAATAATGGCTGGTAAGCTTGACTTTGATAGCTGTTGGGTGAGAGAGATCTCTCAAAGGCTTGTGGCAAGCTCCAATCACCTAGTTCAATGAGCGGTGGATAAATCTGCCCTTCAACCTCTGAGTAGAAGGGAGAGAGTTTCAGATAGCCTGGCAACTGGCACAGCGTTCTACAGGCAAAGGAAGTGGGGAATGAAACTTCACTGACACTGTCCAGGAGAAGGTTCTACAGGCAGGAGGAGTGAGGAATGAAACTTCACTGACACTGTCCAGGAGAAGGTTCTACAGGCAGGAGGAGTGGGGAATGAAACTTCACTGACACTGTCCAGGACAAGGTTCTACAGGCAGGAGGAGTGGGGAATGAAACTTCACTGACACTGTCCAGGACAAGGTTCTACAGGCAGGAGGAGTGGGGAATGAAACTTCACTGACACTGTCCAGGACAAGGTTCTACAGGCAGGAGGAGTGAGGAATGAAACTTCACTGACACTGTCCAGGACAAGGTTCTACAGGCAGGAGGAGTGGGGAATGAAACTTCACTGACACTGTCCAGGACAAGGTTCTACAGGCAGGAGGAGTGGGGAATGAAACTTCACTGACACTGTCCTGGAGAAGGTTCTACAGGCAGGAGGAGTGGGGAATGAAACTTCACTGACACTGTCCTGGAGAAGGTTCTACAGGCAGGAGGAGTGGGGAATGAAACTTCACTGACACTGTCCTGGAGAAGGTTCTACAGGCAGGAGGAGTGGGGAATGAAACTTCACTGACACTGTCCAGGAGAAGGTTCTACAGGCAGGAGAAGTGGGGAATGAAACTTCACTGACACTGTCCAGGACAAGGTTCTACAGGCAGGAGGAGTGGGATGAGGCTGGTATATTGTGCAGACTTTTTGGAAGGATCCGGACTGTTGAGGTGCAGTTACAGCAGTTGCTGAAGGGCTGGTATAAATCTGGACACTGGTTGGATGGTCGCAAAACATTATTCCAAACATTTATTACACTTTCAGTAATACCCATTTTAGGTTTATTTTACACTAATTTAAATGTACGTCCTCTGGTCTCGCTGTAATTTGCTTTTGGACTAATATTCTGGCTTCACCTTATTCACACCGTTTAATATTTATGTACCTCACTGGGGTCCCTCGGTTTTCAGTCTAAATCTTGAGCTTGTCCGTTGTTCCCTCACAGCTCTACTCCTTTACACTTGGGATCATTCCTGCTGCTCTTCTTTCTCCCTTCTCTGGTGTCAGCCATGGCTCAATGGGTAGCACTCTTGCCTTGCAGTCCGAAGGTTGTTGGTTCATAGTCCCACGCCAGAGACTTGAGCACAAAAAGTCAGGCTGACGCTCCAGTACAGTAATGAGGGAGCACTCCCTGGTGTCCTGGCCAATATTTATCCCTCAATCACCATCACTAAAATTGATTATCTGGTTACTGGGATCTTGCTGTGTGCAAATTGCCGCGTTTCCTACATTACAACAGTGACTACACTCCAAAAAGTATTTCATTGGCTGTAAAGCACTTTGGGACGTCCAATGGTCATGAAAGGTGCTATAGAAATGCAAGTCTTTGTTTCTGTTTTGTAGCTGGTGATGTGTGCTCCTAACCTCCACCTATACCTCGCTAACCCAGTTAATCTCTAAAAGCCTAGCCAGTCCCGACATTGCTGTGTGCGAACACTAAGGTAGTTCTCGAGTCAAATAACAGCCCAAATCTCAATGAGCAAAACATAGATCGCTCCAAGCCTAACGTGACTTGGAAGCGTTGTGTGGGAGAGCTGGAATCTTAGCGGACAAGGTGCTGGTTGTACAGCATCAGTGGTGTTGCTGTAATCCTAATCTTGTAGAATTCTCATCCTCATTATCAAATCCCTCCATGGCCTGCCCCTCCCTATCTCTGTAACCTCCTCCAGCCCTACAACACTCCGCGATCTCTGCGCCCCTCCAATTCTGGCCTCTTGAGCATCCCCGATTTTAATCGCTCCACCATTGACGGCCGTGCCTTCAGCTGCCTGGGCCCTAAGCTCTGGAATTCCCTCCCTAAACTGCTCCGCCTCTCTCTCCTCCTTTAAGACGATCTACAAAATCAAGCATTTGATCATCTGTCCTGATAGCTCCTTATTTGGCTCTGTGTCAGACTTTGTCTGATAATCGCTCCAGTGAAACGCCTCGGGATGTTTTACTATGTTAAAGGCGCTGGATAAACGGGAGTTGTTGTTGTTGTTGTCTATCAGCCTGGCCACATCCCTGGTGTGCAGTGGGGGCATCTCATCGAGCGTGCTGGGTTGTACTGAGTTTGGAACCGGGTCAGTTTTCTCCACAAGGCTGTAATCTGGCACCGGTCACACAGCGGTGAAGCAGGGCCGAGCTTTGTTCCAGCTACCTTCAGGTTTGCCTTGGACGTGGTTCCCAAGCCAGAGGTTGCTGTATGTGTGACAGAAGAATGTGACCCCTGGAATGTAGGCAGAACTCTTTGTTGGACTGGCTGCTGAAGATGATATCTGCGCTGGTCGCCATGTGACACTGAGGAATTCCACAGGTTGGTATTTTGAACATCGCTATTTAAATATCACCACACACAGCGACCGCACCAGGTCTTCCCTCAGTGTTGGCCTCTATCTTCCTACAGTAACTTAGTCACCATCTGCCTTTCAGATAAGGAGCAAACCTCCCCAGAAAGTGCAGCCATGTCAACAGAATGAGTCACTGGGTTACGCTTTGGGGCTTCTTCATTCTTTGTTACTCTGGACAAGTTCTGTAGGTGAATCCAAGCTCGCCATGTGCAGGAGTGTGTTTACACTTGCCCAGATTTCCAAGTAAATTTGTGGTCTCTTGACCCCTCCGCTGTCTCTAAATTGTCAGACTGCTGTCCAACATCCAGTATTGGATGAGCGGCAATTTCTGCAGTTAAATATTGGGAGACAGCAGGGAGACTCCTCTGTAATAACCGCAATCGGACTTGTCACCTTTCTTGAAGATGGTCACGATTACAGCGTCTCTGAGATCCCCTGGCATGCTCTCCTCCTTCCAAATAAGAGAAATGAGTTCATGTATTTGCGTCAGTAGTGCTTCTCCGCCATGTTCTAGCGCCTCGGCGGGGATTCCATCTGCTCCTGAGGCCTTGTTGTTCTTCAGTTGTCGGATGGCCTTTTCAACCTCATGCCGGGCTGGGGTTGTGCTGAGGTCGTGGCGGGTAGCATGCTGCGGGATGGAGTTGAGGACACTCGCGTCGAAGACAGAGTCTTGGTTAAGGAGATCTTCGAAGTGCTCCTTCCAGCGGGCACTGACTGCCTCTCTGTCCTTGATGAGTACCTCTCCGTTCTTGGCCCGCAGTGGGGTAGGGCCTTGGGTGCTTGGACCGTCGATGGTCTTGACTGCGCTAAAGAATCCACGCACGTCGTGGTTGTCAGCTAGCTGCTGGATCTCCTGTGTTTTCTCCACCCACCATGGGTCGCAAGTTTTAAAATCCATTATCAAAATCCATGATGAGGCCTTGGACAACGTGGACCACTTTCCATACCTCGGGAGCCTACTGTCAACAAGGGCAGATGTCGATGATGAAGTTCAACACCGCCTTCAGTGTGCCGGTGCAGCCTTCAGTCACCTGAGGAAGAGAGTGTTTGAAGACCAGGACCTCAAACCCGGCACTAAGCTCATGGTCTACAGAGCAGCAGTGATACCCGCCCTCCTGTATGCCTCAGAGTCATGGACCATGTACAGCAGGCACCTCAAAGCACTGGAGAGGTATCACCAACGCTACCTCCGCAAGATCCTGCAAATCCATTGGCAGGATAGGCGCACCAACGTCAGTGTTCTCGCTCAGGCCAACATCCCCAGCATCGAAGCTTTGACCACGCTCGATCAGCTCCGATGGACGGGTCACATCGTCCGCATGCCCGATACGAGACTCCCAAAACAAGCGCTCTACTCGGAGCTCCGACACGGCAAGAGAGCCCCAGGTGGGCAGAGGAAACGCTTCAAGGACACCCTCAAAGCCTCCTTGAAAAAGTGCAACATCCCCACCGACACCTGGGAATCCCTGGCCCAAGACCACACAAAGTGGAGGAGGAGCATCCGGGAAGGTGCCAAACACCTCGAGTCACTTCGCCGGGAGCAAGCGGAAGCCAAGCACAAACAGCGGAAGGAGCGCACGTCAACCCAAGCACCCCACCCACTCGCCCCTTCAACCACCGTCTGCCCCACCTGTGACAGAGACTGTAGGTCCCGCATTGGACTCATCAGTCACCTGAGAACTCATTTTTAATGTGGAAGCAAGTCATCCTCGGTTCCGAGGGACTGCCTAAGAAGAAGAAGAAGAAATATTGGGAAGACTGAAGCCATCACCTTCGGTCCCCGCCACAAACTCAGTTCCCTAGACATCGACTCCACCGCTCTCCCCACCACAAACTCTGCTCCCCAGACACCGACTCCACCCCTCTCCCCGTCACAAACTCTGCTCCCCAGACACCGACTCCATCCCTCTCCCCCCCACAAACTCTGCTCCCTAGACACCGACTCCATCCCTCTCCCCATCACAAACTCTGCTCCCTAGACACCGACTCCACCCCTCTCCCCGTCACAAACTCTGCTCCCCAGACACCGACTCCATCCCTCTCCCCCCCACAAACTCTGCTCCCTAGACACCGACTCCACCCCTCTCCCCGTCACAAACTCTGCTCCCTAGACACCGACTCCACCCCTCTCCCCGTCACAAACTCTGCTCCCTAGACACCGACTCCACCCCTTTCCCTGATACAAACTCTGCTCCCTAGACACCGACTCCACCCCTCTCCCCGTCACAAACTCTGCTCCCTAGACACCGACTCCACCTCTCTCCCTGATACAAACTCTGCTCCCTAGACATCGACTCCACCGCTCTCCCCGCCATAAACTCTGCTCCCTAGACACCGACTCCACCCCTCTCCCCGTCACAAACTCTGCTCCCCAGACACCGACTCCACCCCTCTCCCTGATACAAACTCTGCTCCCTAGATACCGACTCCACCCCTCTCCCTGCCACAAACTCTGCTCCCCAGACACCGACTCCACCCCTCTCCCCGTCACAAACTCTGCTCCCTAGACACCGACTCCACCCCTCTCCCCGTCACAAACTCTGCTCCCTAGACACCGACTCCACCCCTCTCCCCGTCACAAACTCTGCTCCCCAGACACCGACTCCACCCCTCTCCCTGATACAAACTCTGCTCCCTAGATACCGACTCCACCGCTCTCCCCGCCATAAACTCTGCTCCCTAGACACCGACTCCACCCCTCTCCCCGTCACAAACTCTGCTCCCCAGACACCGACTCCACCCCTCTCCCTGATACAAACTCTGCTCCCTAGACACCGACTCCACCCCTCTCCCTGATACAAACTCTGCTCCCTAGACACCGACTCCACCCCTCTCCCCGTCACAAACTCTGCTCCCTAGACACCGACTCCACCCCTCTCCCCGTCACAAACTCTGCTCCCTAGACACCGACTCCACCCCTCTCCCCGTCACAAACTCTGCTCCCCAGACACCGACTCCACCCCTCTCCCTGATACAAACTCTGCTCCCTAGATACCGACTCCACCCCTCTCCCTGCCACAAACTCTGCTCCCCAGACACCGACTCTACCCCTCTCCCCGTCACAAACTCTGCTCCCTAGACACCGACTCCACCCCTCTCCCTGATACAAACTCTGCTCCCTAGACACCGACTCCACCGCTCTCCCCGCCATAAACTCTGCTCCCTAGACACCGACTCCACCCCTCTCCCCGTCACAAACTCTGCTCCCTAGACACCGACTCCACCCCTCTCCCTGCCCACTGTCTGAGGCTGAAGCCAACTTTTCGCAGCCTTGGTGTGGTATTAAACCAGGAGCTGAGCTTCCGACCACAGGTGGGGCAGACGGTGGTTGAAGGGGCGGGTGGGTGGGGTGCTTGGGTTGACGTGCACTCCTTCCGCTGCTTGCGCTTGCTCCCGGCGAAGAGACACGAGGTGTTCTGCACCTTCCCGGATGCTTCTCCTCCACTTGTGCGGTCCTGGGCCAGGGATTCCCAGGTGTCAGTGGGGGTGTTGCACTTTTTCAAGGAGGCTTTGAGAGTGTCACAGCACTCTTGTCCCCAGTTTGAGGTCTGTGCCTCAATGAGGAGGAGGGAGGGAGGGAAGGACTCGGAGCACCAGCCCACAGAACTACTTCCCCTGTTGCTCCGACACAAAGCTGTATTGAAGGGTGAAAGCCAAGAACCTGGACTGACTATCTGTCCAAGCTGATTGGCATTGGCGGGGTGTCAGGTGGGTGCGGTGAATGAGAGGGTTTCACAAGGTGGCAGCGATGGGGGTTCCTGCAAGATGGAAACCCACAGACACAAGGAAGGCTCATTTTCCACCTTCCATCTGGGATTGAGTCCAAAGTCCGAGCTTGCCCAGGAATGCTCCTCCTCCCCAATCTGCACGTACTCCAACTCCTAGTCTGCATATAACAAGAGTCTAAGAGTCTGTCAGATATTGTGCAAAATTTCATCATGGCCACTTTGCTTGAAGTCATTTCATTTTCCCAATTCATTCGCCCTATATTGGATATTGTTGAGGCTTATAATTAAGTACATAACACTTAACATTGGGAGGAGCAGTGTGTTCCAAACTGAGCAGCTTGAAGAGCATCATCTATCTCCATCACTTTAATGATCATCCCCATTAATCTGGGGTAAACTAATAAAGTAAGCACTTTTTACCAGAACTTCATTAAATCCTTAGTACATTAATACGTCTTACTTAGTGTCCGTTAAGCGTTTTATGCTGCAAAATTACCTGATCAACTATTCCCCCCGGATCATGTGTAGACAAGGGGCCTGTCAGCCAGGCATGCTGTCTCCTCATCTGAGCAAAGGCTCCCTATAAAAATCTGGTGCCGCTAAATTGAATTTGTGATACTCGACATCAGATGGGCCTGCAGTCACAGATTAATTTGACTGATCAAGTTATAACGTAGCAGGGGTGGGTAATAAATCATTGAGCTGTCAGGCAGACAGCCACTGACTTAACTGAGAGGGACTGCACACACGCTGCGCTCTTTCATTTCTATCAGACGGGCTCTTTTTGTACAAGTTTGTCTCCCTTTATCGGGGCACCTGACCCTGGTGGAGTGTTGTGACGTCCGTCACAAGCCAACTCTGCTCCCGCACTTTCAGAAGTGTTAAAAGTTATCAGGATGTCCGAGAGTTGGAAGTGTTGCTCGGTGAAGGTATTTGGAATACAAAACATTTGGCGCGCTGTGGGTCATCCTCTCTGGGGTAGATCTTGACTTTGTGCGGTAGTGTGAATCAACAGCTCGTTTAACATCTCTCCCGATTTTCAGACCCATTGAATTCACTGGAAATATAAATATAAACCAGGAGAGACGTAAAACGGGCTGCACCCCTTTCACAATATCGCACAGTCCAGATCTACCCCAGAGACTTCCTGTCAAAGGCCACAATCATCACCAAGGGTCACTTTCAGGAATGATGCAAAACGCACAGTGATGGGACGGGGGTCTGTGTTTCTGATTCCCCCACACACAGTGATGGGACGGGGGTCTGTGTTTCTGATTCCCCCACATACAGTGATGGGACGGGGGTCTGTGTTTCTGATTCCCCCACACACAGTGATAGGACGGGGGTCTGTGTCTCTGATTCCCCCACACAGTGATGGGACGTAGGTCTGTGTCTCTGATTCCCCCACACAGTGATAGGACGGGGGTCTGTGTCTCTGATTCCCCCACACAGTGATAGGACGGGGGTCTGTGTCTCTGATTCCCCCACACAGAGATAGGACGGGGGTCTGTGTCTCTGATTCCCCCACACAGTGATAGGACGGGGGTCTGTGTCTCTGATTCCCCCACACAGTGATAGGACGGGGGTCTGTGTCTCTGATTCCCCCACACAGTGATGGGACGGGGGTCTGTATCTCTGATTCCCCCACACAGTGATAGGACGTAGGTCTGTGTCTCTGATTCCCCCACACAGTGATGGGACGTAGGTCTGTGTCTCTGATTCCCCCACACAGTGATAGGACGTAGGTCTGTGTCTCTGATTCCCCCACACAGTGATGGGACGGGGGTCTGTACCTGCGATTCCCCCACACAGTGATGGGACGGGGGTCTGTATCTCTGATTCCCCCACACAGAGATAGGACGGGGGTCTGTATCTCTGATTCCCCCACACAGTGATGGGACAGGGGTCTGTACCTGCGATTCCCCCACACAGTGATGGGACGGGGGTCTGTATCTCTGATTCCCCCACACACAGTGATGGGACGGGGGTCTGTATCTCTGATTCCCCCACACACAGTGATGGGACGGGGGTCTGTATCTCTGATTCCCCCACACACAGTAATGGGACGGGTGTCTGTGTCTCTGATTCCCCCACACACAGTGATGGGACGGGAATCTGTACCGGCGATTCCCACACACACAGTGATGAGGGCAGTACTGAGGGAGCGCTGCACTGTTGGAGGGGCAGTACTGATGGAGTGCTGCACTGTCGGAGGGGTAGTACTGAGGGAGAGCAGCACTGTCGGAGGGGCAGTACTGATGGAGTGCTGCACTGTTGGAGGGGTAGTACTGAGGGAGAGCAGCACTGTCGGAGGGGCAGTACTGATGGAGTGCTGCACTGTCGGAGGGGTAGTACTGAGGGAGTGCTGCACTGTCGGAGGGGCAGTACTGAGGGAGCGCTGCACTGTCGAGTGGCAGCACTGAGGGAATGCTGCACTGCTGGAGGGGCAGTACTGAGGGAGTACTGCACTGTCGGAGGGGCAGTACTGAGGGAGCGCTGCCCTGTTGTAGGTGCTGTCTTTCAGATAAGACGTCAAACCGAGGCCCCATCTGCTCTCTCAGGTGGATGTAAAAGATCCCATGTCACTATTTTGAAGAAGAGCAGGGGAGTTCTCCCTGGTGTCCTGGCCAATATTTATCCCTCAACCAACACCAGCAAAACAGATGATCTGGTCATTATCACGTTGCTGTTTGTGGGAGCTTGCTGTGCACAAATTGGCAGCTGTGTTTCCTACATTACAACAGGGACTACACTTCAAAAAGTACTTCATTGGCTGTAAAGCGCTTTGGGACGTCCTGAGATCGTAAATGGTGCTGTTATTATTCATTCTCAAGATGTGGGCTTATTGGCCATCCATCGTTGCCGTGAGGAGGTGTGGTGGGCCGTCTTCTTGAACCGCTGGTAGCAGGTTTGATACAAACTGAAGGGCCATTTCAGAGTCAACCACGTTGGCGTGGGACTGGAGTCACATATAGGCCCAGACCGGGTGAGGACGGCAGGTTTCCTTCCCTAAAGGACATCAGTCAACCAGTTGGGTTTTTATGACAATCTGACAGCTTCAGGGCCGCTTTTACTGAGACCAGCTTCTTATTTCCAGATTTTTAATTTAAACTGCATTCAAATTCTCAAACTGCCCTGGTGGGATTTGAACTCCTGTTCCCTGGATTATTGGAACAGTAACAACCCCTGCACAACCTTACCCGTATACTTATAGCTCCTGTGCCCATCCAGGATCAACATCAACAAAAACATCTTGCATTTATTCAGCGCCTTTATCGTAGTGAAAGGTCCCAGGGCGCTTCACAGGAGCGATTATCAAACAAAGTTTGACACCGAGCCACATAAGGAGATATTGGGACAGGTGACCAAAAGCTTGGTCAAAGAGGGAGGTTTTAAGGAGCGTCTTAAAGGAGGAGTGAGAGGGGGAGAGGTTTAGGGAGGGAATTCCAGAGCTTGGGGCCTCGGCAGCTGAAGGCACGGCCGCCAATGGTGGAGCGATTAAAATCGGGGATGCGCAAGAGGCCAGAATTGGAGGAGCGCAGAGATCTCGGAGGGTTGTGGGGCTGGAGGGGGAAACAGAGATAGAGAGGGGAGAGACCATGGAGGGATTTGATCCCGAGGATGAGAATTTTGAAATCGAGGCGTTGCTGGATCAAGAGCCAATGTAGGTCAGCGAGCACAGGGGGTGATGGGTGAGCGGGACTTGGTGCGAGTTAGGACACGGGCAGCCGAGTTTCGAATGGCCTCAAGTTTATGGAGGATGGAAGATGGGAGGCCGGCCAGGAGAGCAATGGAATAGCCGAGTCTAGAGGTGACCAAGGCCTGGATGAGGGTTTCAGCAGCTGACGGGCTGAGGCGGGGGCGGAACAGCAGACAAACCGCAGTGCCCTGGTAACTGTGACCAGCTTGGGAGAGCCAGCAGGTCTGGGTCTGGGTCTGGGTCTGGGCCTGGGAATGGGCCTGGGAATGGGCCTGGGTCTGGGCCTGGGAATGGGCCTGGGACTGGGACTGGGCCTGGGACTGGGACTGGGACTGGGTCTGGGACTGGCTCTGGGTCTGGGTCTGGGACTGGGTCTGGGTCTGGGTCTGGGACTGGGTCTGGGGCGGGGACTGGGACTGAGTCTGGGACTGAGTCTGGGTCTGGGTCTGGGCCTGGGACTGTGTGTGGGAATGGGAATGGGCCTGGGACTGGGACTGGGCCTGGGACTGGGACTGGGACTGGGTCTGGGACTGGCTCTGGGTCTGGGTCTGGGACTGGGTCTGAGTCTGGGTCTGGGACTGGGTCTGGGGCGGGGACTGGGACTGAGTCTGGGACTGAGTCTGGGTCTGGGTCTGGGCCTGGGACTGTGTGTGGGACTGGGTCTGGGTCTGGGTCTGGGCCTGGGACTGTGTGTGGGACTGAGTCTGGGACTGAGTCTGGGACTGGGTCTGGGTCTGGGTCTGGGTCTGGGCCTGGGACTGGGCCTGGGACTGGGACTGGGTCTGGGCCTGGGACTGGGTCTGGGTCTGGGTCTGGGACTGGGCTTGAGTTCCCTGACGTGGCTGCTTAATTCATTATGATTAATGTAATAAGTGCCTGAACTGTGTTTGCTGACATAACCAGCTAATGGGGTCAATAATCCATAAAAAAGTTAATAAACCCCTCATTAGATTCACAATTAGGTGTAATTAAGGGCTTTGATGAAATAAGGTTCCTTGGTTTAGATGGAATTTAATTAGTCTGATTAAAATGTAGTGCAGGGTGTCAGGGAGCTGGGGAGGGGGAGGGGCGGACTGTTCCTGTTTCCCAGACGGTCATTAACCATTTCAGAGCCGGGGCTGAGCAGTCCCTTCCAATGCCTGTGTAAAATAAAGTGCCCATCCTCCGTAGAAAGCACACACTCGCGCACACTCACACACCCACGCACACACTCGCACACACTCACACACACTCATACACACACACTCACACACACTCATACACACACACTCACACACACTCATACACACACACTCACACACACTCGCGCACACTCGCGCACACACTCACACGCACACACACGCACACACACGCACACACACACACACACTCGCGCATACACACGCACACACTCGCACACACGAGCTCACACTCGCACACACACGCACGCAGGCAGACACACATGCACACACTCGTACACACTCGCACACACACACACACTCGCGCATACACACGCACACACTCGCACACACGAGCTCACACTCGCACACACAAGCACGCACACAGACACAAACTTGGTGCGAGTTGGGATACGGACAGCGGAGTTCTTGATGAGCTCAAGTTTATATAGGGTGCAAGGTGGGAGACCGTCCATGAGAACGTTGGAATAGTCGAGTCTAAAAGAAGAAAAAGACAGACTTGCATTTCTTTAGCGCCTTTCACAACCACCGGACATCCCAGTGTGCTTCACAGCCAATGAAATACTTTTTCAAGTGTGGTCACTGTTGTAATGCAGGAAACGCGGCAGCCAATTTGCGCACAGCAAGCTCCCACAAACAATGTGATAATGACCAGATAATCTGTTTTAGATGTTGGTTGAGGGATAAATAATGACTAGGACCCTGGGGAGAACTCCCCTGCTCTTCTTCAAAATAGTGCCGTGGGATCTTTTACATCCACCTGAGAGAGCAGACAGGGTCTAGAGGTAACAAAGGCTTGGATGAGGGTTTCAGCAGCAGATGAGCTGAGGCAGGGGCGGAGACGGGCGATGTTACGGAGGTGGAAGTAGGCGGTCTTGGTGAAGGAGCAGATATGTGGTCGGAAGCTCAGCTCGGGGTCAAATAGGACACCAAGGTCGCGAACTATCTGCTTCAGTGTCAGACAGCGGGCAGGGGGAGGGATGGAGTCGGTGGCTAGGGAACGGAGTTTGTGGCGGGGACCGAAAACAATGGCTTCAGATTTCTCCCACTCCCCATTACCCCTCCCTCCCTCCCACCTCCCCCTCAGTATAGGGCCCCCCCCCTCAGTATAGGGACCCTCCCCCCCTCAGTGTAGGGACCCTCCCCTCCCTCAGTATAGGGCCCCCCCCCCCTCAGTATAGGGACCCTCCCCCCCTCAGTATAGGGACCCTCCCCCCCCTCAGTATAGGGACCCTCCCTCCCTCAGTATAGGGACCCTCCCCCCCTCAGTGTAGGGACCCTCCCCTCCCTCAGTATAGGGCCCCCCCCCCCCTCAGTATAGGGACCCTCCCCCCCTCAGTATAGGGACCCTCCCCCCCCTCAGTATAGGGACCCTCCCTCCCTCAGTATAGGGACCCTCCCCCCCTCAGTGTAGGGACCCTCCCCTCCCTCAGTATAGGGACCCTCCCCCCCTCAGTATAGGGACCCTCCCCCCCCTCAGTATAGGGACCCTCCCCCCCTCAGTATAGGGACCCTCCCTCCCTCAGTATAGGGACCCTCCCCCCCTCAGTGTAGGGACCCTCCCCTCCCTCAGTATAGGGACCCTCCCCTCCCTCAGTATAGAGACCCTCCCCTCCCTCAGTATAGGGACCCTCCCCCCCCTCAGTATAGGGACCCTCCCCCCCTCAGTATAGGGACCCTCCCCCCCTCAGTGTAGGGACCCTCCCCTCCCTCAGTATAGGGCCCTCCCCCGCCGAGTCGAGCTCAGGCTCTGGTTACACCGGGGGAAGCGGACTCCAGGCAGGAGCTGCCGGTCTACGGCTCTGTTATCAGCCTGGGCTGGGAAGTCTGTCGATGACAAGCCGGGGGAGTCACAGGGTTTGAATCTTGCAGTAGCCTCTTGTCTCTGGGCACAGGAGGTCACCTGAACCCTGGATTGTGTTTGTTTAGCAGGCTGTGTTCGCTGTGATCTTTCCTTATCTCAGGCTCCCTGTCCATTGTCTTATCATCACTGACAGCTGCTTGTTGCTTTTACCTTGTATTAGTTGGGCCATCAGCCATGACCTTTAACCCCCCTGAGAGTCTTGTCTTTCTTTCTTCCAGCTCAGGGCTGCAGCCAGGAGGAGAGAGGAGGTCAGTGAGTGTCAGAGAGGCAGCTGCTCAATTCATGCTCCTCTTTCTCCAGACTCTCGAAAGCTGCTTTTATTCAAGCCCTGACTCACGGCTCCTCTTCAACCCAGCACACACCGCTCCACACATCTGTACTGACACACACCGCTCCGCACATCTGTACCGACACACACCGCTCCGCACATCTGTACCGACACACACCGCTCCGCAAATCTGTATCGACACACACCGCTCCGCACATCTGTACCGACACATACCGCTCCGCACATCTGTACCGACACACACCGCTCCGCACATCTGTACCGACACACCGCTCCACACATCTGTACCGACACACACCGCTCCACACATCTGTACCGACACACACCGCTCCGCACATCTGTATCGACACACACCGCTCCGCACATCTGTACCGACACACACCGCTCCGCACATCTGTATCGACACACACCGCTCCGCACATCTGTTTCGACACACACCGCTCCGCACATCTATACCGACACACACCGCTCCGCACATCTGTATCGACACACACAGCTCCACACATCTGTATCGACACACACCACTCCACACATCTGTACCGACACACACCGCTCCGCACATCTGTATTGACACGCACCACTCCACACATCTGTATCGACACACACCGCTCCGCACATCTGTATCGACACACACCACTCCACACATCTGTACCGACACACACCGCTCCGCACATCTGTACCGACACACACCGCTCCACACATCTGTACCGACACACACCGCTCCACACATCTGTATCGACACACACCGCTCCGCACATCTGTACCGACACACACCGCTCCACACATCTGTATCGACACACACCGCTCCGCACATCTGTACCGACACACACTGCTCCACACATCTGTACTGACACACACCACTCCGCACATCTGTACCGACACACACCGCTCCACACATCTGTACCGACACACACCGCTCCGCACATCTGTACCAACACACACCACTCCACACATCTGTACCGACACACACCGCTCCGCACATCTGTACCGACACACACAGCTCCGCACATCTGTCCATCTGCACTGGGTTTTGAAAGTTTAGATAGGGAGTGGCACTGTGCACCTTCTCTTAAAATTGTGGTACATGGCAAAAGTTTCCAAGCAACACCCGGCCCCCCTCCCCCACGCCCAGCCCCTCTCCTCGGCCCCCCTCCCCCACGCCCAGCCCCTCTCCACACCCCCCTCCCCCACGCCCAGCCCCTCTCCTCGGCCCCCCTCCCCCAGGGCCAATCCCTTTCCCCGGACCCCCCTCTCTCAGGCCCCTCCCCCATGCCCCCTGGTTTGAAACTTCTCTGGATTTACACTGCAGAGATGGTGTCAGACTCCCTCTGCCCGGTCCAGCCCTGGGCACTAAACTACTTACCGCTGATCCAAATGTGCCTGTATAACTGTATCCGATATCCTCAGCATTATATCAATCCCGTGTCCATAATCCTTCTGATATTCCCCCAAATCTCACTGATATTCCCCCAGGTCTCCTCAAAATAATGGATAAATTTGACACGCCACAAAATTAAAATGAGTTTTTCAGGACCATAACTTTTGTTTGGCCCTCAATACGCTCTTACACGCCAGTTACATCTAATCCAACAAGGTCTAACTGTTAACGGGGTATTTAACAGCGATATTACCGCCGAAGGGCCCAAGCTTTTGTCAGTTTCACTGATTTCCCTGATTTCCCTGATTGCCGGCTAGTGGGGAGGGGCGGGGGCCACAACGCAGCCAGTGTTGGGGCAGTGAATGACTGACCACAACTTCAGCATTTCTGCGTTAGGATGCACGTGCGCTACATCCTGAAGTTGCGGTCAGTTTGAAAGGGGCAATAACTGCGAGCGCTGTTCGTTCATCGTTATTATCCACTGCAAATTCCGGGCCTAAGTTCACTATCGGGCAGGCTTGGGCCAACATTCCTGGCACTCCACTGGTTTTCTGTGCTGTTAGTGGAGTGACAGAAAAATCCCTTTAACATAAGAGACTGGAATGAAGGTTCAATTCTGCTGACTCCTCCTCACTCAACCATCAGTCTCTCTGAGCTTCGTGGGTTCCAGACCCATCCTTTGTTTCCTTCTCCAGTCCAGGGCTTTCCCGATATGGCACCAACATCCCAGCAGGATTTC
Source organism: Squalus acanthias (assembly GCA_030390025.1). Taxonomy (NCBI): domain Eukaryota; kingdom Metazoa; phylum Chordata; class Chondrichthyes; order Squaliformes; family Squalidae; genus Squalus; species Squalus acanthias. The sequence continues at coordinate 444,142 of JASTWF010000043.1, forward strand.
CTCAACCACTTGATAATCTGTTTACTGTTTATGTATCCCCCCTCCCCTCACCTTCAATTAGCCCAGGCTCTGCACCCAAACAAACAGGCTACGGGTTAGAAACACACAACACTACTGCAGACAGACTGGAGCCTCTGAGGGCCTGGGGCTCCGGCCAAGGAGACTGACAGCTTCACCGCAAAGGAGGCTTCCGGTACTGGGACCAGTGTCACCGGCAGGCTCCCTCCGACAGTCTGTCATCACTGCACGTTATCTAGCCGAGTGAATTCATGCAAATTTCGATTGGATTTACTGCTGTGGCTCGGTGGGTTCTGGACCTGGGCCTGAGGAGGGGGTCTGAGAGACCAGTCGAACCACACACAGCGTTTGGGCAGTGGAGATTTCTGGATTACCCTCAACCCACAGCTCCAGCCAGTGGACTGAATTTACAGCACAGAAACAGGCCTTTGGCCCCACATGTCTGTGCCGGAGTCTCCAGGAATTGAAGATTAATCTTCAGGACACTGCTGGGAGAAACCCAGGAGAAAAATCACAGGAGTTAAAATAAAATTGTGGCCCTTTTTACATTTTCTTTGAACACTTTCGTTTATTAGTTATAAAAATATAGGAGCTGGTTGTTTGACCGAGAGTCAAGAATCCTCCAATCGGGTAACAAAGAGTCTGTTCACTTCCCGACTGGCCGTGGGAAGGCGGGGCCCGTGCGGATCAGCGTGTCGTGCGGCCAATGGCGGGAGCGTGGGGCGGGATGGTCAGAGGCAGGAGGTCATGTGATGAAACCTCCAGGAATATGTCCCACCCTGCCGGTGTTTCTGCTCCACACGAGCCTCCACCCACCCCTCTTCATCTCACCCCATCAACATATCCTTCTATTCCTTTCTCCCTCATGTGTTTATCCAGCTTCCCCTTAAATGCATCCATGCTATTCGCCTCAACCACTCCCTGTGGGAGCGAGTTCCACATTCTCACCACTCTCTGGGTAAAGAAGTTTCTCCTGAATTCCTTATTGGATTTATTAGTGACTATCTTATATTGATGGCCCCTAGTTCTGGTCTCCCCCACAACTGGAAACATCTCTACGTCTACCCTATCAAACCCTTCATAATTTTAATGACCTCTCTCAGGTCACCCCTCAGCCTTCTCTTTTCTAGAGAAAAGAGCCCCAGCCTGTTCAATTTTTCCCGCTAGGTATAACCTCTCGGTTCTGGTATCATCCTTGTAAATCTATTTTGCACCTTCTCCAGTGCCTCTATATCCTTTTTATAATATGGAGACCAGACCTGTACACAGTGCTCCAAGTGTGGTCTAACCAAGGTTCGATACAAGTTTAACATAACTTCACTGCTTTTCAATTCCATTCCTCTAGGAATGAGCCCAGGGCTTGGTTTGATGTTTTATGGCCTTATTAACCTGTGTCACTACTTTTAGTGATTTGTGTCTCAGTCCCCCCAGATCCCTCTGCTCCTCCACCCCATTTAGACTCTGCTTTTCCAAACAGTGTGTGGCCCCCCTATTCTTCCCACCAAAATGCAGCACCTCACACGGATCTATATTGAAATTCATTTGCCAATTACACGCGCATTCTGCCAGTTTATTAATGTCTTCCTGTATTTTTTCGCAGTCCTCCCCTGTATTAACTACACCCCCCAATTTGGTATTGTCCGCAAATATTGAAATTGTACTTCCGATGAGATTCCAGCCTGTAACTCACTCCCGGGTATCTGTTATTCGATATATAAACCCCCCGAACCCCTCGATTAGATTCCAGCCTGTAACTCACTCCCGGGTATCTGTTATTCTATATATAAACCCCCGAACCCCTCGATTAGATCCCAGCCTGTAACTCACTCCCGGGTATCTGTTATTCTATATATAAACCCCCCGAACCCCTCGATTAGATCGCAGCCAGTAACTCACTCCCGGGTATCTGTTATTCTATATATAAACCCCCGAACCCCTCGATTAGATTCCAGCCTGTAACTCACTCCCGGGTATCTGTTATTCGATATATAAACCCCCCGAACCCCTCGATTAGATTCCAGCCTGTAACTCACTCCCGGGTATCTGTTATTCTATATATAAACCCCCCGAACTCCTCGATTAGATTCCAGCCTGTAACTCACTCCCGGATATCTGTTATTCTATATATAAACCCCCCGAACCCATCGATTAGATTCCAGCCTGTAACTCACTCCCGGGTATCTGTTATTCTACATATAAACCCCCCGAACCCCTGGATTAGATTCCAGCCTGTAACTCACTCCCGGGTATCTGTTATTCTACATATAAACCCCCCGAACCCCTCGATTAGATTCCAGCCTGTAACCCATTCCCGGTATCTGTTATTCTATATATAAACCCGCCGAACCCCTCGATTAGATTCCAGCCTGTAACTCACTCCTGGGTATCTGCTATTCTATATATAAACCCCCCGAATCCCTCGATTAGATTCCAGCCTGTAACTCACTCCCGGGTATCTGTTATTCTATATATAAACCCCCCGAACCCCTCGATTAGATTCCAGCCTGTAACTCACTCCCGGGTATCTGTTATTCTATATATAAACCCCCCGAACCCCTCGATTAGATTCCAGCCTGTAACTCACTCCCGGGTATCTGTTATTCTATATATAAACCCCCCGAACCCCTCGATTAGATTCCAGCCTGTAACTTACTCCCGGGTATCTGTTATTCTATACATAAACCCCCCGAACCCCTCGATTAGATTCCAGCCTGTAATTCACTCCCGGGTATCTGTTATTCTATATATAAACCCCCCCCCGAACCCCTCGATTAGATTCCAGCCTGTAACTCACTCCCGGGTATCCGTTATTCTATATATAATCCTCCCCGAACCCCTCGATTAGATTCCAGCCTGTAACTCACTCCTGGGTATCTGTTATTCTATATAAAAACCCCCCCGAACCCCTCGATTAGATTCCAGCCTGTAACTCACTCCCGGGTATCAGTTATTCTATATATAAACCCCCCGAACCCCTCGATTAGATTCCAGCCTGTAACTCACTCCCAGGTATCTGGTTATCCCCATTTGGGACTTCTTTTTAATTTATTTTAAAAGGCAGTATGGGCTGAAAACTTCATCTTTTCACTTCATTTTGATTTTTATTAGTTCAGACGACATTGCCCTTTGAATTACCCACAATTGCTGGTGAACGCTCTTGCCTCGTTCCCAGAGGCTGCGGAAGCTCGCGCGCCATTCCGGGACGGGAACTTTGACTCCCAGGCCTACACTCTCGCCACCAGGAGGACGTTACTCCGGAACTTTCACTGGGCTAACAATCTTTAGCCCCCAATGCAAATTTTTCTCTTGTAGCACTTCGTCCAATTTCAGTGGCCGTTAATGCCAGCCCACGGTGACACCGGCAACTCTTGTGCCAGCCACAAGTTTTTAACCCACAGACTGGTACAAGTGTCTGGAAAGCAAAATTGGGAGCTGTCCAATCAGCACTTTCCACTCTAACTTGAGCTAGTGGTGGTGAGTAGTGTGCCGGGGGGTGAGCAGTGTGCCGGGGGGTGAGCAGTGTGCCGGGGGTGAGCAGTGTGCCGGGGGGTGAGCAGTGTGCCGGGGTGAGTAGTGTGCCGGGGGGTGAGCAGTGTGCCGGGGAGTGAGAAGTGTGCCGGGGGTGAGCGGTGCGCCGGGGGTGAGCAGTGTGCCGGGGGTGAGCAGTGTGCTGGGGGTGAGCAGTGTGCCGGGGGGTGAGCAGTGTGCCGGGGTGAGTAGTGTGCCGGGGGTGAGCAGTGTGCCGGGGGGTGAGCAGTGTGCCGGGGGTGAGCAGTGTGCCGGGGGGTGAGCAGTGTGCCGGGGGTGAGTAGTGTGCCGGGGCAGTGAGCAGTATGCCGGGGGGTGAGCAGTGTGCCGGGGGTGAGCAGTGTGCCGGGGGTGAGCAGTGTGCCGGGGGTGAGCAGTGTGCTGGGGGTGAGCAGTGTGCCGGGGGGTGAGCAGTGTGCCGGGGTCAGTAGTGTGCCGGGGGCGGTGAGCAGGGTGCTGGGAGGTGAGCAGTGTGCCGGGGGGTGAGCAGTGTGCCGGGGGTGAGTAGTGTGCCGGGGGTGAGCAGTGTGCCGGGGGTGAGCAGTGTGCCGGGGGTGAGCAGTGTGCCGGGGGTGAGCAGTGTGCCGGGGTGAGTAGTGTGCCGGGGGCGGTGAGCAGTGTGCCGGGGAGTGAGCAGTGTGCCGGGGGGTGAGCAGTGTGCCGGGGGGTGAGCAGTGTGCCGGGGGGTGAGCAGTGTGCCGGGGGTGAGTAGTGTGCCGGGGGTGAGCAGTGTGCCGGGGGGTGAGCAGTGTGCCGGGGTGAGTAGTGTGCCGGGGCGGTGAGCAGTGTGCCGGGGGGTGAGCAGTGTGCCGGGGGGTGAGCAGTGTGCCGGGGGTGAGTAGTGTGCCGGGGGTGAGCAGTGTGCCGGGGGGTGAGCAGTGTGCCAGGGTGAGTAGTGTGCCGGGGCGGTGAGCAGTGTGCCGGGGGGTGAGCAGTGTGCTGGGGGGTGAGCAGTGTGCCGAGGGTGAGCAGTGTGCCGGGGGTGAGCAGTGTGCCGGGGGGTGAGCAGTGTGCCGGGGGTGAGTAGTGTGCCGGGGCGGTGAGCAGTGTGCCGGGGGGTGAGCAGTGTGCCGGGGGTGAGCAGTGTGCCGGGGGTGAGCAGTGTGCCGGGGGTGAGCAGTGTGCTGGGGGTGAGCAGTGTGCCGGGGGGTGAGCAGTGTGCCGGGGTGAGTAGTGTGCCGGGGGTGAGCAGTGTGCCGGGGGGTGAGCAGTGTGCCGGGGGGTGAGCAGTGTGCCAGGGGTGAGTAGTGTGCCGGGTGGTGAGCAGTGTGCCGGGGGTGAGCAGTGTGCCGGGGGGTGAGCAGTGTGCCGGGGTGAGTAGTGTGCCGGGGGCGGTGAGCAGTGTGCCGGGGGGTGAGCAGTGTGCCGGGGGGTGAGCAGTGTGCCGGAGTGAGTAGTGTGCCGGGGGTGAGCAGTGTGCCGGGGGGTGAGCAGTGTGCCGGGGGTGAGTAGTGTGCCGGGGGTGAGCAGTGTGCCGGGGGTGAGCAGTGTGCCGGGGGTGAGCAGTGTGCCAGGGGTTGAGCAGTGTGCCGGGGCGGTGAGCAGTGTGCCGGGGACGGTTAGCAGTGTGCCGGGGGCGGTGAGCAGTGTGCCGGGGGGGTGAGTAGTGTGCCGGGGCGGTGAGTAGTGTGCCGGGGCAGTGAGCAGTGTGCCGGGGGCGGTGAGCAGTGTGCCGGGGGCGGTGAGCATTGTGACGGGGGCGGTGAGCAGTGTGCCGGAATGGTGAGGAGTGTGCCAGGGGGGTGAGCTGTGTGCCAGGATGGTGAGCAGTGTGCCGGGGGGTGAGCAGTGTGCCGGGGCCGGTGAGCAGTGTGCCAGGGGCGAGCAGTGTGCCAGGATGGTGAGCAGTGTGCCGGTGAGTGAGCAGTGTGCCGGGATGGTGAGCAATGTGCCGGTGAGTGCGCAGTGTGCCGGGATGGTAAGTAGTGTGCCAGTGGGTGAGCAGTGTGCCGGGATGGTGAGCAGTGTGCCGGTGGTGAGCAGTGTGCCAGTGGTGAGCAGTGTGCCGGTGGTGAGCAGTGTGCCGGGGGTGAGTCGTGTGCCGGGGGGTGAGCAGTGTGCTGGTGGTGAGCAGTGTGCCGATAGTGAGCAGTGTGCCGATAGTGAGCAGTGTGCCACGGGTGAGCATTGTGCCGATAGTGAGCAGTGTGCCGATGGTGAGCAGTGTGCTGATGGAGAGCAGTGTGTCGATGGTGAGCAGTGTGCCGATGGTGAGCAGTGTGCCGGGGGTGAGCAGTGTGCTGGGGGTGAGCAGTGTGCCGATGGTGAGCAGTATGCTGGGGGAGAGCAGTGTGCCGATGGTGAGCAGTGTGCCGATGGTGAGCAGTGTGCTGGGGGAGAGCAGTGTGCTGGGGGAGAGCAGTGTGCCGATGGTGAGCAGTGTGCTGGGGGAGAGCAGTGTGCTGGGGGAGAGCAGTGTGCCGATGGTGAGCAGTGTGCTGGGGGTGAGCAGTGTGCTGGGGGAGAGCAGTGTGCCGATGGTGAGCAGTGTGCTGGGGGTGAGCAGTGTGCTGGGGGAGAGCAGTGTGCCGATGGTGAGCAGTGTGCTGGGGGAGAGCAGTGTGCTGGGGGAGAGCAGTGTGCCGGGGGGTGAGCAGTGTGCTGATGGTGAGCAGTGTGCCGATGGTGAGCAGTGTGCTGGGGGAGAGCAGTGTGCCGATGGTGAGCAGTGTGCCGATGGTGAGCAGTGTGCTGGGGGAGAGCAGTGTGTCGATGGTGAGCAGTGTGCCGATGGTGAGCAGTGTGCTGGGGGTGAGCAATGTGCTGGGGGTGAGCAGTGTGCCGATGGTGAGCAGTGTGCCGATGGTGAGCAGTGTACCGATGGTGAGCAGTGTGCTGGGGGTGAGCAGTGTGCTGATGGTGAGCAGTGTGCTGGGGTTGAGCAGTGTGCAGGGGGAGAGCAGTTTGCCGATGGTGAGCAGTGTGCCGATGGTGAGCAGTGTGCTGGGGGAGAGCAGTGTGCCGATGGTGAGCAGTGTGCCGATGGTGAGCAGTGTGCTGGGGGAGAGCAGTGTGCTGGGGGTGAGCAGTGTGCCGATGGTGAGCAGTGTGCCGATGGTGAGCAGTGTGCCGATGGTGAGCAGTGTGCCGATGGTGAGCAGTGTGCTGGGGGTGAGCAGTGTGTCGATGGTGAGCAGTGTGCTGGGGGTGAGCAGTGTGCCGATGGTGAGCAGTGTGCTGGGAGTGAGCAGTGTGCCGATGGTGAGCAGTGTGCCGATGGTGAGCAGTGTGCTGGGGGTGAGCAGTGTGCCGATGGTGAGCAGTGTGCTGGGGGTGAGCAGTGTGCCGATGGTGAGCAGTGTGCCGATGGTGAGCAGTGTGCTGGGGGTGAGCAGTGTGCCGATGGTGAGCAGTGTGCTGGGGGAGAGCAGTGTGCTGTGGGTGAGCAGTGTGCCGATGGTGAGCAGTGTGCCGATGGTGAGCAGTGTGCTGGGGGTGAGCAGTGTGCCGATGGTGAGCAGTGTGCTGGGGGAGAGCAGTGTGCCGATGGTGAGCAGTGTGCCGATGGTGAGCAGTGTGCTGGGGGTGAGCAGTGTGCCGATGGTGAGCAGTGTGCTGGGGGTGAGCAGTGTGCCGATGGTGAGCAGTGTGCTGGGGGAGAGCAGTGTGCCGATGGTGAGCAGTGTGCCGATGGTGAGCAGTGTGCCGATGGTGAGCAGTGTGCTGGGGGTGAGCAGTGTGCCGATGGTGAGCAGTGTGCTGGGGGAGAGCAGTGTGCCGATGGTGAGCAGTGTGCCGATGGTGAGCTGTTTGCTGGGGGAGAGCAGTGTGCTGGGGGTGAGCAGTGTGCCGATGGTGAGCAGTGTGCCGATGGTGAGCAGTGTGCCGATGGTGAGCAGTGTGCCGATGGTGAGCAGTGTGCTGGGGGTGAGCAGTGTGTCGATGGTGAGCAGTGTGCTGGGGGTGAGCAGTGTGCCGATGGTGAGCAGTGTGCTGGGGGTGAGCAGTGTGCCGATGGTGAGCAGTGTGCCGATGGTGAGCAGTGTGCTGGGGGTGAGCAGTGTGCCGATGGTGAGCAGTGTGCTGGTGGTGAGCAGTGTGCCGATGGTGAGCAGTGTGCCGATGGTGAGCAGTGTGCTGGGGGTGAGCAGTGTGCCGATGGTGAGCAGTGTGCTGGGGGAGAGCAGTGTGCTGGGGGTGAGCAGTGTGCCGATGGTGAGCAGTGTGCCGATGGTGAGCAGTGTGCTGGGGGTGAGCAGTGTGCCGATGGTGAGCAGTGTGCTGGGGGTGAGCAGTGTGCCGATGGTGAGCAGTGTGCTGGGGGAGAGCAGTGTGCCGATGGTGAGCAGTGTGCCGATGGTGAGCAGTGTGCCGATGGTGAGCAGTGTGCCGATGGTGAGCAGTGTGCTGGGGGTGAGCAGTGTGCCGATGGTGAGCAGTGTGCTGGGGGAGAGCAGTGTGCCGATGGTGAGCAGTGTGCCGATGGTGAGCAGTGTGCTGGGGGTGAGCAGTGTGCCGATGGTGAGCAGCGTGCCGATGGTGAGCAGTGTGCCGATGGTGAGCAGTGTGCTGGGGGTGAGCAGTGTGCTGATGGTGAGCAGTGTGCTGGGGGAGAGCAGTGTGCCGATGGTGAGCAGTGTGCCGATGGTGAGCAGTGTGCTGGGGGTGAGCAGCGTGCCGATGGTGAGCAGTGTGCTGGGGGTGAGCAGTGTGCCGATGGTGAGCAGTGTGCTGGGGGAGAGCAGTGTGCCGATGGTGAGCAGTGTGCCGATGGTGAGCAGTGTGCCGATGGTGAGCAGTGTGCTGATGGTGAGCAGTGTGCCGATGGTGAGCAGTGTGCTGATGGTGAGCAGTGTGCCGATGGTGAGCAGTGTGCCGATGGTGAGCAGTGTGCTGGGGGTGAGCAGTGTGCCGATGGTGAGCAGTGTGCCGATGGTGAGCAGTGTGCTGGGGGTGAGCAGTGTGCCGATGGTGAGCAGTGTGCTGGGGGTGAGCAGTGTGCCGATGGTGAGCAGTGTGCCGATGGTGAGCAGTGTGCCGATGGTGAGCAGTGTGCTGGGGGTGAGCAGTGTGCCGATGGTGAGCAGTGTGCTGATGGTGAGCAGTGTGCCGATGGTGAGCAGTGTGCCGATGGTGAGCAGTGTGCCGATGGTGAGCAGTGTGCAGGGGGTGAGCAGTGTGCCGATGGTGAGCAGTGTGCCGATGGTGAGCAGTGTGCTGGGGGTGAGCAGTGTGCCGATGGTGCGCAGTGTGCTGGGGGTGAGCAGTGTGCCGATGGTGAGCAGTGTGCCGATGGTGAGCAGTGTGCCGATGGTGAGCAGTGTGCTGGGGGTGAGCAGTGTGCTGGGGGAGAGCAGTGTGCTGGGGGAGAGCAGTGTGCTGGGGGAGAGCAGTGTGCTGGGGGAGAGCAGTGTGCTGGGGGTGAGCAGTGTGCCGATGGTGAGCAGTGTGCTGGGGGTGAGCAGTGTGCCGATGGTGAGCAGTGTGCTGGGGGTGAGCAGTGTGCCGATGGTGAGCAGTGTGCCGATGGTGAGCAGTGTGCCGATGGTGAGCAGTGTGCTGGGGGAGAGCAGTGTGCCGATGGTGAGCAGTGTGCTGGGGGTGAGCAGTGTGCCGATGGTGAGCAGTGTGCTGGGGGTGAGCAGTGTGCCGATGGTGAGCAGTGTGCCGATGGTGAGCAGTGTGCCGATGGTGAGCAGTGTGCTGGGGGTGAGCAGTGTGCCGATGGTGAGCAGTGTGCCGATGGTGAGCAGTGTGCCGATGGTGAGCAGTGTGCCGATGGTGAGCAGTGTGCCGATGGTGAGCAGTGTGCTGGGGGAGAGCAGGCTGCCATGAGTGGTTTGTTGTCAGGAGACTCTCAGTTGAACTGAAGATAATTTATTGCCTCTCCCACTGGCCCAGTGGGTAAATGCACTGCCCATTGAGGTCCTGAGCCTCACAGAGCAGGAAGCTCCCAGGTTTGATCCTCTGATTGTGCTGAGTTCGCTGTCCACAGCCGGGCTGTTCTTGGAGTGCTTTAGGTTCTGAGCCCCCTGGGCTGGGACCGGAGAGGATGGGTCTGTGTGACCCCAATCAGCATCCAGTGACTGGCGATGTACCCATGTGGATGTGGAGTGAGGATGGTATTGGGGTCACTGTGTGAATTCCAGTGTCCTGGGGTCAATTTGCGGCCGGTACTGAGCTTGCTGACCTCAGTCTTTGCATGTTAACAATGATGCAATTATCCTCAGGCTGGGTTCTTCTGATTGCTATTGGCCGGTGTCCAGCTGTGGCTCAGTGGGTCGCTCGCTCTCTCTCGCCTCTGAGTCAGGAGGTCGTGGGTTCAAGCCCCACTCCAGAGACTTGAGCACAAAATCCAGGCTGACACTCCCAGTGCAATGCTGAGGGAGTGCTGCACTGTCGGAGGTGCCGTCTTTCAGATGTGACATTAAACCGAGGCCCTGTCTGCTCTCTCAGGTGGATGTAAAAGATCCCATGGCAGAAGAAGAGCAGGAGGGTTATCCCCGGTGTCCTGGAGCCAATATTTATCCCTCAACCAACATCACTAAAAACAGATTATCTGATCATTATCACATTGCTGTTTGTGGGAGCTTGCTGTGCGCAAATTAGCTGCTGTGTTTCCTACATTAAAACAGTGACTACACTTCAAAAGTACTTCATTGGCTGTAAAGCGCTTTGGGACGTCCTGAGGTGGTGAAAGGCGCTATAGAAATGCAAGTCTTATTTTTCTGATCCCTGCTAGAATGGGCATGCAGTGAGGATGGGGCACAGTAGTGCAGGGGTTATTACTGGACTAATAATCCAGAGAGCAGGAGTTCAAATCCTAACATGGCAATGTGAGAATTTGAATTAAAGAAATCTGGAGATAAAAAGCTGGTGTCAGTAAAAGTGACCACGAAGCCACAAAAACCCAACAGGTTCACTGCTGTCCGTTAGGGAAGGAAACCTGCCGTCCTCACCCGATCTGGGCCTATATGTGACTCCAGACCCACACCAACGTGGTTGACTCTTAACTGAAATGGCCATTCAGTTGTATCAAAACCACCTTGAAGATGAAGACCCACCACCACCTTCTCAGGGCAACTAGAGATGGGCAATAAATGCCGGCCTTGCCAGCGATGCCCACATCCCGAGAATGAATAGAAAAAAAGGGTGGGGCCCCCCATGAACAAATATTCACGGTGTGGGCTTGCACCTGTAGAGTGAGCACTGGGCCGAGGATTGGAACTGGGCCAGTGAATGTGAAACCCGTACCCCAGTGAGAGCCAGCTCCTTCAGGAAGGGGGAGAAAGAAAATTCTAACATACAGAAACCTACATACAAAGTCTCCTTATCTAAGGAAGGATATACTTGCCTTGGAGGCGGTGCAATGAAGGTTCACTAGATTGATTCCTGGGATGAGAGGGCTGTCCTATGAGGAGAGATTGTGTAGAATGGGCCTATACTCTCTGGAGTTCAGAAGAATGCGAGGTGATCTCATTGAAACATCTAAGATTCAGAAGGGGATTGACAGGGTAGATGCTGAGAGGCTGTTTCCCCCTGGCTGGAGAGTCTAGAACTAGGGGTCACAGTCTCAGGATAAGGGGTCGGCCATTTAGGACTGAGATGGGGAGGAATTTCTTCACTCAGAGGGTTATGAATCTTTGGAATTCTCTGCCCCAGAGGGCTGTGGATGCTGAGTCATTGAATATATTCAAGATAGAGATCGATAGATTTTTGGACTCCAGAGGAATTAAGGGATATTGGGATCGGGCGGGAAAGTAGAGTTGAGGTTGAAGGTCAGCCATGATCTTATTGAATGACGGAGGAGACTTGAGGGGCCGTATGGCCAACTCCAGCTCCTAATTCTTCTACATTATGTTTTATATAATGTGGTGCTAAAATGCACAGTGCTGCTCTATCACACTGCAACCCAACGAGCCGTTACTGACGCACCCACGCATTACCGTGAGGCACAGAATGTGCCGAGCAATAAGGCCCATACCATGGTGATGGCTGGCTTCACCCCTCCCCCCGACACCAACCTCAATCAAAGGGAGGCCTGAACTTCCTGTGCCTTCCCCGGAGTCCTCCCCACAAGCCCCCTCTGAATTCACTGGCTGTTCGTGCTGGACCTGGGCGGCCAACTTGGGATGCCCCTGTGCTCTCGTTCTAGGAATCATGCTCAGAGACTCTACCCCACTTCAAAGTAACTTCAACTTTCAGAGGCCTTTGATATTCTTCTCATCATTCAAACGCTCCTTGGTGACTCTCCGTCCCAATTTGGTCCTTCCTCCCCACGACTATCACTGAGGTACAGTTCCTGAAGGTGCTGACTCTCACTGGGGTACAGTTCCTGAAGGTGCTGTCTCTCACTGGGGTACAGTTCCTGAAGGCGCTGACTCTCCCTGGGGTACAGTTCCTGAAGGTGCTGACTCTCCCTGGGGTACAGTTCCTGAAGGTGCTGACTCTCACTGGGGTACAGTTCCTGAAGGTGCTGACTCTCCCTGGGGTACAGTTCCTGAAGGTGCTGACTCTCACTGGGGTACAGTTCCTGAAGGTTCTGTCTCTCTGGGGTACAGTTCCTGAAGGCGCTGACTACATCTGCGGTAAGTGTCTGCGGCTCGAGGAACTTCGGCTCCAAGTTGAGGAGCTGGAGTCCGAGCTGCAGACATTGCGAGACATCAGGGAGGGAGAAAGTTACCTGGACCTTTTGCTCCAGGAGGCAGCCACACCCCTTAGATTAAATACTTTAGAATTGACACGTGGTCAAGGACAGGAGGGTGTGACTGCGAGTGAGGCAGGTACGGGGATCCAGGAGGTAGTATTGCAGGAGCCTCAGTCCCTGCACTTGTCCAATAGATTCAAGGTTCTTGCAACCCTTGTGGACAAGTGTGGGTACTGCGGGGAGGATGAGCAAACTGACCACGGCACCGTGGTACAGGAAGCCGTTCAAGTGGGGGGAGTAAAAAGGAAGGTGGTTGCAGTAGGCGACAGTATAGTTAGGGGGATAGACACTGTTCTCTGCAGCCAGGAGCGTGAGTCCCGAAGGCTATGTTACCTACCCGGTGCCGGGGTAAAGGACATCTTCTCCGGGCTGGAGAAGAACTTGGAGTGGGAAGGGGAGGATCCAGTTGCCGTGCTCCACGGAGGTACCAACGACATAGGTAGGACTAAGAAAGAAGTTCTGCTGAGAGAGTGTGAGCAGGTAGGGACTAAATTAAAAAGCAGAACCACAAAGGTCATAATCTCTGGATTATTACCGGAGCCACGAGCAAATTGGCATAGGGTCAATAGGATCAGGGAGATGAATGCGTGGCTCAAAGATTGGTGTGGGAGAAATGGGTTTCCATTCGTGGGGCACTGGCACTAGTACTGGGGAAAGAGAGAGCTGTTCCGTTGGGACGGACTACACCTGAACCATGCTGGGACCAGAGTTCTAGCGAATCGAATAACTAGGGAGGTAGATAGGGCTTTAAACTAAATAAGGGGGGCTGGGGGAGGGTCCCGGTCGAGAGAAATCTAGAATGCTAACGAGAAAAGACAAGGAAGCAGTGCAGGAAAGTGTTTGGGGTAAAGATAACCAGATTGTGTCAGGAAGGGACAGAGCGTGCAAACAAAGGATGCACAAACAAATAGGGTCCGGGTCAGAAAAAATGGTAATACGACAAATAGGGCCATAGTTCAAAAAGATGTTAAGATGTCTAAAAATGTTAAAAAGACAAATCTAAAGGCACTGTATCTGAATGCACGAAGCATTCGTAATAAGGTAGATGAATTAACAGCACAAATAAATGTAAACGGATACGATATAATTGCGATTACGGAGACATGGCTGCAGGGTGACCAAGGCTGGGAGCTGAATCTCCAAGGATATTCGATAATTCGGAAGGACAGGCAGAAAGGAAAAGGAGGTGGGGTGGCGTTGTTAGTAAAGGAAGAAATCAGAGCAATAGTGAGAAAGGATATTGGCTCAGAAAATCAAAATGTAGAATCAGTCTGGGTGGAGCTAAGAAGCACCAAGGGGCAGAAAACATTGGTGGGAGTTGTCTATAAGCCTCCAAACAGTCGTGGTAATGTAGGGGATGGCATCAAACAGGAAATTAGAGATTCATGTAACAAGAGTACTACAGTAATCATGGGTGATGTGGTAACACAATACAGCTTCCTGTGACTCGAACTTTATTACATCACTTCCTGTGATTAGTCCAGGATAAATACTGGGCTGATTAGTTGGATCCTGGAGAGGCATAGAGTAAGACCTCTTTTGTATGTAGCACCTTTTTAGTTGATTAAAGCTTACTTTAAGTTCACCACGCGTAAGGCTCATTCTTACGACAGGTGACTTTAATCTACATATAGACTGGCCAAACCAAATTAGCAATAATACTGTGGAGGATGAATTCCTGGAGTGTGTAAGAGATGGTTTTTTAGACCAGTACGTTGAGGAGCCAACTAGGGAACAGGCTATCCTAGATTGGGTATTGTGCAATGAGAAGGGGTTAATTAATAATCTTGTTGTGCGGGGTCCTTTAGGGAAGAGTGACCACAACATGATAGAATTCTTCATTAAGATGGAAAGTGAAGAAGTCCAATCTGAAACTAGGGTCCTAAATCTAAACAAAGGAAACTATGAAAGTATGAGCAGTGAGTTGGCTATGATAGATTGGGGAGCTTCATTAAAAGGCATGCCGGTGGATAGGCAATGGCTAACATTTAAGGAACGAATGCATAAATTGCAACAGTTATACATTCCTTTCTGGCACAAAAACACAAAAGGAAAAGCAGCCCAACCATGGCTAACAAAAGAAATTAAGGATAGTATTAGATCCAAAGAGGAGTCATATAAAGTTGCCAGAAAAAGTAGCAAGCCTGAGGATTGGGAGCAGTTTAGAGTTCAGCAAAAAACCACCAAGAGATTGATTAAGAGGGGAAAAATAGAGTATGAGAGCAAACTTGCAAGGAACATAAAAGCAGATTGTAAAAGCTTCTACAAGTATGTAAAAAGAAAAAGATTAGTGAAGACAAATGTAGGTCCCTTACAGTCAGAAACGGGAGAATTTATAATGGGGAACGAGGAAATGGCGGAGCAATTAAACAAATACTTTGGTTCTGTCTTCACAGAAGAGGACACGAATAACTTCCCAGAAATGCTAGGGAACCAAGGGGGAAAAATTCGGTTGCTTTGTGCCTCCCGTTAGCACCCTCTTAGGGCACTAACGGGGCCCAAAGCAACAAGCGCCCGGGCGCAACGCCGCCAGCACCTCCTGCGAAATTCAGCGGAAGGTTAGCGGTGGCGGTAACCGTTAGCACCCCATGGCGCTGCCGTCATCGCCGTGCGCAGCGCCCCGCTCGGACCCCAGCCGCGATCTTCGGTAGCGCCCCCTGACTTACCGCCGGACGCTATGTCCAACGGGGTCAGGGGGGCCTACCTGCAACCGGGGCGGCGCAAATTAAAGTCGAGGTGCCGGGCGGCTATTTTTGTTGCTCCAGCTCCCGTTGCCTTTGCCGGCCTTCTGAGAAACGCACCCCCCCCCCCCCCCCGTGGGGTGCCGGCTGCGCTCCGTGAGCCCGGCACGTCTCTTGAGTGCCGGGCACTTTTGCCGGTACTCGATCCCTGGTGGCCCAGCTGGGCCCCGGGTCGCGCTGTGCAAGGCCCCGCCCCTTTAAAAAAGGGAGGAAGGCCTGCAGCACCGCGGCACATAGCGCCGCAATATTCCCTCGCAGCGCCCCAAGAGGGAGGCGGGGCGCTTCCAGTAGCAACCCGCTTCCCTCTTGGGGCTCTACCTCTTGGCCACGAAGTTAGTGTCCCAAAGGGGGCGAGACTCACTTTTTCCCCCCAAGGGTCTAGTGAGAAGGAGGAATTAAAGGAAATTAGTATTAGTAAAAAAATACTGCTGGAGAAGTTAATGGGACTGAAAGTCGATAAATCCCCAGGGCCTGATAATCTGCATCCCAGAGTACTAAAAGAGGTAGCCATGGAAATAGTGGATGCATTGGTTGTCATCATCCAAAATTCTATAGATTATGGAACAGTTCCTGCAGATTGGAGGGTGGCAAATGTAACCCCACTATTTAAAAAAGGAGGGAGAGAGAAAACAGGGAACTACAGACCGGTTAGTCTAACATCAGTAGTAGGGAAAATGCTAGAGACTATTATAAAGGATGTGATAACAGGACACTTAGAAAATATCAACGGGATTAGACAAAGTCAACATGGATTTATGAAAGGAAAATCGTATTTGACAAACCTACTGGAGTTTTTTGAGGATGTAACTGGTAGAATAGATAAGGGAGAACCAGTGGATGTGGTGTATTTGGATTTTCAGAAGGCCTTTGATAAAATCCCACATAAGAGGTTAGTGTGCAAAATTAAAGCACATGGGATTGGGGGTAATATACTGGCATGGATTGAAAATTGGTTAACAGACAGGAAACAGAGTAGGAATAAATGGGTCTTTTTCGGTGTGGCAGGCGGGGACTAGTGGGCTACCAGAGGGATCAGTGCTTGGGCCCCAGCTATTCACAATATATATCAATGATTTGGATAAGGGAACCAAATATAATATTTCCAAGTTTGCTGATGAGACAAAACTAGGTGGGATTGTGAGTTGTGAGGAGGATGCAAAGAGGCTTCAAGGCGATTTAGACAAGTTGAGTGAGTGGGCAAATACATGGCAGATGCAGTATAACGTGGATAAATGTGAAGTTATCCACTTCGGTAGGAAAAACAGAAAGTCAGAGTATTATTTAAATGGTGATAGATTGGGAAATGTTGATGTACAAAGGGACCTGGGTGTCCTTGTACACAAGTCACTGAAAGCAAACATGCAGGTGCAGCAAGCAGTTAGGAAGGCAAATGGCATGTTGGCCTTCATTGCAAGAGGATTTGAGTACAGGAGCAAGGATGTCTTACTACAGTTGTACACGGCCTTGGTGAGACCACACCTGGAGTACTGTGTGCAGTTTTGGTCTCCTTACCTAAGAAAGGATATACTTGCCATAGAGGGAGTGCAGCGAAGGTTCACCAGACTGATTCCTGGGATGGCAGGACTGTCGTATGAGGAGAGATTGGGTCGACTAGGCCTGTATTCACTAGAGTTTAGAAGAATGAGAGGGGATCTCGTGGAAACGTATAAAATTCTGACAGGGCTAGACAGACTGGATGCAGGGAGGATGTTTCCCCTGGCTGGGGGGTCTAGAACGAGGGGTCACAGTCTCAGGATACGGGGTAGGACATTTAAGACTGAGATGAGGAGAAATTTCTTCACTCAGAGGGTGGTGAACCTGTGGAATTCTCTACCACAGAATGCTGTGGAGGCCAAGTCACTGAATATATTTAAGAAGGAAATAGATAGATTTCTAGACACAAAAGGCATCAAGGGGTATGGGGAGAGAGAGGGAATATGGTATTGAGATAGAGGATCAGCCATGATCATATTGAATGGCGGAGCAGGCTCGAAAGGCCGAATGGCCTACTCCTGCTCCTATTTTTCTATGTTTTATGTTTCTATGACTCTCACTGAGGTACAGTTCCTGAAGGTGCTGACTCTCCCTGGGGTACAGTTACTGAAGGTGCTGACTCTCACTGGGGTACAGTTCCTGAAGGTGCTGACTCTCCCTGGGGTACAGTTCCTGAAGGTGCTGACTCTCACTGGGTTACAGTTCCTGAAGGTACTGACTCTCACTGGGGTGCAGGCCCCCTCCTCTCCTGAAGGTACCGACTCTCACTGGGGTGCAGGTCCCCTCCTCTCCTGAAGGTGCTGACTCTCACTGGGGTACGGGTTCCCTCCTCTCCTGAAGTTGCTGATTCTCACTGGGGTACAGGTTCCCTCCTCTCCTGAAGGTGCTGACTCTCATTGGGGTACGGGTCCCCTCTTCTCCTGAAGGTGCTGACTCTCACTGGGGTACAGGTTCCCTCCTCTCCTGAAGGTGCTGACTCTCACTGGGGTACGTGTCCCCTCCTCTCCTGAAGGCGCTGACTCTCACTGGGGTACAGGTTCCCTCCTCTCCTGAAGGTGCTGACTCTCACTGGGGTACGTGTCCCCTCCTCTCCTGAAGGTGCTGACTCTCACTGGGGTACAGGTCCCCTCCTCTCCTGAAGGTGCTGACTCTCACTGGGGTACGGGTCCCCTCCTCTCCTGAAGGTGCTGACTCTCACTGGGGTACGGGTCCCCTCCACTCCTGAAGGTGCTGACTCTCACTGGGGTACGGGTCCCCTCCTCTCCTGAAGGTGCTGACTTTCACTGGGGTACGGGTCCCCTCCTCTCCTGAAGGTGCTGACTCTCACTGGGGTACGGGTCCCATCCTCTCCTGAAGGCGCTGACTCTCACTGGGGTACGGGTCCCCTCCTCTCCTGAAGGTGTTGACTCTCACTGGGGTACAGGTCCTCTCCTCTCCTGAAGGTGCTGACTCTTACTCGTGTACGGGTCCCCTCCACTCCTGAAGGTACTGACTCTCACTGGGGTACGGGTCCCCTCCTCTCCTGAAGGCGCTGACTCTCACTGGGCTACGTGTCCCCTCCTCTCCTGAAGGCGCTGACTCTCACTGGGCTACGTGTCCCCTCCTCTCCTGAAGGTGTTGACTCTCACTGGGGTACGGGACCCCTCCTCTCCTGAAGGTGCTGACTCTCACTGGGGTACGGGTCCCCTCCTCTCCTGAAGGTGCTGACTCTCGCTGGGCTACGTGTCCCCTCCTCTCCTGAAGGTGTTGACTCTCGCTGGGATACGGGTCTCACAGGCGTTGGGAACTGTCCAGGACCTCATCCAAATGGCCATTCTTGACTTGACAGTGGGGACCCAAATTTCCTCGGTTCCGCCATAACTCTGACAGGAGGCTGGGAGATCCACCAGAAAAACAACCTGGCATTCTGACATTTCCAGAAATTTCTTGGTTGCTGTGTAAGAGGCAGATTCTCCGCCCACCCTTCCAAAGCAAATGTCACTGAGGGGTCAGAGCTGGTGTCCTGTGGCCAACATTTACACCTCAGCCAACATCACTAAAACTGATGATCTGGTCGTATCTATCTCCCGTGGTTTGTGGGATCTTGCTGGGCGCAAATTGGCTGCTGTGTTTCTGACATTCCAACAGTGACTACATTTCAAAAGTACTTCATTGGCCCAAAAGCGCTTTGGGACATCGTGAGGATGTGAAAGGCGCTATAGCAATGCAAGTCTCTCTAACAGATGGGTCCAGAGGATGCAGAGTAGCGGAGGAGGAGGGAAGCTCGGAAAATCTGGCAAAGAGAAGCTCCCATGGTCCAGGAATGTGGCGGAAGGAAGGCCAGAGGCCCAGGGTGCCGGGGTCTGGTGGCTGGGTTCTTGCCCACTGGTGATGGAGCAGGGCGAGGGATCGCAGTGGCCCAGGAGAGTGGAGGGTGTGGGGCTGGAGGAGGTCACAAGGGTCAGATGCAGCGAGGCCAAGGATTTCCAAATCAAAGGGTCGAGGGGTGACGGAGAGATTCTATGCATGGATATTCTGCAGCATCTCAGATTAGCCCCTATTTTAGACATGAGCATCTTCGGGGGGGGGAAAGAAAACTTAAAATATAAGACATAACTTCAGAGAATGTCCTCAAAAAGACCAGGCTGAATGGAAAATGTTTTGGCTGGGAGCCTCTCTCTACAGGAGATTCCTATAAAGACACTGTCCTCCCTACTCCTGCCCTCCTGTGATCTGAAATAGCGCTCAAGTGGTTGTCCGATGTCAGAGAATTCCTCAAGCACAGGGGAAACGTTTCCCAGCTGGAATCTCACTGACAGGGCAGCAAGGAGGAGCCCATTACTGTTCCGAACCTTCATTCACCCAGGACCTGTGCTATGTGGTAAGGTCGTGGGAGAAAGCTAATGGTCAGAGATTGGAGGCAACATGTCCGGAACTGTCAGGCCTCCCCGTCTGAGAGATGGACTGAGCAAGGAGACAGGAGCCTTGAAACGACTCGTATGTTGATCATTCCTGGGAATCCTTTCTAATTCCATTTTTTAATTTTGTTTCCGGTTATCTCCCTGCTTTTATTCTTTGACCTTCATGAAGGTGAGGAACCCTTCGTTAATTCAACAGCAATTTGCATTTATACAGCAACTTTAACGTAGTAAAATGACCCAAGGCTCTTCACAGGAGCGATTATCAGACAAAATCTGACAGCAAGCCACAAAAGGAGCTTGGTCAAAGAGATAGGTTTGAAAGAGCATCTTAAAGGAGGAGAGAGAGGCGGAGAGGTTTAGGGAGGGAATTCCAGAGCTCAGGGCCCAGGCAGCTGAAGGCACGGCCGTCAATGGTGGAGCGATGGAAATCGGGGATGGGCAAGAGGCCAGAATTGGAGGAGCGCAGAGATCTCGGGAGGTTGTGGGGCTGGAGGAGGTTACAGAGATAGGGAGGGGCGAGGCCAGGGAGGGATTTGAAAACAAGGATGAGAATTTTAACAGTTCTATTGGATCGCTCTTAACCTTCTCTGCTCCAATGAACACAGAGGAGCCGATCATGTGACCATCCTGCACACAAATACATTGAAGTTGCCGTTTGGGGCGGAGTGGCCTCGTTTCCTGAATTCCGCAGCTCCTTGGACGCATCTCTGGCGATGGGCCACAACCAATATCCAGCGGCCAAAAGAGGGGCCAGTTGGGGAGGAGCAATCAGCTGGCATTGGGGGTTGGGGTGGGGCACCAGGCGGGGCAGGGGGGGTTGATATGGGACACTCTGCGAGTAAGGCAACCATTCCATCAAACACCCTTCCCAAGTGGACACTGAGCGATTGCAACACTCGACCTGTGTTGTGGGGTCGCTCGCTAATTTGCATGAAAGTTGGGGGAAGGCTAGCGCACACCTTGTGCACTGAACCCCCGCTCACTTTGTGCCCACATTGAGATGGGGGGGGGGCAGCGTAGGCATCAGGCCTCCATGCCCAATAAGATGGGAGTGCAGGCTCCCCCCACCCCAATGCCCTTCAGCCATCGTATTATCCAACCCAGAATCCCAGCTCAGGGTCTCAGCTCGACCCTCAGAGTGGGGCTCAAACCCACAAACCCTCCGTCTCAGGGCCGAGGGTTCTGACATCATCCGCGTCCCTTTCTCTATCATGGGGAACCCGAGACATCGCGCCATCTCGCTGTGTTTGACCTGCGGCGGCCAACGCTATCAAATTCCGGATACGCGGAAACAGTAGTGAGTGCCACGAGGGGACGAGTGTTTAACGTGTGTTCAGGAACTCCAGCCTGCATAATCTTAACAGTGCTTTTTAAATATTTTAAACAGGTTAAAAAAAGAACCCGTTGCATTTCTATAGCGCCTTTCACGACCACCGGACGTCCCAAAGCGCTTCACAGCCAATGAGGTACTTTTGGAAGTGTAGTCACTGTTGTAATGGCAGCCAATTTAAAAACAGTAAGATCCCACGAACAGCAATGAGATAAATGATCAGATAATCTGTTTATAATGATGTTGTTTAAGGGATAAATAATTGCCAGGACAACGGGGAGAACTCCCCTGCTCTTCTTCAAAATAGTGCTGTGGGATCTTTTACGTTCACCCGAGAGTGCAGACAGGGCCTCGGTTTAACGTCTCATCCGAAAGATGGCACCTCCGACAGTGCAGCAATCCCTCAGTACTGACCCTCCGACAGTGCAGCACTCCCTCAGTACTGCCCCTCTGACAGTGCAGCGCTCCCTCAGTACTGCCCCTCCGACAGTGCAGCGCTCCCTCAGTACTGCCCCTCCAACAGTGCGGCGCTCCCTCAGTACTGCCCCTCCGACAGTGCAGTGCTCCCTCAGTACTGACCCTCCAACAGTGCAGCGCTCCCTCAGTACTGCCCCTCCGACAGTGCAGTGCTCCCTCAGTACTGACCCTCCAACAGTGCAGCGCTCCCTCAGTACTGCCCCTCTGACAGTGCAGCGCTCCCTCAGTACTGTCCCTCCGATAGTGTGGCGCTCCCTCAGTACTGCCCCTCCGACAGTGCAGCGCTCCATCAGTACTGCCCCTCCGACAGTGCAGTGCTCCCTCAGTACCGCCCCTCCGACAATGCGCCCCCCTCACTACTGCCCCTCCGACAGTGCCGCGCTCCCTCAGTACTGCCCCCCCGACAGAGCAGCACTCCCTCAGTACTGCCCCTCCGACAGTGCAACGCTCGCTCATTACTACCCCTCTGACAGAGCAGCGCTCCCTCAGTACTGCCGCTCCGACAGTGCAGCACTCCCTCAGTACTGCCCCTCTGACAGTGCAGCGCTCCCTCAGTACTGCCCTCCAACAGTGCAGCAGGCTCCCTCAGTACTGTCCCTCTGACAGTGCAGCACTCCCTCAGTACTGCCCCTCTGACAGTGCAGCACTCCCTCAGTACTGCCCCTCTGACAGTGCAGCACTCCCTCAGTACTGCCCCTCTGACAGTGCAGCGCTCCCTCAGTACTGCCCCTCTGACAGTGCAGCGCTCCCTCAGTACTGCCCCTCTGACAGTGCAGCACTCCCTCAGTACTGCCCCTCTGACAGTGCAGCGCTCCCTCAGTACTGCCCCTCTGACAGTACAGTTCTCCCTCAGTACTGCCCCTCCGACAGTGCAGCACTCCCTCAGTACTGCCCCTCTGACAGTGCAGCACCTGGCTTATGTGCTCAAGTCTCTTGAACCCCCGGCCTTCTGACTCAGAGGCATGAGTACTACCCACTGAGCCACAGAAGGCCTCACTGAAACAATGGTCAGCGGAACATTGCGAGAGCACGTTAAGCATCTTCCATTCAAATCACTTACCACCATTCTCAGCGATACTGTTGAAACCTTTGATTTGTTAGTTCGGCCCTTGTTTTTCTATCAGCTGATGGTGATTTGATGGCTCTGTCTCCATCTCTCGGAATCCCGATGGATAACTAAAGCTCCGTGTAAATTTCATTGGAACCTCTGTCTGGTGGCGTTGGCTGTCATTGACCTAATAGAAGTTTGCAGAAGGCTGGCATTAACAAAGATACTTTGTGTAAATCCATCCCCGCAGTCCAGCGACATCTCAATCCTGACCCTGAGACCACTGATAGCCTGAGGCAGGACAGCGGTCAAGTACACAGCTGTCGCAGCAACTCATTCCCTCCAATATCGGGCTAGGTTTTGATTAAAGAAACCTAGTTTGTCTCTCAGACACTGAATGTATACAGATTCAACAACGTCAAAAAAAAACAAATTAAACTCTGGGTAGATTCATTCATCACTTCGAACTCTGTCGGTAACCTGTCACGATAAATGTAATCTCAAGTCCGGCACAGCAATGTGCGATCTGCTGATGGAGTGTGAGGTTCTCCTTGAATTGATTCAGAGCGACTTTTGATCGACATCCAGCTTTTCGCTTCAGTAGAATGGACCGAAGGCAGCTTGGTGTGGTGTGAGGTTGATGGAGTGAGAAGGTCGTGGGTTCAAGCCCCACTCCAGGACTTGAGCACATGGTCCTGGCTGACACTCCCAGCGCGGGGCCAGAGATGGTGCAGGGGGATTTTGGGCTGGGCAGTTGAGGTGCCTCGGGTTTACTGGCCTGCCGTATCCGGGGGTGTCTGATTTTAACTGGCTCTTTTGAACAGGATGCAACGGCACCCGCCTGAAGCTGGGAGGGTCCCAATTGGCATATGCTGATCGGGGGTCCGATGGCATCGATCGGATCGCGACGGCATTTCAACTCTTTCTGTGGATTTCCCGTCATGCTGAAGCAGGTCTGTCGGGGATCGGGACGTGGGGATTCCAGCTCTGATTGGACGTGTTGCTGGAGGTTTCATCACATGACCTCCCACCGCCCCACCCCAACCTCCCGCCATTGGCCCATCCTCCAGGCGCCGCCACCTTCACACGGCCAATTGGAAAGGGAACACACTCTTCAGGATGATTTGGACAGGTTGGGTGATTGGGCAGAAGCGTGGCAGATGCAATATAACATGGATAAGTGCGAGGTTATCCACTTTGGTGTCAAAAACAGAAAGGCAGACTATTATCTGAATGGCAATAGATTGGGAGAAGGGGAAGTGCAACGAGACCTGGGTGTCCTTGTGCACCAGTCGCTGAAAGTAAGCATGCAGGTGCAGCAGGCGGTGAAGAAGGCAAATGGTACGTTGGCCTTAATAGCGAAAGGGTTTGAGTATAGGAACAGGGATGTCCTGCTGCAGTTGTACAGGGCCTTGGTGAGACCACACCTTGAGTACTGTGTGCAGTTTTGGTCGCCTTATCTGAGGAAGGATGTTCTTGCCATGGAAGGAGTTCAGCGAAGATTCACAAGGCTGATACCTGGGATGGCAGGAATGACATATGAGGAGAGATTGGGTCGATTGGGCTTATACTCGCTGGAGTATAGAAGAATGAGAGGAGATCTCATCCCCCTAACCCGCCCTCACCACCAAACCCCACTTCCCCACTCCCGTCGGCAGGCCTGCGGGGGGGCGAGCACGGTCCGACTGATCTCCGAGGCCGACACCCATCTCCCGCCCACTTCCTGCCTGTTCTGGTAATGAGGCCCAGGCGGTTCAAATGGCCACGGCCTCAATCAGACACTGGGCGGGGCGGAAACTGGCTGGCCCTCACCAGAAACCCACTGGGAGTTAAAATCGACCCTTTGGATGAGATGTTATATCGAGATGATTCTGTCCACTAGTCCAGCCGGGCCTCGAAAGATCCCATGGCACTATTCCAAGAAAGGTGGAGAATTCTCTTGGCATCCTGGCAAACATTCCTCCTTCTACCATCACCACCACAGAACCGTACAGCACACAAGGCAGCCATTCGGCCCATCGTGCCTGTGCCGGCTCTTCGAAAGAGCTCTCCAATTGGTCCCACTCCCCCCTGCTCTTTCCCCACAGCCCTGGGAGTGTCAGCCTGGATTATGGGCTCAAGTCTCTGGAGTGGGACTTGAACCCACGACCTCTGACTCCACGGCTGACACCTCTGCCTTTTCCACAAAACTATGACTCTGAGTCTGGCCGTGATCAACAACCCAACTGTGGGCCAGGTCAAAGTGTGAGCACAAACTGAGCTGGAGTTCAGCTTGGAGGGACTGAGTGGGGCCGTGGGGCCGGGACAGACATCGTTATGTTGGAATTAAGACTCTCCACCAATCAGTTCAACAAAATATCTGGAAATAAAAAGCTTGTATCATAAAGAAGGCACTCGCTGACCAACATTGGCTCCTGGTCAGGCAACACCTCAAATTTAAAATTCTCATCCTTGTGTTCAGACTCCTCCCTGGCCTCGCCCCTCCCTATCTCTGGAACCTCCTCCAGCCCCACAACCCTCCCAGATCTCTGCACTGCTTCAATTCTGGCATTTTAGAATCAGAGAAATTTAGGGCACAGAACGGGGCCATTCGGCCCATCGTGTCCGCGCCAGCCGACAAAGAGCTCTCCAGCCTAATCCCACTTTCCAGCTCTTGGTCCGTAGCCCTGTAGGTTACGGCACTTCAAGTGCATATCCAAGTACTTTATAAATGTGATGAGGGTTTCTGCCTCTACCACCCTTTCAGGCAGTGAGTTCCAGACCCCCACCACCCTGGGGATGGGAGGATTCAGGAAAGAGTAAATTTAAAAGCAGTGAGAGAAATGTCAAGGCTCTAGAGCAGAGTAGAGTTTTGGGTAAAAATAAGCAGAGTGGGTCAGGAAGGGACAGAGAGAGTAACAAAGGTAATAAGGCATCAGTGACTAAGGTGACATCAGGGAAAAATAGAAATAAGTCAAAGCTAAAGGCATTATATCTGAATGCGCGAAGCATTCACAACAAAATAGATGAATTAATAGCATAGATAGAAATTAACAGGTTTGATCTAATAGACGTAACGGAGACATGGTTGCAAAGTGGTCAAGGCTGGGAACTAAATATTCCAGGATACTTAACTTTTAGAAGAGATAGGCAAAATGGAAAAGGAGGAGGGGTAGCCCTGAAAATAAAGGATGGGATAAAGACAGTAGAGAGAAAGGATCTTAACTCTGAAAATCAAGAAGTAGAATCAATTTGGGTGGAGCTAAGAAACAGCAAGGGGCAGGAAACATTGGTGGGAGTTGTTTATAGGCCCCCAAACAGTAGTTCTAATGTAGGGCAGAGTATAAATCAGGAAATTAGAGGCGCATGTAACAAGGGTAATACAGTAATCATGGGGGACTTTAATCTACATATAGACTGGGCAAACCAAATTTGCAGTAATAGTGTGGAGGACAAATTCATGGAATGTATGCAAGATAGTTTTCTAGATCAGTATGTTGAGGAACCAACTAGGGGACAGGTTATTTTAGATCTAGTATTGTACAATGAGAAAGGGTTAATTAATAACCTTGTAGTAAAGGGGCCTTTAGGGAAGAGTGACCATAATATGATAGAATTTTATATTAAGTTTGAAAGTGATTTAGTTAAATCCGAAACTAGGGTCTTAAATCTAAACAAAGCAAACTACATAGGTATGAGGGGCGAGTTGGCGAAGGTAAATTGGGAAACTACATTAAAAGGTATGATGGTAGACAAGCAATGGCTAACATTTAAAGAATTAATACATAATTTACAACAAATATACATTCCTTTAAGGCACTAAAGCCCCACAGGAAAAGTGCTCCAACCGTGGCTAACAAGAGAAGTTAAAGATAGTATTAGATCAAAGGAAGAGGCTAATAATGTTGCCAAAAAGAGCAGTAAGCCTGAGGATTGGGAGGATTTTAGAATTCAGCAAAGGAGGACCAAGAAATTGATAAAGAAAGGGAAAATAGAATATGAGAGTAAACTAGCAAGAGACATAAAAATGGACTTCACGGAAGAAGACGCAAAAACCTTCCCGGAACTAGTGGAGAACGAAGGCTCTAGCAAGAATAGGAACTGAAAGAAATTAGTATTAGTAAAAAAAATAGTACTGGTGAAATTAATGGGACTAAAAGCCGATAAATCCCTTGGACCTGATGGCCTACATCCTGGGGTTTTGAAAGATTTGGCTATAGAGATAGTGGATGCATTGGTTGTCATCTTCCAAAATTCCACAGATTCTAGAATGGTTCCCACGGATTGGAAGGTAGCAAATGTAACCCCACTATTTAAGAAAGGAGGGAGAGAGAAAACGGGGAACTACAGACCAGTTAGCCTGACACCAGTAGTAGGGAAAATGCTAGAATCTATTATTAAGGAGGTGGTAACAGGGCACTGAGAAAATAATAATAGGACTGGGCAGAGTCAACACGGATTTATGAAAGGGAAATTATGTTTGACAAATCTGTTAGAATTTTTTGAGGTTGTAACTTGCAGAATTGATAAGGGGGAACCAGTGGATGTGGTGTATTTGGATTTTCAGAAGGCATCTGATAAGGTGCCACACAAGAGATGATTAAACAAAATTAGGGCTCATGGGATTGGGGGTAATATACTAGCATGGATTGAGGATTGGTTAACAGACAGAAAACAGAGAGTAGGAATAAACGGGTCACTTTCGGATTGGCAGGCTGTAACTAGTGGGGTACCACAAGGATCAGTGCTTGGGCCTCAGCTATTCACAATCTACATCAATGATTTGGATGAGGGGACCAAATGTAATATATCCAAGTTTGCTGATGCTACAAGTCTGGGTGGGAATGTAAGTTGTGAGGAGGATGCAAGGAGGCTTCAAGGGGATATAGACAAGCTAAGTGAGTGGGCAAGAACATGGCAAATGGAATATAATGTGGAGAAATGTGAAGTTATCCACTTTGGTAGGAAAAATAGAAAAACAAAGTATTTTTTAAATGGTGAGAGATTGGGAAATGTTGGTGTTCAGAGGGACCTGGGTATCCTTGTACACGAATCACTGAAAGTTAACATGCAGGTACAGCAAGCAATTAGGAAAGCAAATGGTATGTTGGCCTTTATTACAAGAGGATTTGAGTATAAGAGTAAAGATGTCTTACTGCAATTATATAGGGCCCTGGTGAGACCACACCTGGAGTATTGTGTACAGTTTTGGTCTCCTTACCTAAGGAAGGATATACTTGCCATAGAGGGACATAAGAACATAAGAAATAGGAGCAGGAGTAGGCCATTCGGCCCTTCGAGCCTACTCCGCCATTCGATGAGATCATGGCTGATCTTCTGCCTCAACTCCATTCACCAGCCCTATCGCCATATCCCTTGATGCCCTTACTAGTCAGAAATCTATCGACTTCTGTTTTGAATATACCCAATGACTGAGCCTCCACAGCCCTCTGGGGTAGAGAATTCCAAAGATTCACCACCCTCTGTGTGAAGAAATTTCTTCTCATCTCAGTCCTGAATGGCCTACCCTTTATCCTGAGGCTGTGGCCCCTGGTTCTAGACTCCCCAGCCAAGGGAAACATTCTCCCAGCATCCACCCCATCAAGCCCTGTAATAATTTTGTATGCTTCAATGAGATCCCCTCTCATTCTTCTGAATTCAAGAGAATACAGGCCTAGTTTACTCAATCTCTTCTCATACGACAGTCCCGCCATCCCAGGAATCAATCTCGTGAACCTTCGTTGCACTCCCTCTATGGCAAGTATATCCTTCCTTAGGTAAGGAGACCAAAATTATACACAGTACTCCAGGTGTGGTCTCACCAAGGCCCTCTATAATTGGAGTAAGACTTCTTTACTCCTGTACTCAAATCCTCTTGTAATGAAGGCCAGCATACCATTTGCCTTCCTAATGGCTTGCTGCACCTGCACATTCACTTTCAGTGACTCATGTACAAGGACACCCAGGTCCCTTTGAGCATCTGCATTCCCCAATCTTTCACCATTTAGGAAACACTCTGCCTTTCTGTTTTTTCTACCAAAGTGGATAACTTCACATTTATCCACATTATATTCCATCTGCCATGTTCTCGCCCACTCACTGAGCCTGTCGAGATCCCCTTGAAGCCTCTTCACATCCTCTTCACAACTGACACTGCCACCTAGCTTTGTATCATCAGCAAATTTGGAAATGTTACATTTAGTCCCCTCATCCAAATCATTGATATAGATTGTGAATAGCTGGGGCCCAAGCACCGATCCTTGCGGTACCCCACTAGTCACAGCCTGCCATCCTGAAAAAGACCTGTTTATCCCTACTCTTTGTTTTCCAACGAGGGTTCACCAGACTAGTTCCTGGGATGGGGGGATTGTCCTATGAGGAGAGATTGAGTAGACTAGTCCTATATTCTCTTGAGTTTAGAAGAATGAGAGGTGATCTCATTGAAACATACAATATTCTTACAGGGCTTGACAGGGCAGATGCAGGGAGGATGTTTCCCCTGGCTGGGGAGTCTAGAACCAGGGGTCACAGTCTCAGAATAAGGGGATGGCCATTTAGGACTGAGATGAGGAGAAATTTCTTCACTCAGAGGGTGGTGAATCTTTGGAATTCTCTACTCCAGAGGGCTGTGAAGGTTCAGTCGTTGAGTATATTCAAGATAACGATCGATAGATTTTTGAATATTAAGGGAATCAAGGGATGTGGGGATAGTTCAGGAAAGTGGAGATGAGGTAGAAGATCAGCCATGATCTTATTGAATGGCGGAGCAGGCTCGAAGGGCTGAATGGCCGACTCCTGCTCCTATTTCTTATGTTCTTACCCTCTGGGTGAAAAGGTTCTCCTCAACTCCCCACTAATCCTTCTACCAATTACTTTTAATCTCTGCCCCCTGGTTATTGATCTCTCTGCTAAGGGAAATAGGTCCTTCCTCTCCACTCTATCTCGGCCCCTCAATTTTATACACCTCAATTAACTCTCCCCTCAGCCTCCTCTGTTCCAAAGAAAACAACCCCAGCCAATCCAGTCATTCCTCATCCTTTACGCATCCCCGATTTTAATCGCAGCACCATTGGCGGCCGTGCCTTCAGCTGCCTGGGTCCTAAGCTCTGGAATTCCCTCCTTAGACCTCTCCGCCTCGCTCTCCTCTCTTTCTTCCTTCAAGACGCTCCTTAAAACCTACCTCTTTGACCCAGCTTTTGGTCACCTGTCCGAATATCTCCTTATGTGGCTCGGTGTCAAGTTTTGTTTGATAACGTTCCTGTGAAGCGCCTTGCGATGTTTTACTATGTTAAAGGTGCTATATAAATGCAAGTTGTTGCTGTTGAATGGTTGAGAAAAGGTTTAAATTTAGCAGCTCTTGATGAATTATAAATTCCATCTGACAGAGAAACTCCCAGCTGTGTACAACAAGGTATTGTACATGATCGCGATCTAGTAACCCTCTGCTGGCCAGAGAACATATGTGGAGCTTGGGATCGGACTCGACTGTGACAGTGAACAGCCTGGAACACCCAATCTCTGGCTTCACACACAAAGAATGGTCACTTGGCTGAGATACTGGATGGTGTCCGGCACCTAGGGAGCCCATACCCCAGGGAGAGTCATTGCCTTCAGGCAATGGCGAGACACAACTGGAAAACAAAGAAATCTACATCAGGATTAGCTGGACAGGCAAAGGGGGGAATGTCCAGGCTCCACCTCACGGGTCAATTATAATCAGTTAATTTCCATTTGAGACTGTTGATGTTTCACAGTCAGGTTCCAGAGTAAGGCTCCTGTGATTTCTGTCACTGACCCGGAACACAATGAAAGCAGCCCATCAGTATCCAATTCTCTCAAACACACACTCCCATTCACCTGGGAGAAAACTGAACAGTTCTCAATGGAGGAAGCTTTACTCTGTATCTAACCCGTGCTGTACCTGCCCTGGGAGTGTTTGATGGGAACAGTGTAGAGGGAGCTTTACTCTGTATCTAACCCATGCTGTACCTGCCCTGGGAGTGTTTGATGGGACAGTGTAGAGGGAGCTTTACTCTGTATCTAACCCGTGCTGTCCCTGCCCTGGGACTGTTTGATGGGAACAGTGTAGAGGGAGCTTTACTCTGTATCTAACCCATGCTGTACCTGCCCTGGGAGTGTTTGATGGGACAGTGCAGAGGGAGCTTTACTCTGTATCTAACCCGTGCTGTACCTGCCCTGGGAGTGTTTGATGGGAACAGTGTAGAGGGAGCTTTACTCTGTATCTAACCCGTGCTGTACCTGCTCTTGGAGTGTTTGATGGGACAGTGTAGAGGGAGCTTTACTCTGTATCTAACCTGTGCTGTACCTGCCCTGGGAGTGTTTGATGGGACAGTGTAGAGGGAGCTTTACTCTGTATCTAACCCATGCTGTTCCTGCCCTGGGAGTGTTTGATGGGACAGTGTAGAGGGAGCTTCACTCTGTATCTAACCCGTGCTGTACCTGCCCTGGGAGTGTTTGATGGGACAGTGTAGAGGGAGCTTTACTCTGTATCTAACCCGTGCTGTACCTGCCCTGGGAGTGTTTGATGGGACAGTGTAGAGGGAGCTTTACTCTGTATCTAACCCGTGCTGTACCTGCCCTGGGAGTGTTTGATGGGACAGTGTAGAGGGAGCTTTACTCTGTATCTAACCCGTGCTGTACCTGCCCTGGGAGTGCTTGATGGGACAGTGTAGAGGGAGCTTTACTCTGTATCTAACTCGTGCTGTGCCTGCCCTGGGAGTGTTTGATGGGACAGTGTGGAAGTAGCTTTACTCTGTATCTAACCCGTGCTGTACCTGCCCTGGGAGTGTTTGATGGGGCAGTGTAGAGGGAGCTTTACTCTGTATCTAACCCGTGCTGTACCTGCCCTGGGAGAGTTTGATGGAGCAGTGTAGAGGGAGCTTTGGATTTAGAGTAAAGTGTAGAGATGGATTACACTGTGTGTAGGGATGGGGGACATTCCTCATGGATCACTGACTGCATACACCACTTTCCCCATCTCCAGCCTCTCCACCTGGGTGGTGCCCTAAAGCCACCAGTGAGCGAGCGACCGGGGCAGGTTAGCGAGTTAGCAGGAACAGAAAGGGATGGAGAGATGGAGAGAAGGCTGCAGCGTGCAAACCCACCGAGACCCCCAATGGATATAAAACTGAGAGTTTCCCTTCAGGTGGGTTAACATGAATAAGGAGGCCACCGGGCTGCATTCCGCCTGTGTACAGTGCAGTCCCGGCCTAAACTAACTCAGGTCCTCCGGACCCGGAATTGTAAAGGGTGGACACAATTATACATAGAAAACATGTCCATGCCGATAAATGCATGAAATATTCACAATGAAACATACACAATGACATATGCATGAAATGTACATGATATATGTTATGCACATGAAATATATGCATAATGACATGCATGAAATTATATTGTGTCTGAAATGTTCACAATGAATTTTACACTATATGTAGATTACATAGAGTCTACAGCACAGAAATGGGCCATTCAGCCCAACTGGTCTCGATCTATGACAGATGTAAGATATATATAGATCATAGAATCATAGAAATTGACGGCACAGAAGGAGGCCATTCGGTCCATCGTGTCCGTGCCGGCTGAAAAGAGCTCTCCAGCCTAATCCCACTTTCCAGCTCTTGGTCCGTAGCCCTGTAGGTTACGGCACTTCAAGTGCATATCCAAGTACTTCTTAAATGTGATGAGGGTTTCTGACTCTACCACCCTTTCAGGCAGTGAGTTCCAGACCCCCACCACCCTCTGGGTGAAAAGATTTCTCCTCAACTCCCCTCTAAACCTCCGACCAATTACTTTAAATCTATGCCCCTGGTTATTGACCACCCTGCTAAGGGAAATAGGTCCTTCCTGTCCACTCTATCTGGGCCCCTCATAAGAACATAAGAACATAAGAAATAGGAGCAGGAGTAGGCCAATCGGCCCCTCGAGCCTGCTCCGCCATTCAATAAGATCATGGCTGATCTGATCCTAACCGCCAATCTACAATCTATCACAGAACCATCTCCTGCATCTAACAGAATTGCACACACGAAATAGGAGCAGAATCAGGCTACACAGTCCCTGGGCCCGCTCCACTAACCACAGGGCCATGACCGATCCGAACCTAGACTCATGTCCAAATTCCTGCCCGCTCCCCGTAACCCTTAATGCCCTTTACTTCTAGGAAACTGTCTATTTCTGTTTTAAATTTAATTAATGTTGTAGCTTCTACAGCTTTTTGTGGCAGCATATTCCATGGACCTACCACCCTCTGAGTGAAGTAGTTCCTCCTCATCTCAGTTTTGAAAGAGCAGCCCCTTATTCTAAGACTATGTCCCCTAGTTCTCGTCTCACCCGTCATCGGGAACATCCTCCCCGCATCCACCCGATCCAACCCCTTCACAATCTTATATGTTTCAATAAGATCGCCTCTCTTTCTTCTGAACTCCAATGAGTAGAGTCCCAATCTACCCAACCTCTCCTCATATGACCGCCCCCTCATCCCCGGGATTAACCGAGTGAACCTTTTTTGCACTGCCTCGAGAGCAAGGATGTCTTTCCTTAAGTAAGGACACCAAAACTGTATGCAGTATTCCAGGTGCGGTCTCACCAATACCTTGTACAACTGAAGCAATACCTCCCTATTTTTATATTCTATCCCCCTAGCAATGAAAGCCAACATTCCATTTGCCTTCTTAATCACTTGCTGCACCTGCATACTAACCTTTTGAGTTTCGTGCACCAGGACCCCCAGATCCCTTTGCACTTCAGTACTCTCCAGTTTCTTGCCATTAAGATAATAAATTGCTCTAGGATTTTTCCTGCCAAAGTGCATCACCTCACACTTTCCAGTGTTGTATTCCATCTGCCAAATCTCTGCCCACTTACTTAGCCTGTCTATGTCCCCTTGCAGGTTTTTTATGTCCTCCTCACTCACTACTTTCCCTCCCATCTTTGTATCATCTGCAAATTTTGATATGTTACACTTGGTCCCTTCCTCCAAATCGTTAATATAGATTGTGAAGAGTTGGGGACCCAGCACTGACCCCTGTGGAACACCACTAGTTACTGATTGCCAGTCTGAGAATGAACCATTTATCCCAACTCTTTGCTTTCTGTTACTTTCATACACCTCAATTAAGTCTCCCCTCAGCCTCCTCTGTTCCAAAGAAAATAACCCCAGCCTATCCAATCTTTCCTCATAGCTAAAATTCCCCAGCCCAGGCAACATCCTGGTAAATCTGATATAGGTATGTGTATGTGTATGGATATAGATATAATGAAATATATACATGATATATATTATATATACACAAATGTTGTGCATGAAATGTTCACAGCGAAATTTACACTTTCTATATTTACACGGATGAAACATTCAGCTAATGAAATACACAGGGAAATGTACACATTGAAATTCGGGCGGGTCAGCGCGGTGAGAGCTCGAGCATGTGCTAAATCCGGGCTCACAAATGTCAGCTGAGAGTTGAGCCGCCCAGCTGGTGCAGAAACAAGTTGCTGGTGGCTGCACTCTGTGGCCTTTACATAGAAACATAGAAACATAGAAAATAGGTACAGGAGTAGACCATTCGGTCCTTCGAGCCTGCACCGCCATTCAATGCGTTCATGGCTGAACATGCTACCTCAGTACCCCATTCCTGCTTTCTCGCCATACCCCTTGATCCCCCTAGTTGTGAGTGTTATATCTAACTCCCTTTTGAATATATTTAGCGAACTGGCCTCAACAACCTTCTGTGGAAGAGAATTCCATAGATTCACCACTCTCTGGGTGAAGAAGTTCCTCCTCAGCTCAGTCTTAAATGGCTTCCCCTTAATCCTTAGACTGTGACCCCTGGTTCTAGTTTTCCCTAACATTGGGAACATTCTTCCCGCATCTAATTTGTCTAAACCAGTCAGGATTTTAAATGTCTCTATAAGATCCCCCCCTCATTCTTCTGAACTCCAGAGGATACAAGTTCAGTTGACCCAATCTTTCTTGATATGTCAGTCCGGCCATCCCAGGAATCAATCTAGTGAACCTTCGCTGCACTCCCTCAATAGCAAGAATGTCCTTCCTTAAGTTAGGAGACCAAAACTGCGCACAATACTCCAGGTGTGGCCTCACCAAGGCCCTGTACAACTGCAGCATCACCTCCCTACTCCTGTACTCAAATCCCCTTGCTATGAAGGCCATCATTCCGTTTGCTTTCTTGACTGCCTGCTGCACTTGCATTCCCACCTTCAGTGACTGATGTACCATGACGCCCAGGTCTCGTTGCACCTCCCCTTTCCCTAATCTGCCACCATTCAGGTAATAGTCCGCCTCTCTATTTTTAGCACCAAAGTGGATAACCTCACATTTATCCACATTGTACTTCATCTGCCATACATTTGCCCATTCACCCAACCTGTCCAAGTCACTCTGTAGCCTCCTAGCATCCTCCTCATTGTTCACACTGCCTCCCAATTTAGTGTCATCCGCAAATTTGGAGATATTACATTTAATCCCTTCGTCCAAATCATTAATATATAATGTAAACAGCTGGGGTCCCAGCACCGAACCCTGCGGTACCCCGCTGGTCACTGCCTGCCATTCTGAAAAGTACCCATTTACTCCTACTCTTTGTTTCCTGTGTGCCAACCAGTTCTCAATCCACGTCAACACATTACCCCCAATCCCATGTGCTTTAACTTTGCTCACCAATCTCTTGTGTGGGACCTTGTCGAAGGCCTTCTGAAAGTCCAAATACACCACATCTACTGGTTCCCCCCTGTCCACCCTATTGGAAACATCCTCAAAAAATTCCAGAAGATTTGTCAAGCATGATTTCCCTTTCACAAATCCATGCTGACTTGGACCTATCATGTCGCCACTTTCCAAATGGTCTGTTATGACATCTTTAATAATTGCTTCCATCATTTTACCCACGACCGATGTCAGGCTGACCGGTCTATAATTCCCTGCTTTCTCCCTCCCTCCTTTTTTAAAAAGAGGGGTTACATTGGCCACCCTCCACTCCATCGGAACTGATCCAGAGTCTAAGGAATGTTGGAAAATGATCGTCAATGCATCCACTATTTCCAAGGCCACCTCCTTAAGTACTCTGGGATGCAGACCATCAGGCCCCGGGGATTTTTCAGCCTTCAGTCCCATCAATTTCCCCAATACCTTTTCCCGACTAATAAGGATTTCCCTCAGCTCCTCCCTCTTACCAGATCCTCTGACCCCTTTTATTTCCGGCAGGTTGTGTGTGTCCTCCACAGTAAACACCGAACCAAAGTACTTGTTCAATTGATCTGCCATTTCCTTGTTCCCCATTACGACTTGCCCTGTTTCCGACTGCAGGGGACCTACGTTTGTTTTTACTAACCTCTTTCTTTTTACATATTTATAGAAGCTTTTGCAGTCCATTTTAATGTTCTCTGCAAGCTTCCTTTCATATTTTATTTTCCCTGCCCTAATCAAACCCTTCGTCCTCCTTTGCTGAGTTTTGAAGTTCTCCCAGTCCCCGGGTTTGCTGCTACTTCTGGCCAATTTGTATGCAACTTCCTTGGTTTTAATACTATCCCTGATTTCCCTTGTTAGCCATGGTTGAGCCACCTTCCCTTTTTTATTTTTACGCCAGACCGGGATGTACAATTGTTGTAGTTCATCCATGCGATCTCTAAATGTCTGTCATTGCCCTTCCACTGATAGCCCCTTAAATATCGCTTGCCAATTTAACCTCGCCAATTCACGCCTCATACCATCAAAGTTGCCCTTATTTAAGTTCTGGACCATGGTCTCTGACTTAACTGTTTCCTTCTCCATCCTAATGTAGAACTCCACCATACTATGGTCACTCTTCCCCAGGGGGCCTCGTACCACAAGATTGCTGATTAGTCCTTCCTCATTACACAACACCCAGTCCAGGATGGCCTCCCCTCGAGTTGGTTCCTGAACATATTGGTTTAGGAAACCATCCCTTAAACACTCCAGGAAATCCTCCTCCACCGTATTGCTTCCAGTTTGAGTAGCCCAATCTATATGCATATTAAAGTCACCCATGATAACTGCCGTGCCTTTTTTGCACGCACCTCTGATTTCCTGTTTCATACCCTCCCTCACCTCACCACTGCTGTTTGGAGGTCTGTACACAACTCCCACTAACGTTTTCTGCCCTTTGGTGTTCTGCAGCTCAACCCATATTGATTCCACATCCTCCAAGCTGATGTCCTTCCTAGCTATTGCATTAATCTCCTCTTTAACCAGCAATGCTACCCCACCCCCTTTTCCTTTTATTCTATCCTTTCTGAATGTTGAATACCCCTGGATGTTCAGTTCCCAGCCTTGATTGTTCTGGAGCCATGTCTCTGTAATCCCAATCACATCGTATCCGTTAACATC
This sequence comes from Squalus acanthias, assembly GCA_030390025.1. Taxonomy (NCBI): domain Eukaryota; kingdom Metazoa; phylum Chordata; class Chondrichthyes; order Squaliformes; family Squalidae; genus Squalus; species Squalus acanthias. Next base: position 480,693 of record JASTWF010000043.1, read on the forward strand.
TATTTGCACAGTCAATTCATCCACCTTATTACGGATACTCCTTGCATTAAGACACAGAGCCTTTAGGCTTATTTTATTAACATCCTTTGTCCTTTTAGACTTATGATTTAGTATGGCCCTTTGTGTTTCTTGCCTTTGTTTACTCGGCCTTCCCCTATTGTTTCTCACCCTTCTAACATTTGTTTCTGACTGCATATTACTTCCCCCTGTTTCGCTACATAGGTTCCCCTTCCCCTGCCATATTAGTTTAAATCCTCCCGAACTGCTTTAGCAAATATTACCCCGAGGACATCGGTTCCAGTCCTGCCCAAGTGCAGACCGTCCCTTTTGTACAGGTCCCACTTCCCCCAGAACTGGTTCCAATGCCTCAGGAATTTGAATCCCTCCCTCCTGCACCACTGCTCAAGCCACGTATTCAATCTCACTATCCTGTTCTCTCTATTCTGATTAGCTCGACTGAGAGAGAAATAGAAAGACCGGGACAGACAGAGAGGATTGAGAGAGAGAGAGAGAACCGGGGGAATAAACAGGCAGAGGGTGGGACAGACAGAGGATTGAGAGAGAGAGAGAACCGGGGGAATAAACAGGCAGAGGGTGGGACAGACAGAGGATTGAGAGAGAGAGAGAACCGGGGGAATAAACAGGCAGAGGGTGGGACAGACAGAGGATTGAGAGAGAGAGAGAACCGGGGGAATAAACAGGCAGAGGGTGGGACAGACAGAGAGGATTGAGAGAGAGAGAGAACTGGGGGAATAAACAGGCAGAGGGTGGGACAGACAGAGGATTGAGAGAGAGAGAGAACCGGGGGAATAAACAGGCAGAGGGTGGGACAGACAGAGAGGATTGAGAGAGAGAGAGAACCGGGGGAATAAACAGGCAGAGGGTGGGACAGACAGAGAGGATTGAGAGAGAGAGAGAACCGGGGGAATAAACAGGCAGAGGGTGGGACAGACAGAGGATTGAGGCAGAGAATTCAAGGCAGAAAGACAAGGGACGGACTGAGGGAAACTAAAACAGCAAGACTGACGGAGCAGTGTGATAGTGTTTAAAACAGGCGGCGAGAGATTAGGATATCGAGAAAAAGAGATGGAGACAGACAGAGCCTGGGAGCAGAATGACTCGCTAGATTGGGGCGTGAATTGTTCACACAGTCCCGGCTCACCCCCAACACCCCATCCCAGGCAAACTGCCCTCGGCCCGGCCCGGCCCGGTTACACCGCCTCTGCTGCCCCTGGGCAAGAAATGGGGGATTTCTAAAGGAGCTCGGGAGCAGATTCCAGGAAAACCCTGTCCCACTGACCACCGGGAAGATTCTAAAGTTTTGTTTAGAAAGAACAAAGTTACGAACTTTATTCACTTCGGAATATTGAAAAATGACAGCAGTCAAAGAGGGTCAGAAACAATGTATCGGGTACAGAGGGGGGTCAAGGGTCAGGGAGGGGGGAGGGGATTACTGGGGTCAGGGGGAGGGAGGGGGAGAGGGATTACTGGGGTCAGAGAGGGGAGAGGGATTACTGGGGTCAGAGAGGGGAGAGGGATTACTGGGGTCAGGGAGGGGAGAGAGGGATTACTGGGGTCAGGGAGGGGAGAGGGATTACTGGGGTCAGGGAGGGGGGAGAGGGATTACTGGGGGTCAGGGAGAGGGAGGGGATTACTGGGGTCAGGGAGGGGAGAGGGATTACTGGGGGTCAGGGAGGAGGGAGGGATTACTGGGGTCAGAGAGGGGAGAGGGATTACTGGGGTCAGGGAGGAGGGAGGGATTACTGGGGTCAGAGAGGGGAGAGGGATTACTGGGGTCAGGGATGGGGGAGGGATAACTGGGGTCAGGGAGGGGAGAGGGATTACTGGGGTCAGGGAGGGGGAGAGGGATTACTGGGGTCAGGGAGGGGGGAGGGATTACTGGGGTCAGGGAGGGGGGAGGGATTATTGGGGGGAGGGAGGGGAGAGGGATTACTGGGTTCAGGGAGAGAGGGATTACTGGGGTTAGGGAGGGTTAGATGGATTACTGGGGGTCAAGTAGGGGGAGGGGGATTAACATAAGAATTAGGAGCAGGAATCGGCCAGACAGCCCCTCGAGCCTGCTCCGCCGTTCAATAAGATCATGGCTGAGCATCGACCTCAGCTCCACTTTCCCACCCGATCTCCATATCCCTTGATTCCCCTAGAGTCCAAAAATCTATCGATCTCAGACTTGAATATACTCAAAGACTCAGCATCCACAGCCCTCTGGGGCCGAGAATTCCAAAGATTCACAACCCTCTGAGTGAAGAAATTACTCCTCATCTCGGTCTTAAATGGCCGACCCGGTTAAGGGCAACACGGTGGCATAGTGGTTAGCACTGGTGCCTCACAACGCCAGGGACCCGGGTTCGAATCTGGCCTCGGGTGACTGTCTGTGTGGAGTTTGCACATTCTCCCCGTGTCTGCGTGGGTTTCCTCCGGGTGCTCCGGTTTCCTCCCACAGTCCAAAAATGTGCGGGTTAGGTTGATTTGGCTATGATAAATTGACCCTTAGTGTTAGGGGGGAATTAAATATGTGGGGTTACGGGGATAGGATGGGATATGTTAGGGGGAATTAAAATACGTGGGGTTACGGGGATAGGGTGGGATATGTGTCGGTGCAGGCTCGATGGGGATTCTGTGTGAGAAAGCAGGGACAGGGTACTGGATTTGGATGATCAGCCATGATCGTATTGAATGGTGGAGCAGGCTCGATGGGCCGAATGGCCTACTCCTGCTCCTAGTTTCTATGTTTCTATGACCCCTTATCCTGAGACTATGCCCCCTAGTTCTAGACACTCCAGCCAGGGGAAACAACCTCTCAGCATCTACCCTGTCAATCCCCTTCAGAATCTTGTATGTTTCAATGAGATCACCTCTCATTCTTCTAAACTCCAGAGAGTATAGGCCCATTCTACAAAATCTCTCCTCATAGGACAGCCCTCTCCTCCCAGGAATCAATCTAGTTTCACCGCCTCCAAGACAAGTATATCCTTCCTTAGATAAGGAGACCAGAACTGTGCACAGTGCTCCAGGTGTGGTCTCACCAAGGCCCAGTACAATTGTAGCAAGACTTCCTTACTGTTATATTCCAACCCCCTTGCAATAAAGGCCAACATGTCATTTGCCTTCCTTATTGCTTGCTGTACCTGCATGCTAGCTTTCTGTGTTTCTTGCACGAGGACACCCAAATCTCTCTGAACACCAACATTTGAAAGTTTCTCACCATTTAAAAAATATTCTGTTTATCTATTCTTCCTACCAAAGTAAATAACCTCACATTTCCCTACATTATACTCCATCTGCCACCTTACTGCCCACTCACTTAGTCGATCTATATCTCTTTGCAGCCTCTTTGTGTTCTCCTCACAGCTTACTGTCCCACCTAGCTTTGTATCATCAGCAAACTTGGATACATTATACTCGGTCCTTTCATCTAGGTCATTAATATAGATTATAAATAGCTGAGGCCCCAACACTGATCCTTGCAGCACCCCACTAGTTACAGCCTGCCAACCTGAAAAAGATCTGTTTATCCCTACTCTCTGTTTTCTGTCCATTAACCAATCCTCTATCCATGCTACTATATTACCCCCAACCCCATGAGCCCTAATCTTGTGTAATCACCTTTTATGTGGCACCTTATCGAATGCCTTTTGGAAATCCAAATATATTACATCCACTGGTTCCCCTTTATCTACCCTGCTAGTTACATCCTCAAAAAACGAATATATTTGTCAAACATGATTTCCCTTTCATAAAACCATGTTGACTCTGCCTAATCATATTATGATTTTCTAAATGACTTGATACCATTTCCTTAACAATGGATTTCAGCATTTTCCCTATGACTGATGTCAGGCTAACTGGCCTGCAGTTCCCTGTTTTTTCTCTCCCTCCTTTCTTGAATAGCGGGGCTACATTTGCGACCTTCCAAACCGCTGGGACCATTCCAGAATCTAGGGAATTTTGGAAGATCACAACCAATGCATCCATTATCTCTTCAGCCACCTCTTTTAGAACCCTAGGATGTAGGCCGTCAGGTCCAGGGGATTTGTCTGCTTTTAGTCCCATTATTTTCTCTAGTACTTTTTCTCTATTTATATTAATTACGTTAAGTTCCCCACTAGACCCTTGGTTCCCCACCGGGTCAAAATTAATTCCACAGAAACGGAAGCAGGTATATTGTGAAGAGAGGAGTCTGTTCAAGTGGGGTGGATGATCATTTGGGGTAAATCTCTAAGCTGAATGGCCGGTACCTGTTACCCAGCCCCTCGCACTCTCCTGCCCGACCCTCGTGCCCTCTGATAACTCAGTGGTGTGGGGACAGTGCCCGAGCGGGAGGGTGGGAGCGGGGATACGAGTTCTCTGTGAGAGAAGCACGGGAGAATGCGGGCTCCGGCTCCCACTGTCTGACCGGTCCCAGCCCCGGCTCCTTCACTTCACTTTGATTTGAGTGTCGTCGCCTCTCACCGAATCCCAGTGAATTATCGGGCAGTTCAACCAGGATTAATTCAAATTTAATCCTTACAGGGATAGAAGATAAATAAAATGCCGATTATCTGTTAGATGTGGGGCTCGGAGTCTCTGGTTAACCAGTGATAATCTCACGGGCACCACTGGCCGGGATTCGCAGTCTCACATTCCAGCAGTGAATTGAAATCAGTCCGACCTTTCAATAGCAGCTCCCGGGGTCTGAGCGCTGGATTCGATTGTTGAAAGGTCTCTCTCTCTCACACACCCTGAGATCGCTTCAGACACACACACACCCACACACACACCCACACACACCTCCACATACACCTCCACACACACCCCCACCCACACCCACCCACACACACCCACACACACACCCACACACACCTCCACACACTCCATTAGCAACACACATCAGAAAGTCACCATTTGATCTCAGATCACCAAACTGGTTGCGGTTTTAAGGGGATTTCACTGCTCCGTATTCACTCCCTGCTGCCACACAATCGCCAAACAACCAGAGTCGCACCGATTCACAAAGAGCTGCTGCAGAGGAATTATAAATCTGTTATTAATACACTTTTATATCATTGCACTAGTGTGGATACAGAGCTCTGGAGTTTGCACTGGGATGGAATCTGTCAGAGGCCCGGGAGCGCTTTATATTGATGTTTAGAGCTCCATATTAATTTAAAAATCTACACAGGTACAAATGTGATTTATATATAATATAGATTCATATACCATATAGGCATTTATATTGGAGATTTATATCTAAGAGAATGATGTATATATGTTGATATTAGTATAGGATATTGATTTTATATAAATAGACTGATATATAATAAGGACTTGGATAAGTTTCGATGTATTTATGATAGGGTTTTACATAGAATCGAGATTTATATATAATAGATTTGTATATAATCGAGGTGCATCTATAAGATTGATAGATAATCGGAATTGATATAATACAGATGTATCTATTAAAGATTTATATATAATAGATGTGGATATAATATGGATTTTATATAATAGATTTGTGTAGATTTTGATAAGAATATGTTGATATAACAGATTTACATGAAATAGAGATTTGCTTATAACATGGACAACAGAATTTATTTTCATATAAAATAGATTTAAATACAACATAGATTTGAATAAGAAAACGTGAATATATAAGATTTATATAATGCAGATGAATATACAACATAGATTTACATATAGTATGGATTTATATGTGACACCGATTTATATTTAGAATTGTATTCTGCATTAACCCGGGTGGGGAGCGGATAATCGGAACAAACGCTGAGAACAGTCAGACTGCCCGTTATCGGGAGTGGCTGGAGCTCCAGGCCGGGATTCTCGCCGCAATCCCCGGCCGCTCGGGGGATCCTCCCTCTCTCTGCAGTCTCCTTTTAGAATTCTATTTCAAAACAAGACTTGTAACTTCAAAACTGGAACCAACCCCCGAGGACATTCTTTGTTGATTGGTTCTGTGAAGCGGCGCCGGGTTCAGAGAGAGTGTTTGGGGAGAATGAATTGGTCCAATTCCCGAGCCCACTCCCTCCTCCCGCTCAAATCCAGCTCCGGGACCGAGCCCCGGGCTCCGGTTTAGCACCGAGACCGAGTCTGGGATGACTGAGCCTGAAACTTTGAGTCGAGGGGTTGAACCCCAGCCCCAGACTTTCTATACAAAGCACAGAAACTGCTAAATCTATCTCCCAATATAAAAACCACAGTCCCTGAATCCCAATCCCTGAATCCCATATTCCATTCCCTGAATCCAAATCCCAGTCTCTGAATCCCAATCCCATTCCCTAAATCCCAATCCCATTCCCTGAAACCCAATCCCTTTCCCTGAATCCAAATCCCAGTCTCTGAATCCCAATCCCATTCCCTAAATCCCAATCCCATGCCCTGAAACCCAATCCCTGTCCCTGAATCCCAATCCCAGCCTCTGAATCCTAATTCCAGTCTCTGACTCCCAATCCCATTCCCTGAATCCCAATCCCAGTCTCTGACTCCCAATCCCATTCCCTGAATCCCAATCCCAGCCTTTGCATTAGATGCGATACAGGGGCTGATCTTCACTGCAGGTGAGGTTGCTGTGGTCGGGGTGTCCGGTGCTCGGCACTCTGTGTAATGGACATTCTCGGGGGGGGCGGGGGGGCTGAGTTCAGATTTTAAACGGATCCGTCATTAAATTGCTGGTTGGTTAATTTAACAATGGGTTAAATTATCGACATTAAAAACATGTAAACCATAGTAATAATAGTAGTAATGACATTGGAATATTAATTTCTAGAGGAATGGAATTTAAAAAGCAGTGAAGTTATGTTAAACTGGTATCGGACCTTGGTTAGACCGCACTTGGAGCACTGCGCACAGTTCTGGTCTCCATATTATAAAAAGGATATCGAGGCACTGGAGAAGGTGCAAAACGGATTTACAAGGATGATACCAGAACTGAGAGGTTATACCTATCAGGAAAGGATGAACAGGCTGGGGTACTTTTCTCTAGAAAAGAGAAGGCTGAGGGGTGACCTGAGAGAGGTTTTTAAAATTCTGAAAGGGTTTGATAGGGTAGAGGTGGAGAAGATGTTTCCACTTGTGGGGAGACCAGAACTCGGGGCCATAAATATAAGATAGTCACTAATAAATCCAATAAGGAATTCAGGAGAAACTTCTTTACCCAGAGAGTGGTGAGAATGTGGAACTGGCTACCACAGGGAGTGGTTGAGGCGAATAGTATGGATGCATTTCAGGGGAAGCTGGATAAACACATGAGGGAGAAAGGAATAGAAGGATATGGTGATAGGGTGAGATGAAGAGGGTGAGAGGAGGCTCGTGTGGAGCAGAAACACCGGCACGGACCAGTTGGGCCGAATGGCCTGTTTCTGTGCTGTACACACGATGCAATTCTATGTAGTGTGTAATAATGGAAATAACAGTAGAAATGGTAATAATCGTAATAACGACATTAATATTAATTATTTTAGTAATAACTGTAATAATCGTAATGGTAATAATAGTAATAACTGGGGTTTATACACATAAAGAAAACTAATCCCAGGCAGCAGCCCATTGGAGGAGTATGTATATATATAATATATATGTGTGTGTGTGTGTGTGTGTGTGTGTGTGTCAGTGTGTGAGTGTCAGTGTATGTGTGTGTGTGTGTGTGTGTGTGTCAGTGTGTGAGTGTCAGTGTATGTGTGTGTGTGAGTGTGTGTCAGTGTGTGAGTGTCAGTGTCTGTGTGTGTGTGTGTGAGTGTGTCAGTGTGTGAGTGTCAGTGTATGTGTGTGTGTGTGTGAGTGTCAGTGTATGAGTGTCAGTGTATGCGTGTGTGTGTGAGTGTCAGTGTATGTGTGTGTGTGTGAGTGTGTCAGTGTGTGAGTGTCAGTGTATGTGTGTGTGTGTGAGTGTCAGTGTGTGAGTGTCAGTGTATGCGTGTGTGTGTGAGTGTCAGTGTATGTGTGTGTGTGTGTGTGTGTGAGTGTGTCAGTGTGTGAGTGTCAGTGTATGTGTGTGTGAGTGTGTGAGTGTGTGTCAGTGTGTGAGTGTCAGTGTATGTGTGTGTGAGTGTGTGAGTGTGTGTCAGTGTGTGAGTGTCAGTGTATGCGTGTGTGTGTGAGTGTCAGTGTATGTGTGTGTGAGTGTGTGAGTGTCAGTGTATGTGTGTGTGTGAGTGTGTGAGTGTGTGTGAGTGTGTGAGTGTCAGTGTATGTGAGTGTGTGAGTGTGTGTCAGTGTGTGAGTGTCAGTGTATGTGTGTGTGTGAGTGAGTGTCAGTGTGTGAGTGTCAGTGTATGTGTGTGTGTGAGTGTGTGTGTGAGTGTCAGTGTATGTGTGTGTGTGAGTGAGTGTCAGTGTGTGAGTGTCAGTGTATGTGTGTGTGTGTGTGTGTGTGTGTGTCAGTGTGTGAGTGTCAGTGTGTGTGTGTGTGTGTGTGAGTGTCAGTGTGTGAGTGTCACTGTGTCAGTGTGTGTGTTTCAGTGTGTCAGTGTGTTTCAGTGTGTCAGTGTCTGTGTGTCAGTGTGTAAGTGTCAGTGTGTGAGTGTGTGTGTGAGTGTGTGTGTTTCAGTGTGTCAGTGTCTGTGTGTCAGTGTGTGAGTGTGTGAGTGTGTGAGTGTGTGTTTCAGTGTGTCAGTGTGTGTGTGTCAGTGTGTCAGTGTCTGTGTGTCAGTGTGTGTCAGTGTGTGAGTGTGTGTTTCAGTGTGTCAGTGTGTGTGTCTGTGTGTGAGTGTGTGTGTGAGTGTCAGTGTGTCAGTGTGTGTGCTTCAGTGTGTCAGTGTCTGTGTGTCAGTGTGTGTGTCAGTGTGTGTGTGTGTCAGTGTCTGTGTGTCAGTGTGTGTGTTACAGTGTGTCAGTGTGTGTGTGTGTCAGTGTCTGTGTGTCAGTGTGTGTGTTACAGTGTGTCAGTGTCTGTGTGTCAGCGTGTGTGAGTGCCAGTGTGTGTGATAATCCGCCTAAGGTCGGGTCTACTCTCCGGGGTAACCCGCCCTCTTTAAATCGCTTTTTATATTTGATATATATTTGGTCAGATTTCCATCTTTCAGGAGTTGGCTCAAGGTTCTGATATTCTTATAATCATTAAATGAAATGAGAAATGTTATCGATGCGAACAATCTCTCCAGAGAACAGACAGCGTTTGGTTAACGAGAAGAGAATCTGTGAATCCCGGCCCCAGACCCCCGCCGCCCGGACTCCCAGTCCAGCAGAGAATGGTCCTCACTCAATATAGAAAGTGGAATGATATACTCGATACATCATTTGAATATTCTCAATATAGCGATGGTAATTGTATAGGAAGGTGTATAGAATGTTTAAATTAATGTCATTTACTGCATATGTAAAATTGTATATGTTTAATTTCTACAGAATCTATAATTCCAGTTCCTTTCTCTGTACATTATATACAGTTCCTTCACTTCCGACATGTCACATTAATCCCTTATTCCCTATGCATTGGATAGAATGTCATATAATTATAGTTCCTCTAACTTCCAATGTATTCTGTACATTTAAATTACTTCGATATTATGGATAATATTTTACTTATTTAACTTACTGCCGATGTAAACGGATTTAAATCTGATAAATGATTTAATTCCAGTTTGGAAAGGGTGGAGTGATTTAGTTCCAAACGGAATGTGTCTGAATCTTGAATCTCAGTTCCTCCCTCCGCACCGGGGAACTTTGTTCAATTCGATCCTTTCTCTTCCCGAGGATTTGTGTGGATTTTAGACACCGGGCGATGGGGATTTATCCCGTTTAAAATGTATTTTTGTCGAGGTTTGTACAACCCTCCCATACTCCAGCTCGCTGCCGTTTCTCGTCCTGTTTCAAGAATCCAAGATCCGAGGCATTCTTACAAGAATTGCTAAAAGCCGACCGTTAACATCCAGCAACAACCGCCCGATTCCAGCTGAATGGGAAACAGGCACCGGAATATACTGATAGAGGTTAGAACACATGTCCGGGAGAGAGAGAGAGAGAGAGAGAACTACAGACAGACTGAGTGACAGAGACAGACACAGACAGAGAAGAATGCGACACAGACTGAGTGACAGAGAGACAGAGAGAGACAGAGAGAGAGTGAGAGAGACAGAGAAAGAGACAGACAGAGAGAGAGACAGAGAGAGTGAGACAGAGAGTGAGACAGAGAGTGACAGAGAGCGAGAGAGACAGAGAGAGAGACAGAGCGAGACAGAGACAGAGAGAGACAGAGAGAGAGACCAAGAGAGAGAAACAGA
>JASTWF010000043.1:498433-545933 GCA_030390025.1 Squalus acanthias
CTGTAAGAATTTTGTATGTTTCAATGAGATCACCTCTCATTCTTCTAAACTCTAGAGAATATAGGCCTAGTCTACTCAATCTCCTCATGGGACAATCCCCCCATCCCAGGAACCCGTCAGGTGAACCCTCGTTGCACTCCCTCTATGGCAAGTATTTCCTTCCTTAGGTAAGGAGACCAAAACTGTACACAGTACTCCAGGTGTGGTCTCACCAGGGCCCTATATAATTGCAGTAAGATGTCTTTACTCTTATACTCAAATCCTCTCGTAATAAAGGCCAACATACCATTTGCTTTCCTAATTGCTTGCTGTACCTGCATGTTAACTTTCAGTGATTCGTATACAAGGACACCCAGGTCCCCCTGAACACCAACATTTCCCAATCTCTCACCATTTAAAAATACTCTGCTTTTCAATTTTTCCTACCAAAGTGGATAACTTCACATTTCTCCACATTATATTCCATTTACCATGTTTTTGACCACTCACTTAGCCTGTCTATATCCCCTTGAAACCTCTTTGCATCCTCCTCACAACTTACATTCCCACCCAGCTTTTATCATCAGCAAACTTGGATATATTACATTTGGTCCCCTCATCCAAATCATTGATATAGATTGTGAATAGCTGAGGCCCAAGCACTGATCCTTGTGGTACCCCACGAGTTACAGCCTGCCAACCCGAAAATGACCCGTTTATTCCTACTCTCTGTTTTCTGTCTGTTAACCAATCCTCAATCCATGCTAGTATATTACCCCCAATCCCATGAGCCCTAATTTTGTTTAATAACCTCTTGTGTGGCACCTTATCAAATGCCTTCTGAAAATCCAAATACACCACATCCACTGGTTCCTCCTTAGCTATTCTGCTAGTTACAACCTCAAAAAATTCTAACAGATTTGTCAAACACAATTTCCCTTTCATAAATCTGTGTTGACTCTGCCCAATCCTATTATTATTTTCTAAGTGCCCTGTTACCACGTCCTTAATAATAGATTCTAGCATTTTCCCTACTACTGATGTCAGGTTAACAGGTCTGTAGTTCCCCGTTTTCGCTCTCCCTCCTTTCTTAAATAGTGGGGTTACATTGGAACCATTCTAGAATCTATGGAATTTTGGAAGATGACAACCAATGCATCCACTATCTCTATAGCCATCTCTTTCAGCTCACAGAGTGAGAAGGCTGGAGAGAGATGGATAAAGAGAGAGATGGAGATTGTGAAGACAGACACAAAGGGCTGGATTTTCATAGACCCGTGGAGTCGGGTTTGGAGGCGTGTGGGGGGTTAAAATTGTGAAAAGTGGCGGGCGGACCTGATCCCGCCTCCATTCCGCCTCCACGCAATTTTGATGAAATCGTGTGCGGTGGTTCCGTCTCCGTCCCACCTCCAAGAGGCGGGAGAGACCATTAAAGTCCTTAACAAGCCCTAAATTGGCTCTGTAATGCCATTTTGAAACGTTTTAGCTAGTTTAACCCTTTTCCCACATGAAGCACGCCTGATCTGAAACATGCCAGTGAAACCTGGCGGGAGCACAAGTGGATAGCTGACTATCAGCTGCAGGTCCACTATTACAACGGAGATGTGATGAAGGTAGTAATAGTATTAGGTCTGAAAGTCACCTCTGATGCTGCTGCATTGAATGTTTTCAGAGACTGCCTGGCCTTTGCTGTGAGAGGACTCTCTCTCTCTCTCTCTCTCTCTGAGAGACTTAGAGCTGCTGCTCATTTTGCATCCAGGTCCTCTCACAGCAAAGGCCAGGCAGTGTCTGACCTGCAATGCAGCAACAATGATGACATCATCAGAGGCGACTTTCAGACTGAAACCATTAATTGGTTCATGGGTTCCCACATGCTGGAACTCAATTGCCCAATTAAGTGAAAATTGCATCAATCTCCCACATCCAATTGCAGTCGGGTGGATAACACGAAATGCGGATGACACGATCCCAACCCGCCCCAGTATCAAAATCCAGCCCAAAGTATTTGTTTAATTTCCCTGCTATTTCCTTATTCCCCATTATAATTTCTCCTGTCTCAGCCTGTAAGGGACCCGCATTTACTTTCGCTAATCTTTTCCTTTTTACATACCTATAGAAGTTTTTACAGTCTGTTTTTATGTCTCTTGTGAGTTTACTCTCATATTATATTTTCCCTTTCTTTATCAATTTCTTGGTCCTCCTTTGCTGAATTCTAAAATCCTCCCAATCCTTAGGCTTACTATTCCTTTTGACAACATTATAAGCCTCTTCCTTTGATCTAATACTATCTTTAACTTCTCTTGTTAGCCACGGTCTGTGGGTTTTTTTTTGCCTTAAAGGAATGTATATTTGTTGTAAATTATGTATTAATTCTTTAAATGCTAGCCATTGCTTGTCTACTGTCATACCTTTTAATGTAGTTTCTCAATCTACCTTAGCCAACTCACCCCTCATACCTACGTAGTTTGCTTTGTTTAGATTTAAGACCCTAGTTTCGGATTTAACTAAATCACTTTCAAACTCAATATAAAATTCTATCATATTATGGTCACTCTTCCCTAAAGGCCCCTGATTTATACTCTGCCCTACATTACAACTACTGTTAGGGGGCCTATAAACAACTCCCACCAATGTTTTCTGCCCCTTGCTTTTTCTTAGCTCCACCCACACAGATTCTACTTCTTGATTTTCAGAGCTAATATCTTTTCTCTCTACTGTCTTTATCCCATCCTTTATTATCAGGGCTGCCCCTCCTCCTTTTCCATTTTGCCTATCTCTTCTAAAAGTTAAGTATCCTGGAATATTTAGTTCCCAAGCTTGGCCACTTTGCAACCACGTCTCCGTTATGGCTAATAGATCAAACCTATTAATTTCTATCTGCGCTATTAATTAATCTATTTTGTTGCGAATGCTTCACGCATTCAGATAAAATGGGTTAGAGAAGACAGCGCAATGAGTCTGGATTTCAACTCAGTGAGGATCATAGAATCATAGAATCATAGAAATTTACAGCACAGAATGTGGCCGTTCGGCCCATAGTGTCTGTGCCGGCTGAAAAGAGCTCTCCAGCCTAATCCCACTTTCCAGCTCTCGGTCCGTAGCCCTGTAGGTTACGGCACTTCAAGTGCATATCCAAGTACTTTTTAAATATGATGAGGGTTTCTGCCTCTACCACCCTTTCAGGCAGTGAGTTCCAGACCGCCACCACCCTCTGGGTGAAAAAAGTTCTCCTCGACTCCCCTCTAATCCTTCTACCAATTACTTTAAATCTATGCCCCTGGTTATCGATCTTTCTGCTAAGGGAAATAGGTCCTTCCTATCCACTCTATCTAGGCTCCTCATAATTTTATTCGCCTCAATTAAATCTCCCCTCAGCCTCCTCTGTTCCAAAGAAAACAACCCCAGTGCAGATGCACAAAAGAAACTTGCAATTAATTAGTACCTTTCATGACATCCCAAACGCTTTACAGCCAATGAAGTACTTTTTGAAGTGTAGTCACTGTTGTAATGTAGGAAATGCGGCAGCCAATTTGTGCACAGCAAGCTCACACAAACAGCAATGAGATAAATGACCAGATCATCTGTTTTAGTGATGTTGATTGAGGGATAAATATTGGCTCCAGGACACTGGGGAGAATTCCCCTGTTCTTCATCGAAATAGTGCCTTGGGTTCTTTTACATCCACCTGAGAGGGCAGACGGGGCCTTGGTTTAACGTCTCTTCTGAAAGACGGCACCTCCGATGGTGCAGCACTCCCTCAGTACTGCACTGGGAGGGTCAGCCTGGGTATGTTATCAAGTCTCTGGAGTGGGGCTTGAACCCACAACCTACTGACTCCGAGGCGAGAGTGCGACCCACTGAGCCACAGCTGGCACCTGGCATGGAGGAGGAAGTGTGTGTAGAATGGGGGATTTGAAAAAGAAAGTTCAGGGGAGCACTGATTGTAGTAGGATCAATAAAACAGAAAGATAAAGATGGTTGTGATGGAAAGAGAGAGTTTGGATGCTGGACAAGAGAAGGTTTCCATATCAGATGACAAGTGTTTCCTTGTGTCCTAACTTGGATTGAGAGAGGTGTAAGAGGCATCTCTAGACCTATCTGTGTGCAGTATTTGGGCTCTACAGTGTGTACCATGTTTCTGTCTGTATTTAGTGTGTGCCCTTCAATGTGTATGCTATCTGCAGGCAATTATTATTTATGATTTCTGAGTTTAATGCAGTTAATTTAATAAAAGGGGGGGTTTCCTTAATTAAACTGTCAGAACTAACAAGGATTAATTGTATTGGAGCTAATTACATATCTAATCCATTCTGGGTAGATATAACTTTCTCAAAGGTGCTCATTGCTCTGTGCACAGTGACAAAGGGAGACAGAGTGTTGCGTTTTGAGATTTTTGACTATTTGATCTAGGAGGGATTTTGGATTAATTTATAATGAGACGTTGCCATTTAGTTAATGTCAGATCACAGGACATTAAATCAACACATCCCTGGCTTCTAGAAATGTGGATTAGGCCCAGAGACAGCAGCCAGAGAGACGAAGTTCCTCACATACCACATCAGCTTGAGACAATGGGGTACGTTGGGATATTACCATGACATCCACATCTAATATGTGGGAATGACTTCATTCATTTGAGCAGAATGTGGAGTCATAGCTGAATGGGCCATCTAGGTTCCATATGGGAGGTTCCAGGTTCAATGGGGCAGGTTCCAGGTTCAATGGGGCAAGTTCCAGGTTCAATGAGGCAGGTTCCAGGTTCAATGGGGCAGGTTCCACATTCAATGAGGCAGGTTCCAGGTTCAATGGGGCAGGTTCTGGGTTCAATGGGGCAGGTTCTGGGTTCAATGGGGCAGGTTCCAGGTTCAATGGGGCAGGTTCTGGGTTCAATGGGGCAGATTTCAGGTTCAATGGGGCAGGTTCCAGGTTCAATGAGGCAGGTTACAGGTTCAATGAGGCAGGTTCTGGGTTCAATGGGGCAGGTTCCAGGTTCAATGAGGCAGGTTCTGGGTTCAATGAGGCAGGTTCCAGGTTCAATGGATCAGGTTCCAGGTTCAATGGGGCAGGTTCCAGGTTCAATGGATCAGGTTCCAGGTTCAATGGGGCAGGTTCTGGGTTCAATGGATCAGGTTCCAGGTTCAATGGGGCAGGTTCTGGGTTCAATGGGGCAGGTTCCAGGTTCAATGGGGCAGGTTCCAGGTTCAATGGGGCAGGTTCCAGGTTCAATGAGGCAGGTTACAGGTTCAATGAGGCAGGTTTCAGGTTCAATGGATCAGGTTCCAGGTTCAATGGGGCAGGTTCCAGGTTCAATGGATCAGGTTCCAGGTTCAATGGGGCAGGTTCTGGGTTCAATGGGGCAGGTTCTGGGTTCAATGGGGCAGGTTCTGGATTCAATGAGGCAGGTTCTGGGTTCAATGAGGCAGGTTCTGGGTTCAATGGGGCAGGTTCTGGGTTCAATGGGGCAGGTTCCAGGTTCAATGGGGCAGGTTCCAGGTTCAATGGGGCAGGTTCCAGGTTCAATGAGGCAGGTTCCAGGTTCAATGAGGCAGGTTCCAGGTTCAATGGGGCAGGTTCCAGGTTCAATGAGGCAGGTTCCAGGTTCAATGGGGCAGGTTCCAGGTTCAATGGGGCAGGTTCCAGGTTCAATGGGGCAGGTTCCAGGTTCAATGGGGCAGGTTCTGGATTCAATGAGGCAGGTTCCAGGTTCAATGGGGCAGGTTCCAGGATCAATGGGGCAGGTTCCAGGTTCAATGGGGCAGGTTCCAGGTTCAATGGGGCAGGTTCTGGGTTCAATGGGGCAGGTTCCAGGTTCAATGGGGCAGGTTCCAGGTTCAATGGGGCAGGTTCCAGGTTCAATGGGGCAGGTTCCAGGATCAATGGGGCAGGTTCCAGGTTCAATGGGGCAGGTTCCAGGTTCAATGGGGCAGGTTCTGGGTTCAATGAGGCAGGTTCCAGGTTCAATGGGGCAGGTTCCAGGTTCAATGGGGCAGGTTTCAGGTTCAATGGGGCAGGTTCCAGGATCAATGGGGCAGGTTCCAGGTTCAATGGGGCAGGTTCCAGGTTCAATGAGGCAGGTTCCAGGTTCAATGAGGCAGGTTCCAGGATCAATGGGGCAGGTTCCAGGTTCAATGGGGCAGGTTCCAGGTTCAATGAGGCGGGTTCCAGGATCAATGGGGCAGGTTCTGGATTCAATGAGGCAGGTTTCAGGTTCAATGGGGCAGGTTCCAGGATCAATGGGGCAGGTTCCAGGTTCAATGAGGCAGGTTCCAGGTTCAATGGGGCAGGTTCCAGGATCAATGAGGCAGGTTCCAGGTTCAATGAGGCAGGTTCCAGGTTCAATGGGGCAGGTTCTGGGTTCAATGGGGCAGGTTCCAGGATCAATGAGGCAGGTTCCAGGTTCAATGAGGCAGGTTCCAGGTTCAATGAGGCAGGTTCTGGGTTCAATGGGGCAGGTTCTGGGTTCAATGGGGCAGGTTCCAGGTTCAATGAGGCAGGTTCCAGGTTCAATGAGGCAGGTTTCAGGTTCAATGGGGCAGGTTCCAGGTTCAATGAGGCAGGTTCCAGGTTCAATGGCGCAGGTTCCAGGTTCAATGACGCAGGTTCCAGGTTCAATGAGGCAGGTTCCAGGTTCAATGAGGCAGGTTTTAGGTTCAATGGGACAGGTTCCAGGTTCAATGAGGCAGGTTCCAGGTTCAATGAGGCAGGTTTCAGGTTCAATGGGGCAGGTTCCAGGTTCAATGAGGCAGGTTTCAGGTTCAATGGGGCAGGTTCCAGATTCAATGAGGCAGGTTCCAGGTTCAATGAGGCAGGTTCTGGGTTCAATGAGGCAGGTTCCAGGTTCAATGGGGCAGGTTCTGGGTTCAATGGGGCAGGTTCCAGGTTCAATGGGGCAGGTTCCAGGTTCAATGAGGCAGGTTCCAGGTTCAATGGGGCAGGTTCAGGGTTCAATGAGGCAGGTTCTGGGTTCAATGGGGCAGGTTCTGGGTTCAATGGGGCAGGTTCCAGGTTCAATGAGGCAGGTTCCAGGTTCAATGGGGCAGGTTCTGGGTTCAATGAGGCAGGTTCCAGGTTCAATGAGGCAGGTTTCAGGTTCAATGGGGCAGGTTCTGGGTTCAATGGGGCAGGTTCCAGGTTCAGTGGGGCAGGTTCCAGGTTCAATGAGGCAGGTTTCAGGTTCAATGAGGCAGGTTCTGGGTTCAATGGGGCAGGTTCCAGGTTCAATGGGGCAGGTTCCGGGTTCAATGGGGCAGGTTCCAGGTTCAATGAGGCAGGTTCTGGGTTCAATGAGGCAGGTTCTGGGTTCAATGGGGCAGGTTCCAGGATCAATGGGGCAGGTTCCAGGTTCAATGAGGCAGGTTCCAGGTTCAATGAGGCAGGTTCTGGATTCAATGGGGCAGGTTCCAGGTTCAATGAGGCAGGTTCCGGGTTCAATGGGGCAGGTTCCAGGTTCAATGGGGCAGGTTCTGGGTTCAATGAGGCAGGTTCCAGGTTCAATGGGGCAGGTTCTGGGTTCAATGAGGCAGGTTCAGGGTTCAATGAGGCAGGTTCTGGGTTCAATGGGGCAGGTTCCAGGTTCAATGGGGCAGGTTCCAGGTTCAATGAGGCAGGTTCCAGGTTCAATGGGGCAGGTTCCAGGTTCAATGGGGCAGGTTCCAGGTTCAATGAGGCAGGTTCCAGGTTCAATGGGGCAGGTTCTGGGTTCAATGGGGCAGGTTCTGGGTTCAATGGATCAGGTTCCAGGTTCAATGAGGCAGGTTCCAGGTTCAATGGGGCAGGTTCTGGGTTCAATGGGGCAGGTTCCAGGTTCAATGAGGCAGGTTCCAGGTTCAATGGGGCAGGTTCTGGGTTCAATGGGGCAGGTTCCAGGTTCAATGAGGCAGGTTCCAGGTTCAGTGGGGCAGGTTCTGGGTTCAATGAGGCAGGTTCCAGGTTCAATGGGGCAGGTTCCAGGTTCAATGGGGCAGGTTCCAGGTTCAATGGGGCAGGTTCTGGATTCAATGAGGCAGGTTCTGGATTCAATGGGGCAGGTTCCAGGTTCAATGGGGCAGGTTCCAGGTTCAATGGGGCAGGTTCTGGGTTCAATGGGGCAGGTTCTGGATTCAATGGGGCAGGTTCCAGGTTCAATGGGGCAGGTTCTGGGTTCAATGGGGCAGGTTCTGGGTTCAATGGGGCAGGTTCCAGGTTCAATGGGGCAGGTTCTGGATTCAATGAGGCAGGTTCCAGGTTCAATGGGGCAGGTTCTGGATTCAAAGGGGCAGGTTCCAGGTTCAATGGGGCAGGTTCTGGATTCAAAGGGGCAGATTTAACTGGCAACTGAAGTAGCCAATCCCTGGTCTAAAGATCAGAGAGGGTCAGATATCAAGTCTTTGGTTTCCTGTGCAACTAAATAAGAAGGGCGAGAGAGTCTACAGTATTCAGGAGTTTAAGGCAGACACAAAGCGAGAATTTCTTCCTAAGGTTAGCACTGACTAGTTTCAGAGATTTACTAATAAGTATCAGTGAATTTAATCCATTACCATGTGCGTTGTGTTATTTCCTGTGTTATGAGGAGTGTTTTGAAATAAACTGAGATTTACTGTAAACTCTATTCTGTTCATTCATATATTACATGCAAAATAAACCAGTTTGTTGATTTTACGTGTCCTTATCCACTGGAATGTTCATCAATCTGCCCTCCAGAATATCAGAAAATTGCTTGTGGGACCACATCATCAGCAAAGTGATGGAAGGTGTGGTCGACACTGCTATCAAGCGGCACTTACTCACCAATAACCAGCTCACTGATGCCCAGTTTGGGTTCCGCCAAGACCACTCAGCTCCAGACCTCATGACAGCCTTGGTCCAAACATGGACAAAGGAGCTGAATTCCAGAGGTGAGGTGAGAGTGACTGCCCTTGACATCAAGGCAGCATTTGACCAAGTGTGGCATCAAGGAGCCCTAGTAAAACTGAAGTCAAAGGGAATCGGGGGGGGAAACGCTCCACTGGCTGGAATCATACCTAGCACAAAGGAAAATGGTTGTGGTGGTTGAAGGTCAATCATCGCAGCCCCAGGACATCGCTGCAGGAGTTACTCAGGGCAGTGTCCTAGGCCCAACCATCTTCAGCTGCTTCATCAAACACCTTCCCTCCATCATAAGGTCAGAAGTGGGGATGTTTGCTGATGATTGCACAGTGTTCAGTTCCATTCACAATTCCCCAGATAATGAAGCAGTCCATGCCCACATGCAGCAAGACCTGGACAACATTCAGGCTTGGGCTGATAAGTGGCAAGTAACATTCGCGCCACACAAGTGCCAGGCAATGACTATCTCCAACAAGCGAGAGTCTAACCACCACCCCTTGACATTCAATGGCATTACCATCGACGAATCCCCCCCCCCCATCAACATCCTGGGGGTCACCATTGACCAGAAACTTAACTGGACCAACCACATAAATACTGTGGCTACAAGAGCAGGTCACAGGCTGGGTATTCTGCAGTGAGTGTCTCACCTCCTGACTCCCCAAAGCCTTTCCACCATCTACAAGGCACAAATCAGGAGTGTGATGGAATACTCTCCACTTGCCTGGATGAGTGCAGCTCCAACAACACTCAAGAAGCTCAACACCATCCAGGACAAAGAAGCCCGCTTGATTGGCACCCCATCCACCACCTTAAATGTTCACTCCCTCCACCATCGGTGCACAGTGGCTGCAATGTGTACCATCTACAAGATACACTGCAGCAACTCGCCAAGACTTCTTTGGCAGCACCTCCCAAACCCATGACCTCTACCACCTAGAAGGACAAGGGCAGCAGGTGCATGGGAACACCATCACCTCCAAGTTCCCCTCCAAGCTACACACCATCCTGACTTGGAAATATATCACCGTTCCTTTATCGTCGCTGGGTCAAGATCCTGGAACTCCCTCCCTAACAGCACTGTGGGAGTACCTTCACCACCCAGACTGCAGCGGTTCAAGGAGGCGGCTCACCACCACCTTCTCAAGGGGCAATTAGGGATGGGCAATAAATGCTGGCCTTGCCAGCGACGCCCACATCCCAGAAACAAATAAAAAAAGCATGTGTGATTATAGTTTCCTGTTCAGATAATGAGGGGTTTTAATATTACAGTCCCCAGGTCACACTGTCACAGGCGCAGTGAAGGTACTCTCCTGATTGTAGGGCACGTGGGGAGACAGAAACATAGGAACAAGAGGAGGCCATTCAGCCCTTCAAACCTGTTCTGCCATTCAATGAGATCATGGCTGATCTGCACCTTAACTCCCTCTACCCACCTTGGTTCCACAACCCTTAATACCCTTATCTAACAAAAATCCATCAATCTCAATCTTGAAAATTTTCAATTGACCTCCAGCCTCAACAGCTTTTTGCGGGAGAGAGTTCCGGATTTCCACTACCCTTTGTGCCCACTTGTGGGAGAGACTTCTATCGCTGAATATATCGAGAATATCAAGTACAAACCTGGAATCTGTAACAGTGTTTCAGAGTATAAATGTTTATACTCTTTAAAAGTGTAACTTATTTTACTGATTCAGTTCAAGTGAATGCGCCTCCACAAAGCTGCAAATGTCTCTGTAGGTAAATGCATCACCCCCAGTGCCAGGTGTGATTGTGAATTTGTGCCCAGTTACCTGATCTCCACAGTTGAGGCAGTGCAACTGATCTCAGTCTTGACTGGAGAGGAGGAAAGCCTCCAGGGCTCCTGCTCCTGATCACTATCCAGTGACATCTGCTGAAACGGGCACATGTGGGTGTTGGGTGAGACCAGAATCAGGCTTGGCCATGATGGCCCCGCCCCTTAACTAGTAGTCTGTGGATGGCCACTTGGAAGGGGTACTAGAAGGGCCCCCATGGTATTCTATCCTCGCTAAGTAACATAAGCGTAAATTCTCCAATCCCATACTCCATGTGAAGAGTCAAGTTCGAAGGGAGCTTTGGTCGGAGACAGGACTAAAATACCATGGCACCGATTGTCGTCTGATAAGTGAATTCATCTTACAAGTACCCAAGAGAAGTCAAGGATGAGAAAAGAGCAATCAGCACAGCACAACTCCTCCCTCTAGTACCCTAACTTACCCATCAAAGCTCGTCCCTCTAGTACCCTAACTCCCCATCAAAGCCCATCCCTCTAGTACCCTAACTCACCCATCGAAGCCCATCCCTCTAGTACCCTAACTCACCCATCAAAGCCCATCCCTCTGGTACCCTAACTCTCCCATCAAAGCCCATCCCTCTAGTACCCTAACTCACCCATCAAAGCCCATCCCTCTAGTACCCTAACTCACCCATCAAAGCCCATCCCTCTGGTACCCTAACTCCCCATCAAAGCCCATCCCTCTAGTACCCTAACTCTCCCATCAAAGCCCATCCCTCTAGTACCCTAACTCTCCCATCGAAGCTCGTCCCTCTAGTACCCTAACTCTCCCATCAAAGCCCATCCCTCTAGTACCCTAACTCTCCCATCAAAGCCCATCCCTCTGGTACCCTAACTCTCCCATCAAAGCCCATCCCTCTAGTACCCTAACTCTCCCATCGAAGCTCGTCCCTCTAGTACCCTAACTCTCCCATCAAAGCCCATCCCTCTAGCACATAACTCTCCCATCAAAGCCCATCCCTCTAGTACCCTAACTCACCCATCGAAGCCCATCCTCTGGTACCCTAACTCACCCATCGAAGCCCATCCTCTAGTACCCTAACTCCCCATCAAAGCCCATCCTCTGGTACCCTAACTCTCCCATCAAAGCCCATCCCTCTAGTACCCTAACTCCCCATCAAAGCCCATCCTCTGGTACCCTAACTCACCCATCGAAGCCCATCCTCTGGTACCCTAACTCACCCATCGAAGCCCATCCTCTCGTACCCTAACTCTCCCATCAAAGCCCATCCTCTGGTACCCTAACTCTCCCATCAAAGCCCATCCTCTAGTACCCTAACTCTCCCATCAAAGCCCATCCTCTGGTACCCTAACTCTCCCATCAAAGCCCACCCCTCTAGTACCCTAACTCTCCCATCAAAGCTCGTCCCTCCAGTACCCTAACTCTCCCATCAAAGCCCATCCCTCTAGTATCCTAACTTTCCCATCAAAGCCCATCCCTCTAGTACCCTAACTTTTCCATCGAAGCCCATCCCTCTAGTATCCAAACACCCCATCAAAGGCCATCCCTCTAGTACCCTAACTCTCCCCATCAAAGCCCATCCCTCTAGTACCCAAACTCTCCCATCAAAGCCCATCCCTCTAGCACACTAACTCTCCCATCAAAGCCCATCCCTCTAGTACCCTAACTCTCCCATCAAAGCCCATCCTCTAGTACACTAACGCTCCCATCAAAGCCCATCCCTCTAGTCTCCAATCTCTCCCATCAAAGCCCATCCCTCTAGTACCCTAACTCTCCCATTAAAGCCCATCCCTCTAGTACCCTAACTCTCCCATCAAAGCCCATCCCTCTAGTACCCTAACTCTCCCATCAAAGCCCATCCCTCTAGTCTCCAATCTCTCCCATCAAAGCCCATCCTCTAGTACCCTAACTCTCCCATCAAAGCCCATCCTCTAGTACCCAAACGCTCCCATCAAAGCTTGTCCAGCGAGCACCCTAACTATCTCATTGAAACCCATCCCTCTAGGACCCAAAGTTTAAGAAAGAAAGACCTATATTCATATAATATCTTGTCACATCATCAAAATGGATCAAAGTGCTTCACATAGAATGAATCGTTATGAAATGCAATGGCTGTTGTTATGTAGACACTTTATAATGACACACTGTCAAAAAATGAAAGTTGAAGTAAATGTGATCCTAAGCTTTATGATGCTGATTGTACAGAAAGAGACTGTGGATCAACTTAAGCCTCACTATCAGCTCGCTTTTCTATTTCTACATTCTACCTGACTTAAGCACATTGTCCAGGCTGACGCTCCAGTGCGTACTGAGGGAGTGCTGCACTGTCGGAGGTGTCATCTTTCAGATGAGACGTTAAACTGAGTCCCCATCTGCTCTCTCAGGTGGATGCAAACAATCCCATGGGATTTTTTTTTCAGGAAGAGCAGGGGTGTTCTCCTGGTGTCCTGGGACCAATATTTATCCCGCAATCAACATCACAAAAACACATTAACCGGTCACTCATCTCATTGCTGTTCAAGGGCCACTGCTGGCTGAGATTGACGAAATAACAAGTCACTGCACATCAAAGTCATTCATTATTTGAAGTGTTCGATGACCTTTTGACAAGACTCTGTGTAAATGCATGAATTATTTCTATTACTATTTGGGGAGTGTGCCTCAGAGCTCCATGCACAGCTCAGCTCCCCCATGGGCTGTACCAGAATTGAACTGTTTGGAAGGAGCGAATCATTGACTCAGTGGTAGCTTTCTGTCGCGGAGTCAGGAGGTGCTGGGTTCAACCCCCCCCCCCCCCCCCACCTCCAGACAGTCCCAGCAAGTGGAGATCGGAGCTCCGGCTCTCAATTCTGGGTTGATATCCAGCAGGATACTCGCTTCCGGTGGGTGTGGATGTTTTCAAATCCCTCCATTGCCTCGCCCCTCCCTATCTCTGTAACCTCCTCCAACCCTCCAACCCTCCGAGGTCTCCGTGCTCTTCCAATTCTGGCCTCTTGCACTTCCCCGATTTTAATCGCTCCACCATTGGTGGCCATGCCTTCAGCTGTCTAGACCCTAAGCTCTCAAATTACCTCCCTAAATTTCTCCGCCTCTCTCTCCTCCATTAAGACGCTACTTAAAACCTACCTCTTTGACCAAGCTTTTAGTCACCTGGCCTAATATCTCCTCATGTGGCTCGGTGTCAAATTTTGTTTGATAATCGCCCCTGTGAAGCACCTTGGGACATTTTACTACATTAAAGATAGTGTATAAATGCAAGTTGTTATTATAGGACCCTTTAAAGTTATAGGGCTAACCCCTATATCGGCTGGTATATGACAGTTACGGCCATGGAAGGAGAGTTCGCGTCCTGAACTGTCAGACTACCAATCAGCCCGTGAATCCTTTGCCCTATTCTCTCCAAGTGAAGAGTGCAAAGAAGATGCAAAAACAACAAATCTCCTGGAAGCCACACTGCAGCCTTCTTAGATTCTTTCGACTGGCAGTGACTGAACTGGATAATAGCTGCCTGTATCATTTGACAGGTATCCCTCATGCGTCCTGATTACAACTGATTGAATGATGGAGTCTAAATATTCCCCGGGGAGTCTGAATCCAACGATTGTTTTGTTATTTGTTGGTGTGTTCGAGTTTACAGAAGCTGATAGATTGTGTTTGGAAGCTGAGCAGTGTGGCTGTGACTCAGGCGGGAGAGCTCGGAGGAACTGTAGGCTTGGTTCATGCCCTGCTGTTTCATGTGAGCAACTCAACACCCAAATTAGTGAGAATCATTTCATCTTAAATACCATCTGCTCCTGTCTTACGCTTTTCATTTTTCATTCAAATTATTGTTTTCCGCAGAGTAATGTGTAATGATTTTTTAAAAACCTGTCAGTTCCTGCTGTTCAGAGATCACCTACCAAGCAGTGCAATATTTACAGGGACATAGAAACAGGAGGAGGCCATTCAGCCCCTCGAGCCTGCTCCATCACTCAATTAGATCATGGCTGATCTGTATCTTAACTCCATCTACCCACCTTGGCTCTGTAACCCTTAATACCCTTACCCAACAAAAATACATCAATCTCAGTTTTGAAATTTTCAATTGACCCCCAGCCTCGACAGCTTTTTGGGGGAGAGAGTTCCAGATTTCCACTACCCTTTGTGTGAAGAAGTGCTTCCTGACATCACCCCTGAACGGCCTGGCTCTAATTTTAAGGTTATGCCCCCTTGTTCTGGACTCCCCCCACCAGAGGAAATAGTTTCTTTCTAGCTACCCCATCAACTCCTTTAATCATCTTAAATGCTTCAATTAGATCACCCCTTAATCTTCTACACTCGAGGGAATACAAGCCTCGTCTGTGCAACCTGTCCTCATAATTTACCCCTTTTAGCCCCGGTATCATTCTGGTGAATCTGCATTCCCCCCCCCCCCCCCTCAAGGCCAATATATCCTTCCTGCTGGGTAGCTCATGAGGAATCTCCTACCCGATAGTGTTGGTTACAGTCAGGGGGCACCATGCAATCATTCAGATGGGTCTGATTTGATTTTTAATTTCTCTTGCGAAACTAGCAATCATCCCAGGGGACTAGCTCCTGCAGCCCTTGCACCAATTCGTGCGTGACTACACACTTTCCTTGTAGACCAGCAGTAGACACGGGACAGTTCAGTTCAGTGTCCCTGGTCTAAGGGGAGTCACAATTCAGCCAGGGTTCCCGCACCTGATCCCTGTCAAACACATGGATTTCAGGTGAGGTGGGATAGGGCTGTGATGGCCCCCATCAGTCACTGACTCAGGCTCAGTGTCAGTGCCCATGGACCCCGTAGCCCAGGGAAAGCCCATGCCTTCAGGAGAGAAGCGGTGTGACACAGGGAGCTACACTATCCCCTTGAATATAGAAGATTAAGTGGCGATCTAATTGAGGTGTTTAAGATGATCTTTGGTAGGAAGAATGAGGAGAGGCAATATGAACTCAATGGTACAATTTTGAAGGGGGTGCAGGAACAGAGAGACCTGGGGGTGTATGTATACAAATCTTTGAAGGGGGCAGGACAAGTTGAGAAGGCTGTTAAAAAAGTTATGGGATCCTTGGCTTTATTAACAGAGGCAGAGAGTGCACAAGCAGGAAGTTATGCTAAACCTTTATAGAATACCCCAGCTGGAGTAGTGTGTTCAATTCTGGGCACCGCACTATAGGAAGGATGTCAAGGCCCCGGAGAGGGTGCGGAGGAGATTTACTGGAGTGGTACCAGGGATGAGGGACTTCAGTGATGTGGAGAGACTGGAGAAGCTGGAATTGTTCTCCTTAGAACAGAGAAGGTTAAGGAGAGATTTAATAGAGGTGTTCAAAATCATGAATGATTTTGTTAAGAGTAAATAAGGAGAAACTGTTTCCAGTGGCAGGAGGGTCGGTAACCAGAGGACACAGACTTGAAGGTGATTGGCAAAAGAGCCAGAGGGGAAATGAGGATTTTTTTTTTAACAGCGAGTTATGATGATCTGGAATGCACTGCCTGAAAGAAGCAGATTCAATAGTAACTTTCAAAGGGGGATTGGATAAATACTTGAAGGGAAAAATTTGCAGGGCTGTGGGGAAAGAGCAGGAGGGAGTGGGTTTAATTGATCTACCAAAGAGCCGGCACAGGCACGATGGGCCGAATGGCCTCCTTCTGTGCTGTAAGATTCTATGATTCACGACAGTGACAGTACAACTACGGTCTTTGGGGTAGAAATTAGGTCGCGCCCCATTTGGGGCGCAAATATCGTCCGCGCGCAAATATTAGCGCCTGGCGCTAATTATCGGCACTGACAGGAAACTTCACTTTTACCGCCCCGGGAGGTGAGTGGAGCGCTAAATTAGGCGCTGCACACCTCTCTTAAGGCGCAAAGGCCTAGGAGTGAGGCGCTACCTCAGCGCACGAGCGCAGCGCAGCTGCTGCCAGTTAGCGAGGGAACACAGACACACTGGCGCCGGACACTTCTTAAAGCGGGGGGGGCCACTTGCTCCCCAGCCACACCCTGCTCATTGCAGCCTTGAATCTCAGCCTGGAGAGACCTGTAATCCATTTTGCTGCCAAGCATGGAGAGGGTGAGAGAACGCGCTCATCGCTTCACCGAGCGGGCCTTGGATGCTCTGGTTGACGCAGTGGAGCGCAGACGATGCATGCTGTTCCCGGAGAGTGGCAGGAGGCCTTTGCCACGCGAGTTCAGAAGAGTGTGGAGGGAGGTGGCTCAGAGCGTCTCCTCCAGGAGCATGGTGCCCAGGACCCATGTCCAGTGCCGCAAAAAGTTCAACGACCTCACTCGGGTCGTCAGGGTGAGTGGCTTTTACTCAATACCTCTCCATCCCTCCATCTCAACCTCACTCTATGGCCAGAGGGTCTTAAAACCCCAATGCACAACACTCATCCAACACCTATGGCCCTTTCATCAAACACACACACACATTCCACACTTTGCATACAGTAAGGGCTATTCACCTATGGGAGGCACATCAGGCAAGACCATGGCTGCATACAGTAAGGGCTATTCACCTATGGGAGGCACATCAGGCAAGACCATGGCTGCATATTGTAAGGGCTATTCACCTATGGGAGGCACATCAGGCAAGACCATGGCTGCATATTGTAAGGGCTATTCACCTATGGGAGGCACATCAGGCAAGACCATGGCTGTATATTGACTCAGATGCTGTCCTTTTTCTTGCAGGCTAAGCTGGCTCATAATCGGAGACAGCAGCAACGGACGGGTGGAGGGCGGCTTCAGCTGCAACCCCTCAGCGATCTGGAGGAGCGCGTCCACAGGATTGTGGCAAGCCGGGTGATCGGTCCCGTCGCCACTGGAGACGCCGATCCCGTTGTGGACAGCAATGGTAAGGTCATCACCTTTTTGTCCTCTGTCCTTCCACTTGTCCCTCACAATACCAGCCTTTGACACTTTCAATCCAACTTGCTAACTCGCTGCACTTATTCCTCCCTTACTGCCACCCTGTCCTCACGCTAAAGCCACTCTTGTACCTCCCTGCTTTCAGATGGTGATTCACCAGCTGAGGAGATGGTCCCTGAAGCTGCCACTGGGAGTGATGCTGCAGCTGAGGAGGAAGAGGAAGCCGGAGCATCAGTGCCACCCTCTCCCGAGGAAGCCCATGGCCACACTGGGAACACGCCTTCCCCGGAGGGGAGCAGGGGGGAAGGGGCTGATGATGGTGAAGTTCCAGGACCCAGCGGGCTGCAGCAACGCCATTGGGGGGGGAGGGAAGAACGGGGGAGCAGGGGGGAAGGGGCTGATGATGGTGAAGTTCCAGGACTCAGCGGGCTGCAGCAACGCCATGGGGGGGGGGAGGGAAGAACGGGAGCCTTCTCCCCAGAGGGAGAGTATGCCAGACACTCCTAATGCAATGGACGCAGAGGAGGAGCGGCTGATTGCAGAAATGAACAGCCAGGCGGTGGGCATGCACACTGAGCTCATGGGTGCAGTGGGAAGGGTGCCCGAATGCATTGAGGCACTGGCAAGGAGTGTGGAGCACTTCGCTTGTAGCACAGGCGGATGCCACACTAAAGCTTACTGCTGCAATTCAGTCACTGGCTGCCAGGAACCCATCTGAGACTGCTCTCATGCAGACTCAGATTGAGGCCACGCGAGCACTGACTGCTGCCATCCTCGATGGTTCGTGCACATGTCCCCGGGGCTGTCACCGCGCCGCAGCAGGCCAGCAATCTGTTCTCCGGCAAATTGCTCCGGATGCTGAAGTGCTGCCCCGTGGGAGTGCCAGTGTGTCGGGCGAGCAGGGAGTTGCTGTCCTCTCTCACGATGACAGCATTCCTGCTGCCAACACTGTCACTTCTCCACTGCACTTGCCACCGCCTGTAGGACAGACTGCTGCCGCCCATGCAGAGTTGGTGCAGTCTGCAGCCGGGCCCTCCAGGCCCAGAAGTGGTCGAGGCCGTCCTTCAGGGGCGTCTGCAGTGTCAGGGTCTGACAAGCAGCAGCCTTCCACCAGCCTTGCTGCAGCCACTGAGGTCCCATTACGGAGGAGCAGTAGGGTTAGAAGGGGGGAAGTGCGCAAGGGAAGGAGATCACCCTTGAAGGGCAAAAAGTAGGAGGTGTGCCAAAATGCTGGTCATTTTTTTATTAAAGGCCGAGGTTCATGGCCCAACTTTTGTTTAGTGTTTTGGACATTATCTCCAGGTTGGGAGAACCAGTTATGTTATTGACTGTTTTTTTGTGTTTATTTCTATGAGTTTGTCATGAGGAATTGACACACACAGAGTTTGTACAATAAATAAGTTTCTGTATTCAAAATATACATGGCTGGTGGTTGGAATTATTGGTGCCTTGGCCGGCTTAGGGGTTGCGTGCTGGGTTGATTCGTGTTTGTAGCACTGGCAGGGGCCCTAGAAGCGGCTTGCTATTAGTCGTTGACGGACGGCCCTTGCAGTTTGACCATTGTGGGCCGCCCTCCTGCCTTGGTGCTGCTGCTGATCATCGTCCTCGGCCTGTTCCTCCTCTTCCTCCTCCTCCTCTTGTGGTGCTGCAAGGCCTGGTGGCATTGGCTGCGTCCTGAGGATTGCCATGTTGTGCAACATGCAGCACACCACTACGAATTTGGAAACTTGCTCAGGCGAGTACTGCAGGGCTCCTCCGGAATGGTCCAGACAGCGGAATCGTTGTTTGAGCACGCCGATTGTGCGCTCAATAATGTTCCTCGTTGCTTGTTGGCTTTCCTGGTACCGCAGCTCAGCAGGGGTGTTTGGCGCACGGAGCGGTGTCATCAGCCAGGTGCTCAATGCGTACCCCTTGTCCCCCAGAAGCCAACCAACTGGCTGATGCGGTGCCTCGAAAATTTCTGCCACAGTACTCTGGCGCAGGATGAAAGCATCGTGGCAGCTGCCCGGATAGTGGGCATTGACAGCGAGAATCACCTGTCTGTGGTCACAGACCAACTGCACATTCAAGGAATGGAACCCCTTTCTGTTCCGGAACTCCTCTGCATTCTCTCGCGGAGCACGCAAAGCCACATGCGTGCAGTCAATGGCGCCCTGCACCATGGGGAAGCCCGCTACCCTCGCAAAGCCCATAGCACGGTCATGCTGCTTGTCTGGGGTCATAGGGAAGGAGATGAAGTCTCGTCTCCTTGTGAAGAGGGCATTGGTGACCTGCCGGATGCAGCGATGCACCGCAAACTGGGAGATATTGGCGAGGTCCCCAACAGCAGCTT
Organism: Squalus acanthias; assembly: GCA_030390025.1. NCBI lineage: Eukaryota > Metazoa > Chordata > Chondrichthyes > Squaliformes > Squalidae > Squalus > Squalus acanthias. The sequence goes on from JASTWF010000043.1 coordinate 518,233, forward strand.
GGAATGAGCCAGTGGCGTAGAAGTTCAAAGCCACTGTGACCTTCACTGCCACCGACAGAGACGTCCTGGACCTCAGCTGAGGCTGCAGATCTGGCTGCAGCAGGTGGCAGAGCTCAGTGACCACCTCCTTGCTGAATCGCAGCCTTCGCAAACACAGCTCCTCGGACATGTGGATGTAGGAGAGCTGTTCACGATATACCCTGGGAGGGTAAGCTCTCCTGTACATGCGCCTGATGGCCCTCCTCCGTCTGGCCATCATTGCCACTCTCTGTCTGCGTCTCACTCTCCTCCGATTGAGCTGGAGCAGGACGACGCCCCCAATCATTGCCGCCCCCATATTCTCTTTGCCAGAAAAGTAATGAGGTACAGCAACGAAAGTAGCAGCAAAGTTAGGATGAACTAGGCAAAACTACCTCACAAAGCGTTGAGTCAATGTAGAAGTCTCTCTCTCTCTCTCTCCGAATCTCTCTCTCTCTCTCAGAACGAGTGGTGCATAAATGTCGACCACAGAAAAAGACAGGAAGAGGCCCCCTTTAAATAGCGCCCCCCCCCCAGCCCCACACCGATTGATAACGTTCCAGTCTTCCGGTCGTTGGAAGCGCCAGGCGGTAAGGCAGGGGGCGCCACTCAATTTCCGCTCCGGGGCGCCCCAAGGGCGTTGCACCACGGAATGACGTCACAATCTGCGCGCGCAGGTGGTCGCAGCGGTAGTTTTAGCGCCGCCGCACAATCTCAAGTTAAGTTCTCGAGCGGCGCAAACAGCGCTGCGCCCGGGCGTTAGCGCCTTAACGCCCCATTAGCGCCCATTTAAGGCGCTAACGGGAGGCGCAACCAACTGAATTTTTACCCCTTTGTTTCCCCACAATTCTCCAACAGTAAAAACAAACCCAACCAGGCTCCTCCCTAACCTGATGTTTAGCACCAAAAATAAATGTAAATAATTAAAATGTAATAAAACAGACAAAGTATTACTGCTGTTAAAAGGTCACGGGGTCAAACAACACCAACAGAAATGAGCTGATTGAACTGTCCCAGAACAGCCACCGGTCCCCACACGGTCTCTCGGGCCGCTGCTGACTGGTTTGGAACATGCGGGGTTTTAATGAAAAGCTCCGCCAGTTAATGCCGTCAATTCACCTGATCGCTTTGGGTAGTAACATCTGGACGCATCTGGGCATTGAGTCCCTTTGGACATTCTGAATAAAGTGTGTTTCTGATTTCCCCGAAATACCGAGCGGGGGAAAGCTCTCCAAACTCGATTCACATCGTCGCTGCACTTAACGACCAGAAGAATCCTCCTTGCGCGCTCCCTGTAAACTGTGATAATAGCAATCGAGAGCTTGTCACCTTCCTGTGTGCTCACTCACAGGGACACACAAACCCGCTTACTCCACAGGGGAAAGAAAGACAAGAAATAACTTGTATGTAGAAAGTGCTTTACAGCCAATGAAGTATTTTTGAAGTGGAGTCGCTGTTGTAATGTAGGAAACGCGGCAGACAATCTGCGCACAGCAAGATCCCACAAACAACAATGTGATGATGACCAGATAATCTGTTTTTAGTGATGTTGATTGAGGGATAAATATTGGCCCCAGGACACCGGAGAGAACTCCCCTGCTCTTCTTCCAATAGTGGCCCTGGGAACTTTTAGATTCACCTGAGGGAGCAGAGGGGGTCTCGATTTAACATCTCATCCAAAAGACGGTTAGTGTCCCTTGATTTAAAGGATGAATATGTTTGTATTTAAAGGGTTAATGCCCCTTTATTTGAAGGATCAGTGTCTCCGTTTCATTATTGGGCAAGGATTGCTCTCCAGATGTGTGATGTTCTGATATTGTCACCCGGTACATTCCGGGCTAGATTTCAGCAGAAGAGATTTTTTTAAAAGAACAATTTACACTTTTTTGGTCTTTCAATTTTTCCAACTAAAGATGTGTTTTAATATAAATATATTTGTAAATAGCTATAAATCCAGATCAGCAGCAAGTGCCGGTAATCTCTGGAACCCTCACACTTTCCCTATTTGGCGGTGGGTGCCGAGATTCCCTGGAGCAGCCCGGGGTGACTGAGACCGGGACAAGCCGTGCGATTGGGGAGCTGGGGGACCGGGCGGAGAACCGCTGGTCAGTCCTGGAACCCTCAGACCAAAACATCCGTTCCATTCATTCTGAAAGATCTCTGTTCAACATCAAACTCCAAAATAATCCACTAAAATAATAATCAGAATAAAGTAACCAACAATAATAGAACGTATTCGTAAAAGAGGGAGAAAGAACAAGAGAATGAGAAAGAAAGAGATAAAGAACAAAAGAGGGAGAAAGAAGGAGCGAGCGAGAGATGAATTTCCAATCTCATGCCAAGCCCCGTGCCCCCAGCTGGACTCCATTTCACTAATAATATTCATTCCATTTACTATTTCATATTGAAGAGAAAGTTTCTGTGAAGTTGGGGTGAGTTTGAGGGGATGTTTCAGGAACCGCTGCATCCACCGTCTCCTTTACATTCTTCAGAGTTCAGCCTGCTCTCTCAATCTGCCAGGTTGTTTAATTTAGAACAACACCGCCTCCGTGCTCAGTGTTAAACCCTGGACAGGGAATTAACTTTCCGTGTGTCACAAAGTAAATATCAGTATATCATTGGGTAATACTGTCACTCCGACAGAAAGGTGATTAACCAGACTGATTCATGGCCATTTACTAGAATGGGAATGCACCGGGTCTGCCATAGAATTCTCAGGGAAGGTTAGAAAATTCCCATTTTGTTACTAACACTTTGTCTGAAGATTAAATCCAAGTTCTTAATCAATTCCAAACACAATCTTAAACAGTTCAATTCAAACAGAGGAAACTGGGAGTTAAGGATTCAACCTCTCTCTGATACTCGGTCTGTAATCACTCCCAGTCTCTGATACTCGGTCTGTAATCACTCCCAGTCTCTGATACTCGGTCTGTAATCACTCCAAGTCTCTGATACTCGGTCTGCAATCACTCCTAATCTCTGATATTCGGTCTGCAATCACTCCTAATCTCTGATACTCGGTCTGTAATCACTCCTAATCTCTGATATTCGGTCTGTAATCACTCCTAATCTCTGATATTCGGTCTGCAATCACTCCTAATCTCTGATACTCGGTCTGTAATCACTCCCAGTCTCTGATACTCGGTCTGCAATCACTCCTAATCTCTGATATTCGGTCTGCAATCACTCCTAATCTCTGATACTCGGTCTGTAATCACTCCTAGTCTCTGATACTCGGTCTGTAATCACACCCAGTCTCTGATACTCGGTCTGTAATCACTCCTAATCTCTGATACTCGGTCTGTAATCACTCCTAATCTCTGATACTCGGTCTGTAATCACTCCTAATCTCTGATATTCGGTCTGCAATCACTCCTAATCTCTGATACTCGGTCTGTAATCACTCCTTGTCTCTGATACTCGGTCTGTAATCACACCCAGTCTCTGATACTCGGTCTGTAATCACTCCTAATCTCTGATACTCGGTCTGTAATCACTCCTAATCTCTGATACTCGGTCTGTAATCACTCCTAATCTCTGATACTCGGTCTGTAATCACTCCTAATCTCTGATATTCGGTCTGTAATCACTCCTAGTCTCTGATACTCGGTCTGTAATCACACCCAGTCACTGATACTCGGTCTGTAATCACTCCTAGTCTCTGATACTCGGTCTGTAATCACACCCAGTCTCTGATACTCGGTCTGTAATCACTCCCAGTCTCTGATACTCGGTCTGTAATCACTCCCAGTCTCTGATACTCGGTCTGTAATCACTCCCAGTCTCTGATACTCGGTCTGTAATCACTCCCTCGCTCTGATACTCGGTCTGTAATCACACCTAGTCTCTGATACTCGGTCTGTAATCACTCCTAGTCTCTGATACTCGGTCTGTAATCACTCTCAGTCTCTGATACTCGGTCTGTAATCACTCCCTCGCTCTGATACTCGGTCTGTAATCACACCTAGTCTCTGATACTCGGTCTGTAATCACTCCTAGTCTCTGATACTCGGTCTGTAATCACTCTCAGTCTCTGATACTCGGTCTGTAATCACACCCAGTCTCTGATACTCGGTCTGTAATCACTCCCAGTCTCTGATACTCGGTCTGTAATCACTCCTAGTCTCTGATACTCGGTCTGTAATCACTCCTAGTCTCTGATACTCGGTCTGTAATCACTCCTAGTCTCTGATACTCGGTCTGTAATCACTCCTAGTCTCTGATACTCGGTCTGTAATCACTCCTAGTCTCTGATACTCGGTCTGCAATCACTCCTACTCTCTGATACTCGGTCTGCAATCACTCCTAGTCTCTGATACTCGGTCTGCAATCACTCCTAATCTCTGATATTCGGTCTGCAATCACTCCTAATCTCTGATACTCGGTCTGTAATCACTCCTAGTCTCTGATACTCGGTCTGTAATCACACCCAGTCTCTGATACTCGGTCTGTAATCACTCCTAGTCTCTGATACTCGGTCTGTAATCACTCCCAGTCTCTGATACTCGGTCTGTAATCACTCCCAGTCTCTGATACTCGGTCTGTAATCACTCCCTCTCTCTGATACTCGGTCTGTAATCACTCCCAGTCTCTGATACTCGGTCTGTAATCACTCCCTCTCTCTGATACTTGGTCTGTAATCACTCCCAGTCTCTGATACTCGGTCTGTAATCACTCCCTCGCTCTGATACTCGGTCTGTAATCACACCCAGTCTCTGATACTCGGTCTGTAATCACTCCCAGTCTCTGATACTCGGTCTGTAATCACTCCTAGTCTCTGATACTCGGTCTGTAATCACTCCCAGTCTCTGATACTTGGTCTGTAATCACTCCTAGTCTCTGATACTCGGTCTGTAATCACTCCCAGTCTCTGATACTCGGTCTGTAATCACTCCCAGTCTCTGATACTCGGTCTGTAATCACTCCTAGTCTCTGATACTCGGTCTGTAATCACTCCTAGATTCTGATACTCGGTCTGTAATCACTCCTAGTCTCTGATACTCGGTCTGTAATCACTCCTAGTCTCTGATACTCGGTCTGTAATCACTCCTAGTCTCTGATACTCGGTCTGTAATCACTCCCAGTCTCTGATACTCGGTCTGTAATCACTCCTAGTCTCTGATACTCGGTCTGTAATCACTCCTAGTCTCTGATACTCGGTCTGTAATCACTCCTAGTCTCTGATACTCGGTCTGTAATCACTCCCAGTCTCTGATACTCGGTCTGTAATCACTCCCAGTCTCTGATACTCGGTCTGTAATCACTCCCAGTCTCTGATACTCGGTCTGTAATCACTCCCAGTCTCTGATACTCGGTCTGTAATCACTCCCAGTCTCTGATACTCGGTCTGTAATCACTCCTAGTCTCTGATACTCAGTCTGTAATCACTCTTAGTCTCTGATACTCGGTCTGTAATCACTCCTAGTCTCTGATACTCGGTCTGTAATCACTCCTAGTCTCTGATATTCGGTCTGTAATCACTCCTAATCTCTGATATTCGGTCTGGAATCACTCCTAGTCTCTGATACTCGGTCTGTAATCACTCCTAGTCTCTGATACTCGGTCTGTAATCACTCCTAGTCTCTGATATTCGGTCTGTAATCACTCCCAGTCTCTGATACTCGGTCTGTAATCACTCCCAGTCTCTGATACTCGGTCTGTAATCACACCCAGTCTCTGATACTCGGTCTGTAATCACACCCAGTCTCTGATACTCGGTCTGTAATCACTCCCAGTCTCTGATACTCGGTCTGTAATCACACCCAGTCTCTGATACTCGGTCTGTAATCACTCCTAGTCTCTGATATTCGGTCTGTAATCACTCCCAGTCTCTGATACTCGGTCTGTAATCACTCCCAGTCTCTGATACTCGGTCTGTAATCACTCCCAGTCTCTGATACTCGGTCTGTAATCACTCCCAGTCTCTGATACTCGGTCTGTAATCACTCCCAGTCTCTGATACTCGGTCTGTAATCACTCCCAGTCTCTGATACTCGGTCTGTAATCACTCCTAGTCTCTGATACTCGGTCTGTAATCACTCCTAGTCTCTGATACTCGGTCTGTAATCACTCCTAGTCTCTGATACTCGGTCTGTAATCACTCCTAGTCTCTGATATTCGGTCTGTAATCACTCCTAATCTCTGATATTCGGTCTGGAATCACTCCTACTCTCTGATACTCGGTCTGTAATCACTCCTAGTCTCTGATACTCGGTCTGTAATCACTCCTAGTCTCTGATATTCGGTCTGTAATCACTCCCAGTCTCTGATACTCGGTCTGTAATCACTCCCAGTCTCTGATACTCGGTCTGTAATCACACCCAGTCTCTGATACTCGGTCTGTAATCACACCCAGTCTCTGATACTCGGTCTGTAATCACTCCCAGTCTCTGATACTCGGTCTGTAATCACACCCAGTCTCTGATACTCGGTCTGTAATCACTCCTAGTCTCTGATATTCGGTCTGTAATCACTCCCAGTCTCTGATACTCGGTCTGTAATCACTCCCAGTCTCTGATACTCGGTCTGTAATCACTCCCAGTCTCTGATACTCGGTCTGTAATCACTCCTAGTCTCTGATACTCGGTCTGTAATCACTCCTAGTCTCTGATACTCGGTCTGTAATCACTCCTAGTCTCTGATACTCGGTCTGTAATCAATCCCAGTCTCTGATACTCGGTCTGTAATCACTCCTAGTCTCTGATACTCGATCTGCAATCACTCCCTCTCTCTGATACTCAGTCTGTAATCACTCCCTCTCTCTGATACTCGGTCTGTAATCACTCCTAGTCTCTGATACTCGGTCTGTAATCACTCCTAGTCTCTGATACTCGGTCTGTAATCACTCCCAGTCTCTGATACTCGGTCTGTAATCACTCCTAGTCTCTGATACTTGGTCTGTAATCACACCCAGTCTCTGATACTCGGTCTGTAATCACACCCAGTCTCTGATACTCGGTCTGTAATCATTCCTAGTCTCTGATACTTGGTCTGTAATCACACCCAGTCTCTGATACTCGGTCTGTAATCACTCCTAGTCTCTGATACTCGGTCTGTAATCACTCCTAGTCTCTGATACTTGGTCTGTAATCACTCCTAGTCTCTGATACTTGGTCTGTAATCACACCCAGTCTCTGATACTCGGTCTGTAATCACACCCAGTCTCTGATACTTGGTCTGTAATCACACCCAGTCTCTGATACTCGGTCTGTAATCACACCCAGTCTCTGATATCGATCTGTAATCACTCCTAGTCTCTGATACTCGGTCTGTAATCACACCCAGTCTCTGATACTCGGTCTGTAATCACACCCAGTCTCTGATACTCGGTCTGTAATCACTCCTAATCTCTGATACTTGGTCTGCAATCACTCCTAGTCTCTGATACTCGGTCTGTAATCACTCCTAGTCTCTGTTACTTATAGAATCTTACAGCACAGAAGGGGGTCATTCAGCCCATCGTGCCTGTACCGGCTCTTTGAAAGAGCTATTCAATTTAGTCCCACACCCTTTGCTCTTTCCCCATAGCCCTGTAAATTAGTCCTCATCAAATACATGTCCAATTGCCTTTTGAAAGTTCCTCTGGAATCTGAGTCCACCACCCTTTCAGGCAGTGCGTTCCAGATCATAAAAACTCTCTGCCTCAAATAATTTCTCATCACCTCCCCTCTGGTTCTTTTGCCAATTATTTTAAACCTGTATCCTCTGGTTACCGACCCTCCTGCCACTCGAAACAGTTTCTCCGTATTTACTCTATCAAACCCCCTCATAATATTTAACACCTCTATCTAAGGAGAACAATCCCAGCTTCTCCAGTCTCTCCACATAACTGAAGTTCCTCACCCCTGGAACCATTCTAGTAAATCTCATCTGCACCCTCTCCAAGGGCCTTGACATTGTTCCTCAAGTGCGGGGCCCAGAAGTGGACACCAGCTGAGGCCTAACCAGTCATTTGTAAAGGTTTCTCATTTAAGTCACCATAAATGAAGTTCCACTGTTGGCGTTAGTTCACCCGATGGAATTCCTCTGTTGGTGTTAGTTCACCCGATGGAATTCCTCTGTCCAGTATTTTAATGGAGATGTTCTGCCATTTTCTTGGACACTCAGTGTGACAGCAGCTCTTGGTGTTGCTACAGGCAGTCCAGTCTATTCCTGACAACTGATCCTCCATAACCACAGGCAATGGGAACAGTAACATCGTGGTTATGTTACTGGACTAGTAATCCAGAGACCTGGACTAATGATTCACAGACGTGAGTTCAAATCAAAATGGGGGAATTTAAATTCAGTTAATTAAATAAATCTGGAATAAAAAGCTAGTGTCAGTAATGGTGACCATGAAACTACCGGATTGTTGTAAAAACCCATCTGGTTCATTAATGCCCTTTCGGGAAGGAAATCTGCCGTCCTTACCCGGTCTGGCCTATATGTGACACCAGACTCATAACTGCCCTCTGAAATGGTCTAGCAAGCCACTCAGTTGTAACAAACAGCTACAAAAAATAAGAAGATGAATAAAACCGGACGGACCACCTGGCATCGACCTCGACACCGGCTACAGACATGACAATGGCACACCCAGCCCAGTCAACCCTGCAAAGTCCTCCTCACGAACATCTGGGGACTTGAGAGCTGTCCCACAGACTAGTCAAGCAACAGCCTGATATAGTCATACTCACAGAATCATATCTATGTCCCAGACTCCTCCATCACTATCCCTGGGTATGTCCTGTCCCACCGGCAGTTCAGAGGTGGAGGCACAGTAGTATACGGGAGTGAGTGGCCCTGGGAGTCCTCACCATTGATTCCGGACCCCATGAAGTCTCATGCCTTCAGGCCAAGCATGGGCATGGAAACCTCCTGCTGATTACCACCTACCACCCTCCCTCAGCTGATGAATCAGTACTCCTCCATGTTGAACACCATTTGGAAGAAGCACTGAGAGTAGCAAGGATGCAGAATGTATTCTGGGTGGGGGACTTCAATGTTCATCACCAAGAGTGGCTCAGTAGTACCACTACTGACCGAGCTGGCCGAGTTCTGAAGGGCATAGCTGCCAGTCTGGGTCTGTGGCAGGTGGTGAGAGAACCAACACGAGGGAAAAACCTACTTGACCTTGTCCTCACCAATCTAACTGTCGCAGATGCAGATACATCTGTCCATGACAGCATTGGTAGCAGTGACCACCACACAGTCATTGTGGAGACAAAGTCCTGTCTTCACACTGAGGACACCCTCCATCGTGTTGTGTGGCCCATGGGATCGAAGGCAAAGTGGCAAGTTGGATCCAAAATTGGCTCAGAGGCAGGAAACAAAGGGTAATGGTCGAAGGGTGTTTTTGTGACTGGAAAGTGGTTTTTGAGGCAGAACATCAGCCATGATCTCATTGAATGGCAGAGCAGGCTCGAAGGGCCGAATGGCCTACTCCTGCTCCTATTTCCTATATTCTTATGTTATGTATGATTAAGAAGTTTGCAGATGATACAAAAATTGGCCATGTGGTTAATAATGAAGAAGAAGGCTGCAGACTGCAGGAAGATATCAATGGACTAGTCAGGTGGGCAGAACAGTGGCAAATGGAATTCAATCCGGAGAAGTGTGAGGTAATGCATTTGGGGAGGGCTAACAAGGCAAGGGAATACACTATAAATGGTAGGACACTGAGTAGTGTAGAAGATCAGAGGGACCTTAGCGTGCATGTCCACAGATCCCTGAAGGTAGCAGAACAGGTAGATAAGGTGGTTAAGAAGGCATACGGGATACTTGCCTTTATTAGCTGAGGCATAGAATATAAGAGCAGGGAGGTTATGCTTGAACTGTATAAAACACTAGTTAGGCCACAGCTAGAATACTGCGCGCAGTTCTGGTCACCACATTACAGGAAAGATGTGATTGCACTAGAGAGGGTGCAGAGGAGATTTACGAGGATGTTGCCTGGACTAGGGAATTTTAGCTATGAGGAAAGACTGGATAGGCTGGGGTTGTTTTCTTTGGAACAGAGGAGGCTGAGGGGAGACTTAATTGAGGTGTATAAAATTATGAGGGGCCGAGATAGCAAAAAATAACAAAAAGATTGATTAAGAAAGGGAAGATAGATTATGAAAGTAAATTAGCAAAAAATATAAAAACAGATAGTAAGAGTTTTTATAGTTATATAAAAAGAAAAAGGGTGGCTAAAGTAAATGTTGGTCCCTTAGAGGATGAGACCGGGAAATTAATGGTGGGAAATATGGAGATGGCAAAAACACTGAATGAATATTTTGTATCAGTCTTTACAGTAGAGGACACTAAGAATATCCCAACACTGGACAAACAGGGGGCTATAGGGGGAGAGGAGCTAAACACGATCAAAATCACTAAGGAAGTGGTACTCGGTAAAATAATGGGACTCAAGGCGGATAAATCACCTGGACCTGATGGCTTACATCCTAGAGTCTTGAAGGAAGTGGCGGTAGGGATTGTAGATGCATTGGTAATAATTTTTCAAAACTCCCTGGATTCCGCTAAGGTCCCGGCAGACTGGAAAACTGCTAATGTAACACCCTTATTTAAAAAGGGCAGTAGACAGAAGGCTGGTAACTATAGACCGGTTAGCCTAACATCTGTGGTAGGTAAAATTTTGGAGTCCATTATTAAGGAAACAGTAACAGGACATTTGGAGAATCATAATTTAATAGGACAAAGTCAGCATGGTTTTACGAAGGGGAAGTCATGTTTGACAAATTTGCTGGAGTTCTTTGAGGAAGTAACATATAGAGTGGATAAAGGGGAACCAGTGGACGTAGTGTATTTAGACTTCCAAAAGGCATTTGACAAGGTGCCACACAAAAGATTATTGCTTAAGGTAAAAAATCACGGGATTGGGGGTAATATTCTGGCATGGATAGAGGATTGGCTATCTAACAGAAAGCAAAGAGTTGGGATAAATGGTTCATTCTCAGACTGGCAATCAGTAACTAGTGGTGTTCCACAGGGGTCAGTGCTGGGTCCCCAACTCTTCACAATCTATATTAACAATTTGGAGGAAGGGACCAAGTGTAACATATCAAAATTTGCAGATGATACAAAGATGGGAGGGAAAGTAGTGAGTGAGGAGGACATAAAAAACCTGCAAGGGGACATAGACAGGCTAAGTAAGTGGGCAGAGATTTGGCAGATGGAATACAACACTGGAAAGTGTGAGGTGATGCACTTTGGCAGGAAAAATCCTAGAGCAATTTATTATCTTAATGGCAAGAAACTGGAGAGTACTGAAGTGCAAAGGGATCTGGGGGTCCTGGTGCACGAAACTCAAAAGGTTAGTATGCAGGTGCAGCAAGTGATTAAGAAGGCAAATGGAATGTTGGCTTTCATTGCTAGGAGGATAGAGTATAAAAATAGGGAGGTATTGCTTCAGTTGTACAAGGTATTGGTGAGACCGCACCTGGAATACTGCATACAGTTTTGGTGTCCTTACTTAAGGAAAGACATCCTTGCTCTCGAGGCAGTGCAAAAAAGGTTCACTCGGTTAATCCCGGGGATGAGGGGGTGGTCATATGAGGAGAGGTTGGGTAGATTGGGACTCTACTCATTGGAGTTCAGAAGAATGAGAGGCGATCTTATTGAAACACATAAGATTGTGAAGGGGTTGGATCGGGTGGATGCGGGGAGGATGTTCCCGATGACGGGTGAGACTAGAACTAGGGGACATAGTCTTAGAATAAGGGGCTGCTCTTTCAAAACTGAGATGAGGAGGAACTACTTCACTCAGAGGGTGGTAGGTCCATGGAATATGCTGCCACAAAAAGCTGTAGAAGCTACATCATTAAATAAATTTAAAACAGAAATAGACAGTTTCCTAGAAGTAAAGGGCATTAAGGGTTACGGGGAGCGGGCAGGAATTTGGACATGAGTCTAGGTTCGGATCGGTCATGGCCCTGTGGGTAGTGGAGCGGGCCCAGGGACCGTGTAGCCTGATTCTGCTCCTATTTCGTGTGTGCAATTATGTTAGATGCAGGAGATGGTTCTGTGATAGATAGTAGATTGGCGGTTAGGATCAGATCAGCCATGATCTTATTGAATGGCGGAGCAGGCTCGAGGGGCCGATTGGCCGACTCCTGCTCCTATTTCTTATGTTCTTATAGAGTGGATAGGAAGGATCCATTTCCCTTAGCAGAAGGGTCAATAACCAGGGGGCACAGATTTAAAGTAATTGGTAGAAGGATTAGAGGGGAGTTGAGGAGAACTTTTTTCACCCAGAGGGTGGTGGGGGTTTGGAACTCACTGCCTGAAAGGGCGATAGAGGCAGAGACCCTCATCACATTTAAAAAGTACTTGGATATGCACCGAAGTGCCGTAACCTACAGGGCTACGGACCAAGAGCTGGAAAGTGGGATTAGGCTGGATAGCTCTTTGTCGGCCGGCACAGACATGATGGGCTGAATGGCCTCCTTCTGTGCTGTAAATTTTGATGATTCTATGATCTATATATATCTACATTGTGTCAGCTGTGGCTCAGTGGGTAGCACCCTTGCCTCTGAGTCAGAAGGTTGTGGGTTCAAGTCCCACTCCAGGAACTTGAGCACATAAAGCTAGGCTGACACTCCAGTGCAGTCCTGAGGGAGCGCTGTCCTGTCGAAGGTGCCGACTTTCAGATGAGATGCTAAACTGAGGCCCCATCTGCTCTTTCAGGTGGATGTAAAAGATCCCATGGCACTATTTCGAAGAAGAGCAGGGGAGTTATCCCCGGTGTCCTGGCCAATATTTATTCCTCAACGAACATAACAAAAACAGATTATCTGGTCATTATCACATTGCTGTTTGTGGGATCTTGCTCTGCGCAAATTGGCTGCCGCGTTTCCCACATTACAACAGTGACTACACCAAAAAACTACTTCTCTGGCTGTAAAGCGCTTTGAGACATCCGGTGGTCGTGAAAGCCGCGATAGAAATGCAAGTCAGTAAATAATAATTCTAAAAGGACTAACAGTGTTAAAAAAACAAGCCTGAAGGCTTTGTGTCTTAATGCGAGGAGCATTCGTAATAAGGTGGATGAATTAGCTGCGCAAATAGATGTAAACGGATATGATATCATTGGGATTACGGAGACATGGCTCCAGGGTGACCAAGGCTGGGAATTCAACCTCCAGGGGTATTCAATATTCAGGAAGGACAGGCAAAAAGGAAAAGGAGGTGGGGTAGCATTGCTGGTTAAAGAGGAGATTAACACAATAGTAAGGAAGGATATTAGCTCTGATGATGTGGAATCTGTATGGGTAGAGCTGAGAAATACCAAGGGGCAGAAAACGTTAATGGGAGTTGTATACAGACTCCCAAACAGTAATGCTGAGGTTGGGGATGGCATTAAATGGGAAATTAGAGATGCGTGCAATAAGGGCACAGCAGTTATCATGGGTGACTTTAATCTACATATAGATTGGGCTAACCAAATTAGTAACAATACTGTGGAGGAGGAATTCCTAGAGTGTATACGGGATGGTTTCCTGGACCAATATGTCAAGGAACCAACAAGAGATCAGGCCATCTTAGACTGGGTATTATGTAATGAGAAAGGATTAATTAGCAATCTTGTTGTGCGAGGCCCCTTGGGGAGGAGCGATCATAATATGATAGAATTCTTCATTAAGATGGAGAGTGAAGTAGCTGACTCAGAGACTAGGGTCCTGAATTTAAATAAAGAAAACTACGATGGTATGAGGTGCGAGTTGGCTAGGATGGATTGGGGAACGTTACTGAAAGGGTTGACGGTGGATAGGCAATGGCAAACATTTAAAGATCGCATGGTTGAACTACAGAATTTGTTCATCCCTGTTTGGCATAAAAATAAAACAAAAAAGGTGAATAAACCATACCTAACTAGGGAAATTAGGGATAGCATAAGATCCAAGGAGAGGACATATAAATTGGCCAGAAAAAGCAGCAAACCTGAGGATTGGGAGCAGTTTAGGATTCAGCAAAGGAGGACAAAGGGATTAATTAAGAGGGGGAAAATAGAATATGAGAGTAAGCTTGCAGGGAACATAAAAACTGACTGTAAAAGCTTCTATAGATATGTGAAGAGAAAAATATTGGAGAAGTCAAGTGTAGGTTCCTTGCAGTCAGAATCAGAGGAATTTATAATGGGGAACAAAGAAATGGCAGACCAATTAAATACATACTTTGGTTCTGTCTTCACAAAGGAGGACACAAATAACCTCCCAGAGATGTCGGGGAACATAGGGTCTAATGAGAGGGAGGAATTGAATGAAACCAGTATTTGTAGGGAAATGGTGTTAGGGAAATTGACAGGATTGAAGGCCGATAAATACCCAGGGCCTACATCCTAGGCTACTTAAGGAAGTGGCCCTAGAAATAGTAGGTGCATTGCTGGTCATCTTCCAAAATTCTATAGACTCTGGAACAGTTCCCATGGATTGGAGGGTAGCTAATGTAACCCCACTATTTAAAAAAGGTGGTAGAGAGAAAACAGGGAATTATAGACCGGTAAGCCTGACATCAGTAGTGGGGAAAATGCTGGAGTCCATTATAAAAGATGTAATAGCAGAGCACTTGAAAACAGTGACAGGATCGGACAAAGTCAACATGGATTTACAAAAGGTAAATCATGCTTGACTAATCTACTGGAATTTTTTGAGGATGTAACTTGTAGAATAGATAAGGGAGAACCAGTGGATGTGGTGTATTTGGACTTTCAGAAGGCTTTCGATAAGGTCCCGCATAAGAGATTAGCATGCAAAGTTAAAGCACATGGGATTGGGGGTAAGGTACTGTCTTGGATAGAGAACTGGTTGGCAGACAGGAAGCAAAGAGTTGGAATAAACGGGTCTTTTTCCGAGTGGCAGGCAGTGACTAGTGGGGTACCGCAGGGATCGGTGCTAGGACCCCAGCTATTCACAATATATATAAATGATCTAGATGAGGGAACTAGATGTAATATCTCCAAGTTTGCAGACGACACAAAGCTGGGTGGGCGTGTGTGCTGTGAGGAGGATGCAGAGAAACTCCAGTATGATTTGGACAGGTTGGGTGATTGGGCAGATGCATGGCAGATGCAGTATAATGTGGATAAATGCAAGGTTATCCACTTTGGTGGCAAAAACAGGAAGACAGATTATTATCTGAACGGCAATAGATTGGGAAAAGGGGAAGTGCAACGAGACCTGGGTGTCCTTGTGCATCAGTCGCTGAAGGTAAGCATGCAGGTACAGCAGGCGGTTAAGAAGGCAAATGGTATGTTGGCCTTCATAGCGAGAGGATTCAAGTACAGGAGCAAGGATGTCTTGCTGCAGTTGTACAGGGCCTTGGTGAGACCACACCTTGAGTATTGTGTGCAGTTTTGGTCGCCTTATCTGAGGAAGGATGTTCTTGCCATGGAGGGAGTGCAGCAAAGATTCACCAGACTGATAACTGGGATGGCAGGAATGACATATGAAGAGAGATTGGGTCGATTAGGCTTATATTCGCTAGAGTTTAGAAGAATGAGAGGGGATCTCATTGAAACTTATAAAATTCTAACAGGACTAGACAGACTAGATGCAGGAAGGATGTTCCCGATGGCGGGGGAGTCCAGAACCAGGGGTCACAGTCTAAGGATAAGGGGTAAGCCATTTCGGACTGAGATGAGGAGGAATTTCTTCACCCAGAGAGTGGTGAACCTGTGGAATTCTCTACCACAGAAGGCAGTTGAAGCCAATTCATTAAATATATTCAGGAAGGAGTTAGATATATTTCTTAAGGCTAAAGGGATCAAGGGATATGGGGAGAAAGCAGGGACAGGGTACTGAATTTGGATGATCAGCCATGATCTCATTAAATGGCGGAACAGGCTCGAGGGGCTGAATGGCCTACTCCTGCTCCTATCTTCTATGTTTCTATGTTAAGTCTTTCTTACATCTGTCATAGATCTAGACCAGTTGGGCTGAATGGCCCATTTCTGTGCTGTAGACTCTATGGGCTGGATTTTCAATGACCCGTGGAGGCGGGTTTGGAGGCGTGTGGGGGGTTAAAATAGCGAAAAGTGGCAGGCGGACCTGATCCCGACTCCATTCCGCCTCCACGCAATTTTGACAAAATCGGTCGCAGGGTTCCCGACTCCGTCCCGCCTCCAAGAGGCGGGAGAGGCCATTAAAGCCCTTAACAAGCCCTAAATTGGCTCTGTAATGCCATTTTGAAATGTTTTAGCTAGTTTAACCCTTTTCCGACGTGAAGCATGCCTGATCTGAAACATGCCAGTGAAACCTGGCGGGAGCACAAGTGGATAGCTGACTATCAGCTGCAGGTCCACTATTACAACGGAGATGTGATGAAGGTAGTAGTAGTATTAGGTCTGAAAGTCGCCTCTGATGCTGCTGCATTGAATGTCTTCAGAGACTGCCTGGGAGGACTTGGTTGCAAAAAAAATTCTCTCTCTCTCTCTCTCTCTCCTCATTTTGCATCCAGGTCCTCTCACAGCAAAGGCCAGGCAGTCTCTGAGACCAGGCAGTGTCTGACCTGCAATGCAGCAGCAATGATGACATCATCAGAGGCGACTTTCAGACTGAAAGCACTAATTGGTTCATGGGTTCCCACATGCTGGAACTCAATGGCCCAATTAAGTGAAAATTGCATCAATCTCCCACATCCAATTGCAGTCGGGTGGATAACACAAAATGCGGATGACTCGATCCCAACCTGCCCCAGTATCAAAATCCAGCCCTATGTAATCTACATATAGTGTAAAATTCATTGTGAACATTTTAGACACATATCATTTCATGCATATGACATTATATGTACATTTCATGTGTGTATATAATATATATCCGTGCTAAATGGGATAGATTCAGAACAGATCTCGCAGCTCAAAACTGGGTATCCATGAGGCGCTGTGGGCCATCAGCAGCAACACAATTGTATTCCACCACAATCTGTAACCTCATGGCCCGGCATATCCCTCACTCTACCATTACCATCAAGCCAGGGGACCAACCCTGGTTCAATAAGGAGTGTAGAAGAGTATGCCAGGAGCAGCACCACGCCTACCTAAAAATGAGCTGCCAACCTGGGGAAGCTGCAACACAGGACTACATGCATGCTAAACAGCGGAAGCAGCATGCTATAGACAGAGCTAAGTGATCCCACAATCAACGGATCGGATCAAAGCTCTGCAGTCCTGCCTCATCCAGTCGTGAATTTCAAAATTCTCATCCTTGTTTTCAAATCCCTCCATGACCTCGCCCCTTCCTATCTCTGTAATCTCCTTCAGCCCCACAACCCCCCGAGATATCTGTGCTCCTCAAATTCTGCCCTCTTGAGCATCCCTGATTATAATCGCTCAACCATTGGTGGTCATGCCCTAAGCTCTGGAATTCCCTCCCTAAACCTCTCCGCCTCGCTACCTCTCTTTCCTCTTTTAAGACGCTCCTTAAAACCTACCTCTTTGAACAAGCATTTGGTCACCGGCCCTAATTTATCCTTATGTGGCTCGGTGTCAAATTTATTGTATTAAAATACTCCTGTGCAGCACCTTGGGACGTTTTACTACGTTAAAGTCGCTATATAAATACAAGTTGTTGTTGTTGTTGTTGTGAATGGTGGTGGACCATTAAACAACTAACGGGAGGAGGAGGCTCCATGAATATCCCCATCCTCAATGATGGCGGAGCCCAGCACGCGAGTGCAAAAGACAAGGCTGAAGCGTTTGCAACCATCTTCAGCCAGAAGTGCCGAGTGGATGATCCATATCGGCCTCATCCTGAGGTCCCCACCATCACAGAAGCCAGTCTTCAGTCAATTCGATTCACTCCACGTGATATCAAGAAACGGCTGAGCGCACTGGATACAGCAAAGGCTATGGGCCCCAACAACATCCCGGCTGTCGTGCTGAAAACTTGTGCTCCAGAACTAGCTGCGCCTCGAGCCAAGCTGTTCCAGTACAGCTACAACACTGGCATCTATCCGACAATGTGGAAAACTGCCCAGGTATGTACTGTCCACAAAAAGCAGGACAAATCCAATAGTCCTATTACCACCCCATCATTCTACTCTCAATCATCAGCAAAGTGATGGAAGGTGTTGTCGACAGTGCTATCAAGCGGCACTTACTCACCAATAACCTGCTCACTGATGCCCAGTTTGGGTTCCGCCAGGACCACTCGGCTCCCGACCTCATTACAGACTTGGTCCAAACATGGACAAAAGAGCTGAATTCCAGAGGTGAGGTAAGAGTGACTGCCCTTGACATCAAGGCAGCATTTGACCGAGTGTGGCATCAAGGAGCCCTAGTAAAACTGAAGTCAATGGGAATCAGAGGGAAAACTCTCCACTGGCTGGAGTCATACCTAGCACAAAGGAAGATGGCTGTGGTGGTTGAAGGTCAATCATCACAGCCCCAGAACATCACTGCAGGAGTTCCTCAGGGCAGTGTCCTAGGCCCAACCATCTTCAGCTGCTTCATCAATGACCTTCCCTCCATTATAAGGTCAGAAGTGGGGATGTTCGCTGATGACTGTACAGTGTTCAGTGCCATTTGCAACTCCTTAGATAATGAAGCAGTCCATGCCCGCATGCAACAAGACCTGGATGACATTCAGGTTTGGGCTGATAAGTGGCAGGTAACATTCGCGCCACAGAAGTGCCAGGCAATGACTATCTCCAACAATCGAGAGTCTAACCACCACCCCTTGACATTCAATGGCATTACCATCGCCGAGTCCCCCACTATCAACATCCTGGGGGTCACCATTAACCAGAAACTTAACTGGACCAGCCACATAAATACTGTGGCAACAAGAGCAGGTCAGAGGCTAGGTATTCTGTGGCGAGTGTCTCACCTCCTGACTCCCCAAAGCCTTTCCACCATCTACAAGGCACAAGTAAGGAGTGTGATGGAATAGTCTCCACTTGCCTGGATGAGTGCAGCTCCAACAACAC
Organism: Squalus acanthias; assembly: GCA_030390025.1. Lineage (NCBI taxonomy): Eukaryota > Metazoa > Chordata > Chondrichthyes > Squaliformes > Squalidae > Squalus > Squalus acanthias. The sequence goes on from JASTWF010000043.1 coordinate 537,160, forward strand.
TCAAGGTGCTCGACACCATCCAGGACAAAGCAGCCCGCTTGATCTGCACCCCATCCACCACCTTAAACATTCACTCCCTCCACCACTGGCGTACCGTGGCTGCAGTGTGTACCATCTACAAGATGCACTGCAGCAACTCGCCAAGGCTTCTTCGGCAGCACCTCCCAAACCCGCAACCTCTACCACCTAGAAGGACAAAGGCGGCAGACGCATGGGAACACCACCACCTCCAAGTCACACACCATCCTGACTTGGAAATATATCGCCGATCCTTCATCGTCGCTGGGTCAAAATCCTGGAACTCCCTCCCTAACAGCACTGTGGGAGTACCTTCACCACCCAGACTGCAGCGGTTCAAGGAGGCAGCTCACCACCACCTTCTCAAGGGCAATTAGGGATGGGCAATAAATGCTGGCCTTGCCTGCGACGCCCATATCCCATGAACACATTTTTTTTAAATCCCCTGTACCGACAGTCAGTTAGTCAGTGACCCTCGTGGACTGTGCGAACAATAACTGCATCACAAGTGTCTCTGCAGATCTCTGAGAGAGATTCAAGTTTTGCCTCAGACACCTTGTAAATTTTCACCATTCTTTTTTGCTTCTTTTAAAGCTTTCTCTATGGTGTCATTCATGGCTTAGTGGGTCACATTCTCGCCTCTGAATCAGAAGGTTGTGGGTTCATGTCACATTCCAGAAACCTTACCACAAATCCAGGCTGATATTCCAGTGCAGTACTGAGGGAGTGCTGCACTGTCGGAGGGGCAGTACTGAGGGAGCGCCGCACTGTCGGAGGGTCAGTACTGAGGGAGCGCTGCACTGTCGGAGGGTCAGTACTGAGGGAGCGCTGCACTGTCGGAGGGTCAGTACTGAGGGAGCGCCGCACTGTCGGAGGGGCAGTACTGAGGGAGTGCTGCACTGTCAGAGGGGCAGTACTGAGGGAGTGCTGCACTGTCGGAGGGTCAGTACTGAGGGAGCGCCGCACTGTCAGAGGGGCAGTACTGAGGGAGCGCTGCACTGTCAGAGGGGCAGTACTGAGGGAGTGCTGCACTGTCGGAGGGTCAGTACTGAGGGAGCGCCGCACTGTCAGAGGGGCAGTACTGAGGGAGCGCTGCACTATCAGAGGGTCAGTACTGAGGGAGCGCCGCGCTGTCGGAGGGGCAGTACTGAGGGAGTGCTGCACTGTCAGAGGGGCAGTGCTGAGGGAGCGCTGCACTGTAAGAGGGGTAGTACTGAGGGAGTGCTGCACTGTCGGAGGGGCAGTACTGAGGGAGCGCCGCACTGTCGGTGGGGCAGTACTGAGGGAGCGCTGCACTGTCGGAGGGGCAGTACTGAGGGAGCACTGGATTGTCGGATGGGCTGCACTGAGGGAGCGCAGCACTGTCAGAGGGACAGTACTGAGGGCTTGCTGCACTGTCGGATGGGCTGTACTGAGGGAGCGCCGCACTGTTGGAGGGGCAGTACTGAGGGAGCGCTGCATTGTCACAGGGGCAGTACTGAGGGAGTGCTGCACTGTCGGAGGGTCAGTACTGAGGGAGCGCCGCACTGTCAGAGGGGCAGTACTGAGGGAGCGCTGCACTATCAGAGGGTCAGTACTGAGGGAGCGCCGCGCTGTCGGAGGGGCAGTACTGAGGGAGCGCTGCACTGTCAGAGGGGCAGTACTGAGGGAGTGCTGCACTGTCGGAGGGTCAGTACTGAGGGAAGCGCCGCACTGTCAGAGGGGCAGTGCTGAGGGAGCGCTGCACTGTCAGAGGGGCAGTACTGAGGGAGTGCTGCACTGTCGGAGGGGCACTAGTGAGGGAGCGCCGCACTGTCGGAGGGGCAGTACTGAGGGAGCGCTGCACTGTCAGAGGGGCAGTACTGAGGGAGCGCCGCACTGTCGGAGGGGCAGTACTGAGGGAGTGCTGCACTGTCGGAGGGGCAGTACTGAGGGAGTGCTGCACTGTCGGAGGGGCAGTACTGAGGGAGTGCTGCACTGTCAGAGGTGCCGCCTTTCAGATGAGCTGTTAAACCGAGGCCCCGTCTGCGCTCTCAGGTGGATGTAAAAGATCCCACGGCACTATTCGAAGAAGAGCAGGGGAGTTATCCCCGGTGTCCTGGACCAATATTTATCCCTCAACTAACATCACTAAAATAGGTTATCTGCTCATTATCACATTGCATTTTGTGGGATCTTGCTGTGCGCAAATTGTCTGCCGTATTTCCCAGATTACAACAGTGACTACACTTCAAAAGTACTTCATGGCCATCAAGTGTTTTGGGATGTCCTGAGGATGTGAAAGACGCTGTAAGTCATTTTAAATGCACCCCACTCAGTCGGGGGAGGGGAGAATGTTCTCTGTCATTTGTTTACGGTTCAACAACATCCAGTGCACCAGGGAAATCTGCCTCATCCTCTGCCAATTGTTTATTCATTGATTATAAATAAATGATCCATTGTTTATTTCTTTCAAGGCTGTAATTATCTTCATCCTGATTCTTCTCCCCGTTATTCCGCAAGGGGTGGTGGTTGAGGAACGAGAACTGGAACAGGGTGGTTTAAACAAAGGGAATAGGGTTCACATTGTCAGTGTCAGGGAGGCTCGGAGAGTCATGGGGAGCTGGGGGAACACCAGCTTCACTGACAGAACCCTTCACACAGCACTGTGTAGAATTGGGGATCAGTAAAGGAATGTGATAGTCAAAGGGGGCAATTATACTGCACAGGGGGTACAGTCTGACAATCACCACCTGGACAGGGGGTACAGTCTATCAATCACCTCCTGCACAGGGGGTACAGTCTATCAATCACCTCCTGCACAGGGGGTACAGTCTATCAATCACCTCCTGCACAGGGGGTACAGTCTATCAATCACCTCCTGCATAGGGGGTACAGTCTATCAATTACCTCCTGCACAGGGTGTACAGTCTGACAAACACCTCCTGGACAGGGGGTACAGTCTGACAAACACCTCCTGCACAGGGGGTACAGTCTGACAATCACCACCTGCACAGGGGGTACAGTCTATCAATCACCTCCTGCACAGGGGGTACAGTCTGACAATCACCTCCTGCACAGGGGGTACAGTCTATCAATCACCTCCTGGACAGGGGGTACAGTCTGACAATCACCTCCTGCACAGGGGGTACAGTCTATCAATCACCTCCTGCACAGGGGGTACAGTCTGACAAACACCTCCTGCACAGGGTGTACAGTCTGACAAACACCTCCTGGACAGGGGGTACAGTCTATCAATCACCTCCTGCACAGGGGGTACAGTCTGACAAACACCTCCTGCACAGGGGGTACAGTCTGACAAACACCTCCTGCACAGGGGGTACAGTCTGACAAACACCTCCTGCACAGGGGGTACAGTCTGACAAACACCTTCTGCACAGGGGGTACAGTCTGACAATCACCCCCTGCACAGGGGGTACAGTCTGACAAACACCTCCTGCACAGGGGGTACAGTCTGACAAACACCTCCTGCACAGGGGGTACAGTCTGACAAACACCTCCTGCACAGGGGGTACAGTCTGACAAACACCTTCTGCACAGGGGGTACAGTCTGACAATCACCCCCTGCACAGGGGGTACAGTCTGACAAACACCTCCTGCACAGGAGGTACAGTCTATCAAACACCTCCTGCACAGGGGGTACAGTCTGACAAACACCTCCTGCACAGGGGGTACAGTCTATCAATCACCTCCTGCACAGGGGGTACAGTCTGACAAACACCTCCTGCACAGGGGGTACAGTCTGACAAACACCTTCTGCACAGGGGGTACAGTCTGACAAACACCTCCTGCACAGGGGGTACAGTCTGACAAACACCTTCTGCACAGGGGGTACAGTCTGACAAACACCTCCTGCACAGGGGGTACAGTCTGACAAACACCTCCTGCACAGGGGGTACAGTCTGACAATCACCTCCTGCACAGGGGGTACAGTCTATCAATCACCTCCTGCACAGGGGGTACAGTCTGACAAACACCTCCTGCACAGGGGGTACAGTCTGACAAACACCTCCTGCACAGGGGGTACAGTCTGACAAACACCTTCTGCACAGGGGGTACAGTCTGACAATCACCCCCTGCACAGGGGGTATAGTCTGACAAATACCTCCTGCACAGGGGGTACAGTCTGACAAACACCTCCTGCACAGGGGGTACAGTCTGACAAACACCTCCTGCACAGGGGGTACAGTCTGACAAACACCTTCTGCACAGGGGGTACAGTCTGACAATCACCCCCTGCACAGGGGGTACAGTCTGACAAACACCTCCTGCACAGGAGGTACAGTCTATCAAACACCTCCTGCACAGGGGGTACAGTCTGACAAACACCTCCTGCACAGGGGGTACAGTCTATCAATCACCTCCTGCACAGGGGGTACAGTCTGACAAACACCTTCTGCACAGGGGGTACAGTCTGACAAACACCTCCTGCACAGGGGGTACAGTCTGACAAACACCTTCTGCACAGGGGGTACAGTCTGACAAACACCTTCTGCACAGGGGGTACAGTCTGACAAACACCTCCTGCACAGGGGGTACAGTCTGACAAACACCTCCTGCACAGGGGGTACAGTCTGACAAACACCTCCTGCACAGGGGGTACAGTCTGACAAACACCTTCTGCACAGGGGGTACAGTCTGACAAACACCTCCTGCACAGGGGGTACAGTCTGACAAACACCTCCTGCACAGGGGGTACAGTCTGACAAACACCTCCTGCACAGGGGGTACAGTCTGACAAACACCTCCTGCACAGGGGGTACAGTCTGACAAACACCTCCTGCACAGGGGGTACAGTCTGACAAACACCTCCTGCACAGGGGGTACAGTCTGACAAACACCTCCTGCACAGGGGGTACAGTCTGACAATCACCTCCTGCACAGGGGGTACAGTCTGACAAACACCTCCTGGACAGGAGGTACAGTCTGACAAACACCTCCTGGACAGGGGGTACAGTCTGACAAACACCTCCTGGACAGGGGGTACAGTCTGACAAACACCTCCTGGACAGGGGGTACAGTCTGACAATCACCTCCTGCACAGCTCAGTGCTTTTCCATCTCTCCTGTTTTTCTGTTTCTCATCTCACTGTCGTTAGTTTTTTTCATTTCTTTTTCTCTATCTTTTTCCTCTTTCTATTTTTTTCGTTCTCTCATAGGATAATAGGAACAGGAGGAGGCCCTTCAGCCCCTTAAGCCTATTTCATCATTCACTTAGATCATGGCTGATCTGTATCTTAACTCCATTTACCCCTTTCCGAACAAAAATCTATCCATCAATCAATCTCCATCATATTTTCTTCTCTCTCCCCTTCTCATTTGTTAATTACTTCTCTCTTATCTTTCTCCAGCTCTCCCGCCTTTACTTTATCTCTCTCACCTTCATTTCTCTCCCCTTTCCTTTTCTCTTTGCCTCTCTTGCTCTCCTTCCTCCATTCTTTCTTTCGCTCTCTCATTCTCTCATTTCTCTCTCTCCTTATTGATGTTTACACTACCTGGCAGAAATCTCAGCCAGGGTGAAATGGAATATACTCCCGAGTCCAACCACCAACAATGAATGTGTTGAACAAATATATACCCAGGGAAAATAACGATACAGGATGGATCATTTTTTGGGGGCTGGGGATTGAGATTTGATAAAATAGTCTGACCTGTTTCCCAACTGGGAGCGGAGGAGTGGGTGTGGCCTCCCTGGCCTTGCCCCTCCCTATCTCTGTAACCTCCTCCAGCCCCAAAACCCTCCGAGATCTCTGCCTCCTCTAATTCTCATGAGGATGGCCTCAATCGCGATATCGGGTTCATGTCACGATACAGAACGTGACTTGACATCATGGCCGGCCTTCCCAGGGTTTTTTTTTTTAAAAGACTAACACAAGAACCTACACAAATTGACAGGATATGCAGCCAGCAGGTGGTTTGACACGTTGGACCCCCTGGGACACATCTCATTGTCTTGGCTGTGCTCTTTGATGTAGGGAAAGATGTGAATAGATTTTGTCTGTGTTTAAATTGTGAATTCTGGGAGATTCTCTCACTGCTAACTTACCTGACGAAGGAGCGACAGCTCCGAAAGCTTGTAAAATTAAATAAATCTGTTGGACTATAACCTGGTGTTGTGCGACTTCTCATTTTTGTCCTCTAATTCTGGCCTCTTGCACATCCCCGATTTCCATTGCTCCACCATTGGCGGCCGTGCCTTCAGCTGCCTGGGCCCCGAGCTCTGGAATTCCCTCCCTAAACCTCTCCCCTCTCTCTCCTCCTTTAAGACGCTCCTTAAAACCACCCTCTTTGACCAAGCTCCTGTCCTAATATCTCCTGATGTAGTTTGGTGTCAAATGTTTTGTTTTATAACGCACCTGTGACGCGCCTTGGGAGGTGTTAGCAGGTTGAAGGCGCTATATAAAGGCAGGTTGTTGCTGTTAATGTGTTTTGGCGCTGGTTCCGAGGGTCCCCTGGTATCCATTCTCCGGGTAGGTTGGGGGCAGGGAGGTTTGACACTTCCCACCAGTGCGCGGATCCTTCACAGAATCTCCAGCACTATTTCTTTCGCAACCACAAGCAGTTTGCTTGATGGAGCTGGCGCCAGGACCTTTCCCAAAGGTTCAGAAGTCAAGGGCTCGCCAGGTAAATTAATCCGGAGAGAGCTTCCCGGAAGAGAGCGAGCGAGACAGGGGCGGCACCACTTCACTGCACATCCCGTCCTTTAAAAGCCAGCCAGATATGTTGTACTTAAGCTAATGCCGCTGCAACAGCGCAACTCAATGCATAATTAAAACTCGCAGCCATAATACATAATGCAGCAAGCAGGCCGGGCCAGGTCACTTACACAGACATTCCCAGGTCAACCGGTTGGGAAAACAAGAGGGGAAAGATGAAAGGTGGAAGGGATATATTAAATAGAACCGAGAGAGGATGGGCAGAGCATGTTTAGAATGATTGAGTCAAGAGATCACAAACAGAGATTAAAGGACAGCGCAGCGGACTGCAGGGGAGGGGGTGCGAGGCAGACTCTGGGGGGCAGGGGAGGGGGTGCGAGGCAGACTCTGGGGGGCAGGGGAGGGGGTGCGAGGCAGACTCTGGGGGGCAGGGGAGGGGGTGCGAGGCAGACTCTGGGGGGCTGCAGGGGAGGGGGTGCGAGGCAGACTCTGGGGGGCAGGGGAGGGGGTGCGAGGCAGACTCTGGGGGCAGGGGAGGGGGTGCGAGGCAGACTCTGGGGGGCTGCAGGGGAGGGGGTGCGAGGCAGACTCTGGGGGGCAGGGGAGGGGGTGCGAGGCAGACTCTGGGGGGCTGCAGGGGAGGGGGTGCGAGGCAGACTCTGGGGGGCAGGGGAGGGGGTGCGAGGCAGACTCTGGGGGGCTGCAGGGGAGGGGGTGCGAGGCTGACTCTGGGGGGCAGGGGAGGGGGTGCGAGGCAGACTCTGGGGGACAGGGGAGGGGGTGCGAGGCAGACTCTGGGGGGCAGGGGAGGGGGTGCGAGGCAGACTCTGGGGGCAGGGGAGGGGGTGCGAGGCAGACTCTGGGGGACAGGGGAGGGGGTGCGAGGCAGACTCTGGGGGGCAGGGGAGGGGGTGCGAGGCAGACTCTGGGGGGCAGGGGAGGGGGTGCGAGGCAGACTCTGGGGGGCAGGGGAGGGGGTGCGAGGCAGACTCTGGGGGGCAGGGGAGGGGGTGCGAGGCAGACTCTGGGGGGCAGGGGAGGGGGTGCGAGGCAGACTCTGGGGGGCAGGGGAGGGGGTGCGAGGCAGACTCTGGGGGGCTGCAGGGGCGGGGGTGCGAGGCAGACTCTGGGGGGCAGGGGAGGGGGTGCGAGGCAGACTCTGGGGGGCAGGGGAGGGGGTGCGAGGCAGACTCTGGGGGGCAGGGGAGGGGGTGCGAGGCAGACTCTGGGGGCAGCTTTCCGCCATTGACTCTGTCCCGCTAACTCCCGGGAGTTTTTGGTTGTGTTCGGGAAACAATCCCGTTTTTACCAGATTTAATGCGGCACAGACAGGAGGGAGCTGCCGGCAACGCCTCCCAGATTAAAACAGGTCCCGTTGGATCATTCCTGGTGAAACCAATCGAGAGGCAGCGGCACAGGGAATAGTCCCGAGAGCCCGAAACTCGGAGACTGGGATTGGGGTTCGGATTGGGATTGGGGATTGGGGGATGGGATTGGGATTTGGATTGGGGGCTGGGGAATGGAGATTGGGGGATGGGATTGGGGTTTGGAATTGGGGGCTGGATTGGGATTGGGGATTGGGATTGGGGGCTGGGATTGGGGGCTGGGATTGGGATTGGGGGCTGGGATTGGGGATTGGGATTGGGGGCTGGGATTGGGATTGGAGGTTGGGATTGGGGTTGGGATTTGGATTGGGGATTGGGTTGGGGTTGGGATTGGGGATTGGGACCCCATAGCTCGGATGTTGAGTTCAGTTGTCCCGGGTTTTGCTCCTGGTTCAAATCCCGATTAGCCCGGGACCTGGAGCCAGGTTTCATTCTGTCATATTTGGTCCCCTCAGTCTCTGGATCACTCCTAGTTTCCAGGCTCCCCCCGGTCTAGACAGGGGGCAGCCGGCTCCCCATGTGTTCAATTAACTGCCGCGTATTTACCTTGTCTGAATTTAAATGAAATGACTGTTTTTACTGAGAGGCGATTGGACGATCCCAGAAGGTGTAACTTCTGTTCGCCGCCCGCGCTGAATATGAATTGAGGTAAAACTCATTTGCCTCCCCTCCTCAACATATTCACTGTGACACCGGAATATTTCATCTATTATTGGAGACAAACTGTTTTAATGTAG